>SMDT01000341.1:0-402500 GCA_005392925.1 Aquilaria sinensis | reverse complement strand
ACACTTAGGAAAAAGTTACTGAAATGTTAGTCACAAATTAGCGGTCAAAGATTTCAGTCGCTATTTTACCAGATGATATTTTGATAAAAATTTCTCAATTTAAATAAATTACACAAAATTACATAAATTATAAAAAAATTCTAAAATTACATAAAATTACTAAATATATTAAAAATTACTAAAATTACAAAAAACTAACAAAAAGTACTAATATGAAATAAAATTAATAAAATTACAGCCAATTAATAACATGCCCCTAAAATTACATAAAATTCACAAAATAACTAAAAAATCCTTAAAATCCTAAAACTACAAAAAATTCCTAAAATCTGAATTAATAAGAATATAAAAACACAACCACAACAACAATCTTCAGCAACAATTCAACAAAGAAAATTTTGAACAAAGTGTGCTTGGAGAGAACATTCAAGAGAACAAAAAAACAGAAAAGGAAGCATATAAGGGAAGTACTTACAGATAAAAATCGAAGAGAAGATGTTGACTGGAACCAGATGTTGAAAGTAGAGGAGAAGTTAACTAGAACTGGTGAGAAGAAGAAAAAATTAGATTTGGAATGAATGAGACGATTGCTCGAGGTGGAGTTGAAGCAAAAAGAAGAAAATGACAACCAGAATGGAGGATAAGGAGAAGTAAATGAGTTTTTGTTCCACAATTGTAATTGAAAAGCGTCTGATTTTAAAATTTTTAATCTAAAAGTGACTATTTAGTGACTTCCACGTGATGACTAAAATAAAGCAACTGAATTGCGGCTGACTTTTTTTTTTCCCAACTTACAATTGAAAAGTGATTGAAGCACTTCAGTTACAAATTAGTCACAATTTTTGTGATGCCTACATAAAAGCGACTATTTGCAACTGAATTAAAAAGCAATTGAAGTTCAATCGCTTTTTTCAGTCACTTTTTTATTTTTTTGTTGTAGTGCATGTCTTAGGTGCGAAAATTTTACCACACTTGTATATCATCAAATTGAAACAAATAAAGTATGAGCAAGATATTAAAAGGATAGGCCAAATACGCTCCTGCTCCTTATATCCATATATAATTTTATTCCAGTACTACCCTCTATAGCATAAAACAAGTTTAAATGCATGAAATTTTGCATCCCCTCAAAACTGGAGATATGTACAATTTAAATACCAAATTACTACAAGTTCGATATATAGGGGAAATGATGAATCTGTACAAATAATGTGTTACATATGTACAAATGCGATCACAAATATGTTCCTGATATATTTAATAGTATATATGGGGTTCAACCTCACATAAAAAAAAGATGTTAATGTGTCAAATCCCACGTTCCACTAAAATTTGAGATATGTACAAATTAGATGATAGATATGTATGATATTTCATGTATAAAGCAAGTAATGGATGTGTAGATAACATATGACACATATGTACAGATGAAATTAGAAATATGTTAGGGTAAACACCACTCATCTTCCTTAAACTAAGACCCATGTTTTAGATTCATCCCGAAACTACAAAATGTTACACTATTTATCCTTTTACTTTAAAAATGTTATACCAATCATCCTGCCGTTAATTGCAACCATTAAAATGGACGGAAAAAAATGTAAAAACTAGTTTTAGCTCCTGAAAACCTTTCATTTGTTATTGAAAACTCAAAACTTTTACATCTTACAATAAAACCACCTTTTCTTAACGGCCTTTCCTCCTCCATGTCCGCTGCCATCCTTTGCTTTGCCCATTCGGTTCTCGCATCCACTATCGTTGATTCCAAGCCAACCTTCCTATTTGTGAGCCCACCTCCCCTATTTTCTCGCCATATTGACGGTGTGCAGTCATCTCCCCCTAGTGGTGCACGATCATCTTCCTCCAATGGAGCATGATTGTCAATCCTTGTCTAAGCATTACGCGAGAGCACTGTGAAAGAGAATGCTTAATCGACAGGAGAGTGCGATGAGACAATGACCGAAAATAATGGCAGAAGACAATGACAAAGGACAGTGATCAATGAGGAAAAAGGCCTCATTCTGGCCTCAAGGCCATCAGCCTTTTATTCCTCTTTCTCCATCGATTAATTGTCAATGGTGGGTATGATGTGGGGTGTCAATGGCGAGATAGGGATGTGACGGTTGCAGATCAGCACCAACTATAGCAGAGGTGAAGGTCATGAGGTACCGAGGAACAAAGTTACAGGTCATGACGGGACAATAGTTTTATTGTAAGATGTTAACATTCTGAGGTTTCTATGACAAATAGAAGGTTTTCGAGGGTTAAAACTATTTTTTTTAATTTTTTTTTCTGTCCATTTTAATGATTGCAGTTAACATTAGGACAATTGTGTAACATTTTGTAGTTCTTGGATGAATCTGAAACATAAGTCTTAGTTTAGGGACAATGGGTGTTGTTTACCTAATACGTTATAAATATATTCAAATGTATATATAAGTTCAATCGTTCCAATATTTTCATTGAGTTAGAACATATATCAACCCTAAAATTAAATCATGTTATACATATTTTTTGAATTTATATAAAAAACTCTTAAATTGCATAGTGAAAATGCAATACCTGCATAACCAACGATCTGTACAAGTAGGATAATATATATGTATAAATCTAATATTATATAAAGAAAGTGCATGAGACATATGTATAAATTGTATGACACATATGTACAAATCATATGAGACATAACAAAACATTAGGTATGCATGCACATATTAATTAGTTTTTATTTTGTATACATATGTGTACCTAAAAGAACATTAGGATCAATTTGAAAAAAAAATAATAAAAAGATGAGGGACAGACACAAGATTTGACATAAACCATTTTAAAAAACTCTTCACAGGGTGAACCGCTGCCATCTCCACCAATACCCTTCAAATGTCACCACCACCTCTCCAACTGTCCCAGCCTACCCAAATCATCAGCCTACGAAATTGTCTGTGTGATCCATCAATGTTTGCACTGCCACACATCATCGACTCGTCTGGCGGTCACCCGGTGCCATCCCCTCGTGGCCCAGCTTGTTGCCAGCTATGCCCGTCTGCTAATGCCTTAAGATGCAACATAGTGTTGTTAGTGAAATAGAGGATTAGTGAGTTTTAATAAGGGCATAAACATAATTTCGCCCCGTAAGGCATATGTAAAGTAAGACGTATTTATGACAAATGCATATTAAAATGTTAAGTATGAAAACAAATAAAATGTTAGGATGTTAAGCGGAAAAAATAAACTGCGAGTGAAATATTAAAATGATAAATATGGAAACAATACGAACCAGTTTGTTTAGCATTGAGTTGAATTAATTCAAATTTTTATGGTTTTTTTTGTCTAAAATCAATGTTATTGAAAAATTGATACATAATAATTTATTGAATAGAATTTTTTATAATGTAATTAATTTTTATGAATTTTTCAGTTACTCAACTAAAAAAATAAAATTAATAAAAAATTAATTAAATCGTAAAAAATACAATTCAATAAATTATTATATCTATATAATATTAGTTTTCAAATAACATTGGTTCTCTCTTGCACCCAAATCAACATTTAAAAAGTCTGATTTTGAGTAGGTTAATTCATTGAATGAGTTTTGCAGACCTGATTTTATTTAGGCAGAATTTTTAAACAAGTTTTTATGAGCTTGCTTATTTTTTTGGTAATTAGAAGCCTTTATGTAATATATAAGAGTTATAAAGTATTCATTTATAAGCGAAGGGGGAAATGTCCGCTATTTTGATACCGGGAAAACACCCTAACCAATATTAAAGTATTATATATGTGCCTCTCTCGTTTTTCTCTTGCTCTTTAACCAATAGGTGAAAGTATTGGGATTAAAAACTTGGTTATGTGTAGGCGTTAAATTTTAAAGAGTTAGGCGAAACCCTTCTTGTGAGTAGGTATATTCAATCGACCGACTTTTAGAATGTCTCATCTTGATCTACAAGAAAAAAATAAGAAATAAAAATAAAAATTAAAAAGAAAATAATAATAGGAATAAAAATAAAAGAAACAGCAACTAAGAGTTTTTAGCGGGCGACGTGCATAAGAAGGCAATTCCGCCCATGTATTTAAAGCAGTGTGCCTTTTTACTGTTTATGATCCTTAACTACGTTTTTTCTTCCGGATAAATTCCTCTTTTAATTTCTAAGTATGTTCTTTCTGCTCTTTTGATCTGCAAATTTTTCTATTTGATGATCAGATGCCTTATTTTTAGGGGTGAAAAATGAACAAACAGCTTGAGCTCAGCTTGAGTTCGGCTCAGTTTAAAGTTCATTCATGACTTGTTCAAAAAGTTTATTAAGTCAAGCTTGAACAAAATTTAAAGCTCGATGTACAATTCAAACTAACCTCGATTTACTTACTACTCGACTCAACTCGTTTTAATTTTAGATTTTCTCCTTAATTTAAGTGAACAGCTCAAGCTTGACTTGAGTTCGATCGGATAAAAGCTCGTTCACAGTTTGTTCGTAATGTTTTCAATTCAAACACGAACAAAATATTAAGCTTGATAAATTATTTAAGCCGAACATGATCAGCCTACTACTTGGCTCGACTTGACTCAACTCGTTTTCAACCCTACTTATTTTGTTGTACCTTTTTTATTATTCATAAACAGTAAATCAAACAATGACATTTTTTTTTAATTTTTTTTCAGTTCAAGTATATTCTTTCTACCCTTTTGGCCCCAAACTCCTTAATTTGATGATCAGATCTTCAGTTTCAGTTACATTTACATCATAACCAACGTCATTTTTCACTCATTAGTTCCTACTTAGGATTTTTTTTCCAACTAAATGGGTAAATTCATCTTTCAGTTTCAAAGTATGTTCTTTCTACCCTTTTGGCCCCCAAACTCCTTAATTTGATGATCAGATCTTCAGTTTCAGTTACATTTACATCATAACTAATGTCATTTTTCACTCACTAGTTATTACCTAGGATTTTTTTTCCAACTAAATGGGTAAATTCATCTTTCAGTTTCAAAGTATGTCCTTTCAACTCTCTTGGTCATTAAACTTCTCCATCTGATAATCAGATCTCTGGTTTTGTCATATTCTTTTTTAGAACTATTCATAAACAATAAACCAAAAGATGATGGTTTTTTTTCCTTTTTCCGGTGAATGGCTAAACTTCTTTTTTAGTTTTTAAGTATGTTCTGTTTGCACTTTTACTCAATAAACTCTTCCATATGATAATTAGATCCTTGGTTTCAAGTACACATACCTAGTAATTGACGTCATTTTGTATTCTTTGGTTTCATTTCCTACCCAATCAATCCAAATTTAAGTAGCCAAAAACAAAAAGTTCCAAATCTCTCTTTTCACCCCCTCTTTCCCATTTTCTTCAATTTATTTATTCTTTATTTGGTAAATTTGTGATTTATTTATCATGGGTTGAGTGTGAAATTGGTGATTTACGTAAAAGGGTTTTACATTTTTCACTTTTATTGCAATCTATATAGGTTATAAAATGATGCTTTCACCATTATATTCCATTATTATAAATTTACAAATAATCTCTCAGTCAAGTGCGGTCTTTCACATCTAGTGTTTTAGTGAAGCAAGAAAGGCACTGGGGAGAAGTTGCTTGACTTGGAATTGGCAAGTTCAAGAGCTGTCCTTGTAGTCCTTCATGGGCATCTCTTCCAAATTTGGGATGTCTTTTACAAGTTTCATCTTCTTTGCAAACAAGGAATTTTCTCTCTTCAATGATGAGATGCTAGTTCTCAGCGAAAAAATGGTTACTCTCCTCCTTGAGAGAAGTATAAACTGCCCGAAGCTTGTTGTTCTCTTGACAAGACGCCTCGGCCACTTGCTTAGTGAGACATAAGGCACACTTTAAGCATTTGACCTCAAACTGGAGAGCTTTTACCTAAAGAGCTTGCAAGTCATATTGCTTTTTATGCCACTTGGCCAAGTTCATGATCTCATTGGCCTCCTTGGCCAGCCGTTGGGCGTTGTTCTTCACCTTTCACAGATGGATGACCAAGCTTTCTTTGGTTAACTCAGTGGCCCATAGTTGCTCATAGAGGTGCTTAGTGACAATAACATGTTGAGACTTGATCATCCCCAAATGGCCAAGGGCTTTTTCTTTCCATGAGGTCACCGCGCCATCTAGATGAACGGAAAAGCACTTGTTGGCCTTGATGCTCCAAGTAGTCATCAGATGCAGTGGATGAGACTTTGCCCTTCCCCTTGTCCATATCAAGATCTAAAAAGGAAAAGCCATGTTACAACACAACACCGACGCCCTTTTCTTGTTCCACCCTGCAAAGATATGTATTAGAATGGAAGAGTCTGTCCCATCGAACCATTTAGTGGGTTATTGGTTTATGGGTCATAAAGAAGGGCATGAAAAACTTAATATTGTCACACAAACATAGGCTGCTCTTTGTGTATATTTATACAAGAGTTATTAGTTTATAGTAGAATACAAACACATGTAGAAATAGATGATAAGAAAAGATAACTTCTATGCTAAGCTAACTATTATCATTAACACGCCCTTGCAATCTCAACTATCTTAAACCAATGTTGAGAGTGTCCCAAAAAAGTTAGTGAAGACAAAAAGGCAATGGCTTAAGAAGGACATTCGTAACTTGATCTTTCGTATAGATGAACCAAACAACAATAACCTTTTGAGAAACCTTCTCTTAGACAAAGTTAAAATCAACTTCAATATATTTTGTCCAAGCATGAAATATAGGATTAGCAGTAAGATAAATAGCTCTTCTATTATCACACCATAGGATGGGTGGTTGGGAGAGATAAACACCAAGTTCAGAGAGTAAATTTTGTATCCAGATGAGCTCTGCAGTGGCATTGGCTAGTGCTCAATATTCTACTCTGGTGTTAGACCTTGAAATAGTGTGTTGTTTCCATGAACTCCAAAAGATAAGATTCTCACCTAGAGAAATAGCAAAGCCATTAGCCGAGTGATGGTCACCTAGGCACCCAGCCTAGTCAACATTTGAAAATGCACTAAGCACTTATGAAGAAGACCGACAAATACTAAGACCAAATGAGAGCGTATGCTTCAAGTATCAAAGTATTCATTTGACGGCAGACCAGTGAAGTATTGTAGGAGCTTACACATATTGACAAACTTTATTCTTTGCAAAGGAAATATCAAGCCTGGGTAAGGGTGACATACTGTAATGCTCCAATAGTGCTTCGATACAAGGTTGGATCAAGCATGGGTTGTCAGCTTCTTCAGACAACTTTTCTGTTGAGAACATTGGTTGGGCAACAAGTTTTATAGAAATTATGTTGGTCTGTTATAAAAGCTCCAGGATATATTTGTATTGAGACAGAAGAATGCCATGGGAAGAAGCCATTGCTTCAATGCCGAAAAAGAAATTAAGCGAGCCTAGATCCTTAACTGGAAAATCATATTGCAAAGCCTTAAGAAGCATTTCCATCTCATGCAAGGAAGAGTTTATGACTAAAAGATCATCGACATAAATGAGTATATATAGAATTATTCTAGACCTGTTATAAATAAAAAGTGAAGTGTCAGCATTTGATGCCACAATGCTAAGTTCCCATAATCTAGTGCTGAAACGAGAGTACCAAGCATGGTTCGCCTACTTAAGGCCATAAATGGCCTTATAAAGTTTGCTTACGTGTCCTAGATATTGAGGGTGTTCATACTCGGGTGGTTATGACATATACACCTATTCTTTTAAAAATCCATGCAAAAATGCATTTTGAATGTCTAATTGCCGAACACTGCATCCTCTAAAAAATGCAAGAGAAAGGATGAGCCAAATGGTGGTAAGCTTTACCATGGGACTGTAAGTATTGTGATAATCGATCCTATATTGTTGTTTAAAACCTTTCACAACAAAGCAAGCCTTGTGTCGTTCAATGCTCCCATTAGCTTTCTTTTTTAGTTTGAAAACCCACTTGCAATCAATGATGTTCATGTTGCGTGAAGGTGGGACAAGAGACCATGTCTTGTTTTTCAAGAGTGCTACAAACTCAGAATCCATTGCATGATGCCATGATGGATCATTCCTAGCAGAGGCAAAGCTTGTCGGTTCACTCTCACTAGAGGTTGAAAAAGTGACCATTAAGGTTTAAGATATAGGGTATCAAATGGTGCCATCCATAAACTAATTCACTTTGCTAATATTATTCTATAATCGTGTCCACATTGGACGATAGACAGACGATGAAGACTCATCAGCTATGGATGGCTCGGGCTTAGGGAGATTTACAGAATCCTTTAGAAGATCTTTACTTTTTGGCAGAGATGGTGCTTCTAGAGAAAGTTGTGATGTTGACCGAGATTCAAAAGCTAGAGGAGAGAGAACTGAAAGCTAAACAAGAGTAAAGCTAGACTCACTTGTATGTGAGCCTGCATCAGTAGGCATATGTGCAAAAGGAAATATTTGTTCATCAAAGATGACATCTCTAGAAATATAAACTTTGCTAGTAGAAGTATCATGGCACTTATACCTTTTGTGAAGACCACTATATCCAATAAGCACACATCTTATTGATCGAAACTCAAATTTGTGTGACGTATAAGCCCATAGGTGTGGCCAACAAGCACAGCCAACAATCTTGAAGAATTTATAGTGAGGTTTTTTGTGAAATAAATGTTCCAATAAAGAAAGATTGTATGTGACATGGATCAACATTTAGTTAATAAGATATATGGCTGATTGAAATGCGTCATCCCAAAATTTCAATGAAAATGATGCATGAGCTAAAAGGGACTTGCCAGTTTCAACAATGTAGCAGTGTTTTTGCTCAACTAAGCCACTTTGTTGATGTGTGTGGGAGCAGGACATTTGGTGATTAATTCCAATAAAGGAGAAAAACGAATGTAATCTTTGATATTCACCACCCCAATCTGTCTGAATAGCCTTTATTTTCTTATTTAGGAGGTGCTTAACATGTTGCTAATATTTTAGAAAAAAAAAAGTGTAAACCTTAGACGTACAAACCATAGGATATAGCCAAACAAATTTACTATAGTCATCAGCGAAATTAACGTAGTAATGGTAGCCATTAACAGACTTAAGAGCAAGTCCCCAAACATCAGAAAATATCAAATCCAATGGACTATTTGAAAGTTCAAAGTAGAAAATGACAACTAATGACTTTTTGCTTGTTGACAAGCATCACACACCATCAACTCTTTATTCATAACATAAGGAAGATTGTGTCGATTGAGAACTTGCTAAACCACATATTAAGATGGGTGCCCAAGCCTAGAATGCCACAGTTGCAAGCTAACTCGTTCCCTGGTAAGGGCATTAGCTGAATGAGAAACACCATGTGAATGAATTTGGTAGAGTCTATTTTTACACATTCCTTAGAGGAGCATTTCCTTCGAGACTCGATCCTTGACAAGAAAATAATCAGGATGAAATTCAAGAAACACAGGATTATCACAAGTGAGCTTGCTGACTGAATTAAGATTTTTTGTGATACTAGGTACATGAAGAACATTCTTTAATTGTAAGGGAAAAGCAGTTGTAGGAATATTGGATAAGCCAATATTATAAATGGAAAAACCTGCTCCATTACCGACTTGAACTCGATTAGAACCATTGTCGCGTTCACTCATGGGTCAACTTGGTATGAGGGTGTATTTACTATTGCAATAAAATGGTTTTGCTTCTTTTTATAGGAGTGATCAAAGTGATAAAAGCACTGAAGTGCTGAGTGTCCCGACTTTTTGCATACTTGGGCATATGACTCCTACATTGTTTATATTTCCTCCTGTTTTCTGATTTAAATGACCAAATCGCCCACATCCACAGCCTCGTCGATGATTATTGGGACATCTACCACCACGATTAAAAATATTACTTGTTGTTACATTGGCCAAAAATAACTTTGCTGGAGGTTAAACCGCTGCATAGTGTTGCTCAGGTCGCAGCTCATAACTCAACAAATGCCCATAGAGTTCATTGAGGGGCATGAAATCAATCCTTGTTGTGATTGATGTAACAAGTGGATCATACTCAAAGTTGAGTCTTGTAAGGATATATGATACAATATCATATTCCTGATAAGGCTGTCCAATAGCAGCCAAGGCGTCAGCAAGACTTTTAATGCACTGAAAATAGTCAATAACTTTAAGATCTTTCTTCTTTATGGTCAATAATTGGTAGCGTATCTGTGTAATACATGCACTAGATTACAAGGAAAACAATTTTTCTAAAGCATCACATGCCTCATAAGATGTTGTCATATTAATGACATAGGTAAGAATCTCTTCAGAAAGAGACAAAATTATGGCACTCAAGATCATTTTGTTAGTGTTATGCCTAAAAGTCAATTATAAGATGATTGTATTTTACACATTGAGTTATGATATTTTATTGAGGCATTATTCTAGTAATTGTGTTTGTTGTTTTGTTTCTGTGTGACATAATCAAATATAAGTATAACCCTAGAATAATAGTATTCTTAACATCTTTGGTCTAGTATTATTCTGGAGTGGGTTGTAATAATACATAAAGACTAGCATATATGGAGACTGATAGGAGATATGTAGTATACATATGGATACAAGTTGGAGAACTTGTGTACTAGACTAACCCATCATGAGAATGATACATGGATCATTATATGAGTATCATAAGTGATTCTCGTAGTGATCATGGTATATGTAGTCCTTTGATCTAAGGTCATCAAGGTTCCCTACGAGTCACATACTTTAATACTTCCCTTTGTTGCTTATAACTGAGTGAACATGAAGGTTGTTATTGAGTATATCACATATCATGCGGAGGGTTTTGTATGATCAGGATGGAATTTGTCCTTCCTATGTAATAGGAGTGATATATGTGGGCCCCTTTAATGCATGGCCATGCTCGAATGAGTTGTTATGGGATATCAATGTCACTAGTTTTAATCAGTTTATTTGGTAATCAAGAAACCTTAGATTGAGCTGTACGAGAGTGACACATTCCATGTCTCGTGCTCGGTCTTGATATCCTGGACAATGAGACAATGGCATATACAAATAAAGATCATAGAGGTTTAGTCAAATCACTAACTATCTTATTACTTGGGTAGTAATGATGTGTTGCTAGACATTGCTCACTGTTTATGATCATAAATGTGATTTATGACATTGTCAATGTGATAGAAGCCTATTAGGTCGCACACTTAGAGCCAATTGGATTATTTGAGTGCATGGGCCAAATTGTTTGGTATTGGTTTAATTATAATTTTAGATTAATAATTGACTCAAAGGTTGAGCCATTATGAAGCCCAAAATTAAACCTAATTGGATTAGGGTTTTGAAACTCATTAGGCTTGGGAGTTAAGCCTCACTATATATGCATCGTATAGTAAGGATTTTCATGCCCTAGCCTCACAAAGGATGAAATTAGAAGGGTTCTAAAAAGTTCCAGTTGCACTCTCCTCTTGCCTTTACTTGGAGGACATAAGCTAGCACTATGGGTGCAAGCGAAATACACATGCCGAAACATGGTAGATGTGTGGTGATTCGAGTGGTTCGTGTGGATACTGTAGAAAGCTTAAACATGTCAACTATTCAAGTTGGTGATTCGATTCAATAATTGGGTGAAAGATCCTAGATGACTAGTTATAAAATTTTGAACACCATATTTACTCCATTTCACTTGGATCCTGAAGGGTTCCGGTTAGTTTTCACTGCATTTTTTTGGCCCTGAAACCCTACACATTTGATCTTGTTGGTACCAATTTTGGTACACTGGATTAGGGACAAAAAAATTGTGTTGAGCCAAGAGTCTGGTCTCCATTACTAGAGGCTGGAGGTGAGACAACTGGTGGCGATGTTGCAAGCATGCCATCGACGAAACCCAATAGATGCTATCCACCCAAATAGGGTAAAAATTGGGCTTTCCAAATGAGGTAATTGTCATGGGTTAACTTAATGTTGATAAGGTGTCCAAGGTTTAAGGATAGAGTAGGCAAACAAACATGTGAGTTATTGCCTCAGAAAGAAGTATTCGAGGAGGGAGAAGAAGGGGAATTTTCAGAGGCCATTATTTCTTCTAAGACGTAAGCCTTTGCTAGCTCTGATACCATGAAAGACTTAATATCACCGCACAAACACAGGCTCCTCTTTATGTATATTTATATAAGAGTTACTAGTTTATAGTAGGATACAAACACACGTAGAAATAGATGATAAAATAAGATAACTTATATGCTAAGCTAACTATTATCACTAACAGGGTGCAGCTAGTGAACCATAATGATCATCGGCTACCAAACAGGATAGCTAGTAAATGAGGACTTGGAAGGCTTGGTTGGCCTCTAAACCTAGGACTAGCTTTTGAAGTTTCTAAAAAAGGATGTTCCAATCAAAAGTAAGGGATATGTTCTTGGAAAGGTCAAGAGCAACAAGGAAGAAACTTTTCTTCCAAGAATGAGAAGGGTCTCCCATGCAAAAGCAGGAGTTTGCTATGGCTAATAAGGGGCCATAAAAATATGGAACAATTACAATGAGACTTAAGAAAGATCTGCTTTGAGCTTCTATTTGAGTGCTTCAATATGCTATTGAAGAAATTATAACTATATAATAATTGTCAATTTACATTACTGTTCATAATAATTTTTTTATTTTACATTTTTCTAATTAATGGTCTAGCCTCTAACTTTCAACCATTTGTAGATTTCCCTTCTTCCATTTTGATCACTAGTTATTTCATCTGATGATTGCTCATTGATAGATAGTATAGGGTAATAAAAATGATCAATATTTGATAAAAACCAAAAAATCTGAACAACTGAAATAGTCTAGAAATTCTGTTTGGCTAATTCAATTTTTTTAGTTAGGTTTCAGTGGAAGCCAGATAGAAAAAATATTAGTTTCAGTTATATGTGTCAATTATTGCTGAATTTTTTTACATGTATTTTTCGAGATTATAGTGAGTAAAGATTCAAAAGGAGTAGGGGGCTAAGTGAAATGGAAATAGAATGTTAATGACATTATTGGAGTTTGGCCATCCTAACTAAAATAAATGTGCTTAAGTGCAATTTTGGTCCCAAAAACTCATTCAACCTGGATACATTACCCTTAGACTATAACTCGATCCAACTCACCCCCTAAACTTTAAAAAATGTGACAGTTTACCCCTTATTGTGCATGTATGCATCACATGATATGCTGTAAACAAACGACATCAACTGCCATAAGTAAAATAAGGGCTTTGGTGTGAGATTCAGAGATAAAAAAGAGGTTGGAAGATCAGGAAATAGGTTTGTTTGTGAGCACAAACCCTAAATCAAAGTGCACAGCTGCTTTAATGGTCAATTTTAGATTGACTTCGGTAATTTATTGTTAATCAATGTCAGCACAATACTGTTCAGCATTGTTGGACGCTTGTTTCGTTGGATCGAAAGGCCCAAACTATAAGTATGAAATTTAAGTTAGTTAGGGAGCAACTCATAAGGAAAAGGCGGATTGCATGTGAAGATTCTGTCATTGTCAGTATTATGGAGAAGTAGAGTATCTATTTTGAGAAGATTTGAACACATTTGAGAAAGCATTTCTCAGTTTGGTTGTGAGTCAAGTAACATTAGTATGAGGTTTTCTTTACACATTGGTATGTCTGTTGTAAAGGTTGGTGTTGCTTCAAGTTTATGTTAGTATTGTGAACATGATGGGCTTACGTTTCATTGCTCTTGGTTTGCAGTATGTGTTGGCTTGGTCTTAAGATTTAAGCATTTATTGTTTCCAACATGTCTTTTCTTGGTCTAAGGTTAGGATGATTATAGCAATGTATTGTCACGGATGCTTTTTAATAATACTTTTTTTCTTCATTAGATAGACTTGTTATACCTTTTGCATCTTGTTGATAATACAATATCTTGTTTCAAGAAAAAAAAAGCATTGGTGCAAAAGTAGAGTGAATTGTTAATGCTTTTGTTGTAGATTTCATAGACATTAAAGGACTATAAATTTTTTGCTTTGGTTGAATGATAAATTTTCAAATGTGTAGATGAGGTAATCACTGACTTTCGAAAGAAGGAAAAGGGAATGGAAAATAAAATCCGAGCTTTAAAGATTCAAGTTTCATAATTTTTATACTTGAAAGGGCAAGCATTGGGAGAAAAGTGAAGCTAAAAGGATGGTAATACATCAATTGGAGAGTATACAACAAAAGGTGTCTATACTGAACGTATTTGTAACTGTTGGATGTTGTTTGCGTGTAATTGTTGTCTCTATTGCAGCCATGTTTTATTGTAACTATAGGCTGCTAAGATAGTTGGAATGATGCCAAGAATGGTGCCTTGTGTTTGCTATGGGATGGTGAACTAAATGGTTAAGCCTAAAAGCTCCATAGTCTGTATCTTTTATATATTTCAATAATGAGAACTTTGTTGTTGGTGCAAGATTATGTTACTTTCACTATGGTTTACTGCACTTCCTAAAACTTTCAAATATGAAAATAAAATTGTTTGCTGAGTTTGATAGGAAAATATAACAAGTTGAGATACCATAGAATTATGACAAGTTACAAGTACAAGGGTCTAAAACCAATAACTTCAGTAAAGAGGTGACCAGTATACTTTGCAAAATGAAGTTGCAAAACCTAGTTTCTAGTTTTAAACATCTCCCAAATGTCTTGCAGGACTTCCACCTTAAGTTTAAAGCCAAAAAAAGCACTATAGCATGAAGTCAAACTATAAATCAAACTTTGCAACTAAAAACTCAAATTTTGCAGTATTCTTGGTTAAATCATGTGGCTGTTTCTATCCATTTCAACCAATAACTTAAACTCATTTAGGAAAGCACAATGACGTATCATGGTCTATAATAGTACATAAAAAGCTAGATATATTTTAATTACATATTGTACTTTGTATATCTGAGACAACAATCACAACCCATCTATGCATATTAAACACAAAAAATATGCAGAATTAATCAGCAGCCTTTACGACTAATGTCAAAAGAGTACAAAATTGAATTGGGTTAGTTTATGGGTTGAGTTAATCCTTAGGCATGAAAACTCTTCCATCTGCAAAGACGGTTTCATCTTGCAAACCAAGCTAAAAACATACATTAAAAAGTCACTTTCACCCAGTAAACTATTATTAGCATACTAATACATCAAATATTGAAACTCTTCTACATTGCTTACTATTAGTAAAACTCATGCTAAAAAAAAATTTAACTTACGTTGCATTTTCATCACTTTGGAAATTTAATTGGCTTTCTTGATAAAACTTTATTCTCATCATTGTGACTACCTAAACTGAAGCTTTACTAACATCCGAGTTGTCATGATCTATCATGAAATTATCCTTTCAACTGTTTGCAGTAGCCCTTCTATGTAGACCATCTTTTCCTACTTTTCCTATGCTATCCTCAATTTCATACTGTGCTACTGGGCAATTGACACTATTTATGAAAGAAAAAAGGTCGCAGAATTCTCTTACTTTGCAAATTGCTTCTTCTATTTCCTCATCTTCACCACCCAATATTGTATCCTCAATATCATTGAGCTCTCTTTCACATTCATCCCTCAAGTTGTCATCGTCATTCTTTGAATCCTGATCACTTTCTTTTGATTCTTCTTTACTCTAACTGCTTTCTCCACAGGACAATGTCAAATCTTCATCCTTGTTACCTACCTAAAATTCATCCTCTCTCTCAATAAATTGTTGTTTCTAGGTTGTTTCAGAGATGCATTTATCAAGTGGCTAATTTATGAATAAGTTGTTGGTCTGATTTGAGATGTCAATGCAACCCATGTCCTTGACATGCTCCATGTATATCTCCATTTGTCCACCCAAAATAGAACAAGCTCCTGTATGCATAACACTTGAATCATTGAATACCTCTTTTAGTCCTACATTAAAAGGCTGTCTAAGGACTTTATAGTAAATTTTTTTAACAGTGCTAGGTGTGTAATCAAGTTCCTTTAATATGTTTTCAAATACCCAATATGTGACTAAGTCTATATCAATTTTTTTCTCATAAACCTTATGGCCAACGTATCTCACAATTTGTTGCCTCAACATTATCCCACCATAGTAAATTCTCATATTAACTTCCTTCATTTGCACCCTAAACCATCAATAACCAATCATTAGCACACCCATTAAATAACAAAAGCAAAATAGTATAAATCATGACCATAGCAAACTTGACCATAAACCAATGTCAACAGTCAACAATATACATACAAAACAGTTACCATTGTACTATACCAACCATCATCAATACATACACCTATAATAAATTATTTTGCCCCTGACAAGAATTCTTTTAACGCGAACAATCCAATATACAAATCAATTTGCCATCTATCATTTTCTTGTTACTATTGAAAGCCTTAACTTTCTTCAAGAATCTTTGCTCCTTTCACCCTCTAGACCACTTTTCCTCTGTCTTGATTCAACCAAAACTTTAGCTTAATTATCCTCTTGGCTGATTCTTTCACTACTAAAAAACATGGATTTTTCAACGGTCAAATTTCCAACGTGAAGAACCGTTGGAAATAAAGGTGAAGAATTTCAAACGGGCAAAGCGTTGGAAATTTTGAAAAGCATATTTTCCAATGGCCTAACAGTTGCAAATTTGCAACGTGTTGAGCCGTTGGAAACTTGAAAATTTCAATTTCCAATGACCTTGCGTTGGAAATTTCCAACACAAACGCCGTTGAAAAATTGTGTTTGTAAACCAATAAATTTCATAATGTTAGGAAATAAAGTAGTGTTTTAAAAATATTTTATAATAAATAATAATAATAATATAAATATTTGTTAACATATTTATAATGTATAAAAACCTTTAAACCGTTGCAAATACAAGTGTGGGGCTGTTGGAAAATTTTCAACGGTTTTTTTTTTTTTCTAACGGCTATACATTTGGCCATTAGAAATTTTCCATCACGTTATTTTCCAACATTTCTGTTTTCAATGGCTTCATGTTGGAAAAACATGAATTTCCAACACGAGGCCATTGGAAAATGACATTTTTTAGTAGTGTTTCTTTGATCGAACATCACTTTGGTGCAAAATAAGTAAATCTCAAGCCATGGCCCTTATTTTACTTACAACAATAGATCATGTTTGTTTTCAGCATATCACGTGATGCACACGCGTACAATGACAGGTCAAATGTCCTAATTTTTAAAGTTTGATGGGTGAGTTGTACCAAGTCATAGTCTAGGGGTAATTTGTCCGAGTTGAATGAGTTCAGGGACCAAAATTGCCTTTAAGCCAAATAGATTCAGCTCTCTGCCCGCTATTGCCATCCTCCTAAAAACCATATTCGTCACACCACTTCATCGTTGTAGGCTTCATTGATGAGCACTAACGGCCCCACTTCAACTCGATGATTGAGCTTTGGTTTCCTAGCGTAAAAGCCTTATACTCCTCCCTCATAGGGTTATTTATCTTGATCCCTTTCCTTCCCATGTCTTCTCACTCGCTCATGCAAGCACCTTTCTCACCTTCTCTTTTTCTATCTTTGTGTTTATGAGCTTGATTCCATTGTCGCCGTCACGATTACTCATTTTGGTTTTTCTTTTGGTTGGTTCTTGGAATCCACCCAATTTGCCCAATAGCGCTAAGGTCTGATTAAAGTACCACAATTTTCTCAAATTTAGAAGTCAATTTTGGCTAAAACGTAGACTTAGTCCTATATTTGTCATTAAATGATTAACAAAGAAATTATATCCTTAGTTTTACAATTTAGCTATTGGATTACAACTTAGAAGTAACTTTTTATATTTTAGTGTAAAATAGAACGGAACTGAAAAAATTTGGTTCAGTTTTACTTTGGTGTCATCCCTTAATTCAGTTATCTTGGTTTATTACAATCAAAACTTAAAACTAGAAATTTTGATCAGCCTTAGGGTTGGCAACAAAGTCAATAGATTTAGAAGTTTGGAGACTGTAATTGCCAAAGATAAAAAACTAAAAGGCCTTTTTTCACATTTTGTGTTTTTGACTTTTTTTTTTCCTAGTTAAATCTATTCCAGTTTCTAAGCTATCGATCTTTTCCATTTCAGTCCCAGAATTTTATCTGTTTGCCAGTTTGGTCATTCTTCTCCCTTTTTCTTTCCTTTGTTTTGTGTTTATTAAATTAATGTCAAACCCTTATTACCTACAGTATTTTCATTTGCTCTAGTGATCCAGAAACTTTAATTTGACTTTTATATCAATGCTTAAACATTGCTTTCTGCAAGCTGGTTACTTTTGTCTTCTTAGGAAAAGCTTTGGTCACTATAGTTTGTCTAATTTTTTCTATTACTTGGATTACTACGAGATTTTACTTATAATTTTGTTAATTAAACCCCCAATTTGTTCCATTTGTATTACTTTCTCAAAGGTTAATCACCACTTTTAATTACTAAAACATCCTACTATTTTTTTAAACAACAAATAAAAAATTTCATTAATTAATAGAATGAATACATGGCCAGCTAGATGCTGAAGAATTACGTCACCTTCTAAAAAACAGTTTCAAATTTCAATCCCTTTGCTAATTACATGGTCAACCACAAAAATCTCACTATTTACCGTATTAACCCAAACACTTTATCATATAGAGATTACACCCTGATTTTATGTCAACTTCAAATATCACTTTTTTATTTCATGAAATTTTTTAATCAATGGTTAAACCTAGTTTTATTTATTGAAACTCTAATTTTTTCCTTCTTCTTCTCAAATTTTATTATTTAGGCATCGTTTGAGAATAATATTTAAAATTAGTTATAAAGGTTGGAACAAATTATTAACGGTTGTGATAGCTTTTCTAACATCAAATGTTAAACACTGACATTGTTTCTAAACAAAGTCTTAATAATTATTTTATTATATTTATGTAAAATGTTGTCTCAAATTAAACCATTGTAACACGCGAGACATATAAATCTTATATGATCGAACGAAGGGAAGATGAAGCATCTTAATGAAAATTTGAAATTCCATCACCACCACCCAATAAGTTACACAAAGCAAAACAAATAGGTAAAGTTCAAACACGTTTTATAATAAATAAAAAAGTCAAGTTAAACTTTAATCAAAAGCAATTTCTTAATGGACATTGGAAAGTTAAAAGAAAAAAAAAAGATCAAATTCCTAAAGACATAATCATGTGACGGAACCTATAATTATTCATATGAACTATTTTTTTTATTTTTTTTTAGCAAATACCAGTATTCAAATTTAAAGCCATTGAAGTTTGAACCCTTGTCTTTTACCCTATTTTCTCTTTCGTCGGCCACAAGCCCCCCAACCCAACACTTTCTTAGATTTATGCACCTGTCTGCTTAAATTGGGGAATTAGATTTATAGTTACTTTACAGGCTAAAGTTTCAAGATCTACTCTGGCTATGGCACCAAGAGGAAAAAAAATTGATTTACATTTATAGATGAGAAACTGACGGTTAAAATTATCTATTAAATGTTCGAAAGTTATTAGATAATTTGAATTTACTGAAAAAGTAGTTACCAGACTGCTCTGCACTTATGAATAGAAAACTTCGATAATTTTAGAAAACTTTAATTATAAAAAGGAATGTAGAAAATTTAGATTAGGATTTTTAAAGTTAATGTATTATAGTGTACAAAACGGTAACTTACTCTTACATCCTGAACTAAGGTTGACATTATAGTTACATCCATCAAGATTGGAAATCTATACTTTTCACTTGTTTTTTTACATTGTCCAACTGTAAATTCTGAAGTCTCAATTTAATTTTGCTCGTTTATTGCCTTTCAATAATTTTAAGCCACTTGATCTGTCTCCCTCTATCCCATTTTAATTGAAACGTATTCCTTTTTTAGGATGTCCCAAAAAAGGTTGAAACGTTTCCTTTTTTAGGAAATTTTAAACAATTAATTTACTCTCTTACCCCCATTTAAACTCTCACTACACAAAACCCAATAAAGAATTTTTTTTAATCTTCACTCAATCTTTCTTTGCACAAAACAAAAAAAAATCTTTTTTTTTTAATCATTATTTAAACTCTCATGACACAAAATAAAAAAAAAATTAATTTTAGTTTCATGGGTAAAATTGAAAAAAATAACACAAATTACATACACCTTAATCGCCGTACCTAAAGAAATGTTTCAACTAAAATGGGATGGAGATAGTATATTTTATTTTTGGCAGTTTCAAATCTTTCTAATATTTTCATATTTAGTAAATCACTTTACTATACAACTCTTAAAACTATCTTTTTAATATTCACTTTTTTTTAACTTTCATGATTTATGTGTATAAAGTTAAGTAAAAAAGTGAAAATAATACAAATTTTTTCCACTTTCTTAATCTTCATACCAAGGTGAATGGTTTATTAGATATGAGACCGAAGATGTATACAGTAACTTTTTTACAATTATTTTAATTATATTTTTTCCCCTTTGTAGATGCACAATAGTCTTTCATAAAATTTTAATTAATTATACAAAAACATAGAATAACTCCAAATTACTAAAACATATAATTACTAGACTTTTGAAATTAGGATTTTAAAAGTTATTATTGGGTAGAATAAAAAGTATATTAGGTGATGCGTAGATTTCAAAATTTAAGAGTTAACTACTGTAATAAAACCTAAGTTAGTTCAACTACAACGGAAAATCAAAGAGACCCCTAAGATTTGGCCTAACTTATACTTTATCTTACCTATTTTAAAAGCCTAGACTTTACCCTATATATCTTTTACATTGTCCAAAAAGGACTTTTGAAATGCTAATTTAAACTGTTTGGTAACTATATTCTAGTAATTTCAAAATTTTTAATTTTCTCACAATTAATTGACATTTAGTAAACACTAATTTAGTGATTTGCATTTATAAGGAAAAAATGTATTTATAGAGAAAAAATTGATAATTTAAAATATTTATTAATTATAAAATAATATTGAAACGATTAAAATTACTTTAAAATGACTTTTATATAATTCAAATTAAAGTTTCAAAAATTATTTTGAGACAGTACAAAAGAAACAGGGAGCAATGTGTACGTAGGTTTAGAAGCAAAGTTAGATTAATTAGGCTAAACCATAAAGAGATATTTTAAGTTTACCCATTTAAAAAAGACCCAAAACTAGGGGTTATTAAGTTTAACGTAGCTGTAAATTAACTTGAGTTGAATTTCTTCCTCAAGTTCCAATTTTCGAATTTTAACTTGGCCATCAGGCCCATCACAAGTTCATGTGCCCTTTTGAATCAGACAATCATCAACTTCAGTCTTTTCAGTTTCCTGTTCCAATCTAAGGAAACACCGGAACAAACTATAATACCCACCCCCGAAAAGGGGGTACCGATGCCTCCCCGATCTTAACCGTTCATCTCGGTTTTGCGGAGAAACGAAAAACCGTATGACTGGGGTAACAGGTGAGGGAGGGGAAAAAAAAAGTGATAAAAATTTTTAAAAAGTAAAAAAAAAATTAAAAAGTGAAATTTCTTTAAAAAAATGATTAACTGTAAAAACAAAGTGATAAAATTTAAAAAAGTGAGAAATGTTAAAAAATTGGTAATTTTTTTTAAAAAAGCTATTAAAAACAAAAAAAGTGATAAATAATTATAAAATGAAATAAATAATTTTTTATTTGCCTTTTAAACATATTTACCAATTTTTTAACATTTATCACATTTTCTTTATTTTATCACTTTTTTATACATTTAATCGTTTTTTTTAAAATTTTATCGCCTTTTTTTTACATTTAATCGCTTTTCTTACATTTTATGGCTGAAGTTACCTTCGTTGTGACCGGGTCACGTTGAAGGTAACTTAGATATGACCGGGCCACTTTTAAGGTAACCTAAAAATGTAACCGGGTAATATCGAAGGTACCTTTGTTGTGACCAGGTCACTTTGAAGGTAACCTAAAAAAGTTACCGGGTCACCTCGAAGTTACCTTCGTTATGACCGGGTCACGTTTAAGGTAACCTTCAATGTGACCCGGTCACATTTTTAGGTTACCTTCAATGTGACCCGGTCACATTTTTAGGTTACCTTCAATGTGACCTGGTCACAACGAAGGTACCTTCAATGATGTGACCTGGTCACTTTTTAGGTTACCTTAAAAGTGACCCGATCAAAACGAAGGTACCTTCTATATGACCCGGTACTATTTTTAGGTTACCTTCAAAGTAACCTAGTTATTTTCCCTATTTTTTTTAAAATATGTTGGAAGAAAAAACGTTATTGAAGCGAATAATAACAATATTATAGAATAAAAATGAGTTATGTATAAGTTTTTAAACATATAGGTAAAGTTGTCAAGTTAAATAAAATATTAGAAAAATATTGTAATTATCCCATTAATATGTGTCCCACGTATTAAATTTTTCTGGAACTATATTTTAACTTTGTTCCCCTCACCAGCAACATTAATTTTACTTCTTCAACCACCGTTTTAAATTTTACCCATAATTTCACCTCCCCAACCACTCTTTTAAATTTAACCATCTACCTCAATAACTTCATCATTTATTATCTATACTATAACTACACTATTTAATCTTCCTCATTTCTTACAATTACCGCAACTTACATCTCTTCCCTCTCCTCAATTTCCTTATTCCTACGTTTCATATAGAAACAAACAATGTCTCACAGTGGTACGTGCGATTATATTAAGCAATTACCATGCGATTTCAGTAAATCAATGATCAAGCGACTAACTCCTCGCAAAAAATTTCTTCTTTCCACAACCATCTACTTTGAACCAGAGTCTCACGTTTCTCATCCAGCACATCCAATGAGTTTATATTTTACTGTAATTTTATTATTTGGAATTTAACTGCTAATTTTGCTGTGCTAAATTTGCTGTGATGTTAGTTAAATTTATTTTCATGTTTTCATTTTAATTGATAAATTTACTGGTAAATATATTGGATAGTTTATATTTAAGGGAATCTATATGTATGAAGTGAGAGAAAGAAAAAGTATGTTAGGTTAATGTAATACAAATTGAGGTTAAAAATTAAAAATTAAAAAAGCGATGAAAACGGGAAAAAAGCGTTAGAAAAATAAGAAAAAGCGTTTGGAAAAAATAAAAAGCGTTCAGGGAAAAATGTTTAAAAATTAGAAAAAGTGAAAAAAATAGAAAATGATAAAAATTTTAAAAAGCTTTTGAAAATTAAAAAAAATGATTAGAAATTAGAAGATAAAAAATTAAAGAAAACGATTAAAAAGAAGAAAATGATAAAAAATTAAAGAAGTGAATAAAAATATAAACAAAGCTATTACTAATGGGAAAAGTAAAAAAGAAAGCGTTTAGGAAAAAACGTTTAAAAATTAGAAAAAGCGATAAAAATAAAAAAAAGATAAAAATTAAGAAAATGATAAAAATTTAAAAAACGTGATTAAAAATTAAAAAAAATGATTAAAAATTAAAAAAGTGATTAAAAATAAAAAAAAGTGATTAAAAATCAAAAAGGAGATTAAAAATTTAAAAAAGCGATTGAAAATTTAAAAAGGCGATTAAAAATGAAACAAAGTGATTAAAAATTAAAAAAATGATAAAAAATTTAAAAATGTGATTACAAATAAGAAAATTATAAAAAATAAAAAAGTGAATAAAAATAGAAACAAAGCGATTATTAATGGGGAAAGTGAAAAAAGAAATTTTGAAAAGCGATCAAATATAAAAAATTTTATTAAATATGAAAAAAATAAAAAAAGCGATGAAAAGAAAACAAAAGCGATTGGAAACAAGAAAAAGGCGTTTAAAAATTAAAAAAATTGATTAAAAATAAGAAATTGATAAAAATGAAAAAAAAATGAATAAAAATAGAATCAAAGCGATTAGTAATAGGGAAAGTGAAAAAAAATTTAAAAGAAGCGAAAAAATATAAAAAAAGTGATTAAATGTACAAAAAGTGATAAAATATAAATAAAAAAATTGGTCAATGTTTAAAAATTCATACCAAACCTATAAAATACCAGAAATATTAAAAAACGTGAGTAAAAAAATTAGGACCGAAATAAAAAAAAAGTTGAAAAATATAATAAAAAAGTGAGTAAAATTGGAAATAGGGGAAATAATTCTTGAAAAAGTTAGGAAATATAAAAAAGAGTGATTAAATATAGAAAAAGTGGTAAAATAATAAAAAAAATTTGCAATCTTGAAAAAAGTTAAAATATTTTTTTATTACGATTGACAACAGAAAATTGATACAAAACGTACAAAATGCAATAAATATTTAAAAATGGCAGTAAAAAATGAAAATCTTGATAGAAAACCGATTCATTATCAAAACAAACGACTAAATATAGAAAAGCAATAACAGTGGAAAAGAAATTTGTAAATATTTTTTAAAAGCGTAAAATATAATAAATATTTTAATAAAACCATTAAATAAAGTAAAGTGATAATAACGGACAAAATAGGGAAAAGTATTCGGAAAAACTGATCATATATAGAAAGTGATAAATAATTAAAAAAATGAAAGTAATTATAAATTTTAAATACACGATAATAATTATTAATATGTGACTATTAATTTACAAAAGGGTATAATATTTACAAAAAATGATACAGATTTTTAAAATATCATAAAACATCTAAAAATATGATAACAATTATAAAAATTATCGAATAAAATGTGACCGGGTCACCTCGAAGGTACCTTCGTTGTGACCGGGTCACGTTTAAGGTAACCTAAAAATGTGACCGGGTCACCTCGAAGGTACCTTCGTTGTGACCGGGTCACTTTGAAGGTAACCTAAAAATGTGACCGGGTCACCTCGAAGGTACCTTCGTTGTGACCGGGTCACTTTGAAGGTAACCTAAAAATGTGACCAGGTCACCTCGAAGATACCTTCGTTGTGACCGGGTCACTTTGAAGGTAACCTAAAAATGTGACCGGGTCACCTCGAAGGTACCTTCGTTGTGACCGGGTCACGTTTAAGGTAACCTAAAAATGTGACCGGGTCACGTCGAAGGTACCTTCGTTGTGACCAGGGTCAAAAATGTGACCGGGTCACGTTGAAGGTAACCTAAAAATGTGACCGGGTCACCTCGAAGGTACCTTCGTTGTGACCGGGTCACTTTGAAGGTAACCTAAAAATGTGACCAGGTCACGTTGAAGGTACCTTCATTGTGACCGGGTCACGTTTAAGGTAACCTAAAAATGTGACCGGGTCACCTCGAAGGTACCTTCGTTGTGACCGGGTCACTTTGAAGGTAACCTAAAAATGTGACCGGGTCACGTCGAAGGTACCTTCGTTGTGACCGGGTCACTTTGAAGGTAACCTAAAAATGTGACCGGGTCACGTTTAAGGTAACCTAAAAATGTGACCGGGTCACCTCGAAGGTACCTTCGTTGTGACCGGGTCACTTTGAAGGTAACCTAAAAATGTGACCGGGTCACCTCGAAGGTACCTTCGTTGTGACCGGGTCACTTTTAAGGTAACCTAAAAATGACCTTCGTTGTGACCGGGTCACATCGAAGGTACCTTCGTTGTGACCGGGTCACATTTAGGTAACCTAAAAATGTGACCGGGTCACATTGAAGGTAACCTAAAAATGTAACCGGGTCACATTGAAGGTTACCTTAAACGTGACCCGGTCATAACGAAGGTACCTTCGAGGTGACCCGGTAACTTTTTTAGGTTACCTTCAAAGTGACCTGGTCACAACGAAGGTACCTTCGATATTACCCGGTTACATTTTTAGGTTACCTTAAAAGTGGCCCGGTCATATCTAAGTTACCTTCAACGTGACCCGGTCACAACGAAGGTAACTTCAGCCATAAAATGTAAGAAAAGCGATTAAATGTAAAAAAAAGGCGATAAAATTTTAAAAAAGGCGATTAAATGTATAAAAAAGCGATAAAATAAAGAAAATGTGATAAATGTTAAAAAATTGGCAAATATGTTTAAAAGGCAAATAAAAAATTATTTATTTCATTTTATAATTATTTATCACTTTTTTTTGTTTTTAATAGCTTTTTAAAAAAAATTACCAATTTTTTAACATTTCTCACTTTTTTAAATTTTATCACTTTTTTTTACAGTTAATCATTTTTTTTAAAGAAATTTCACTTTTTAATTTTTTTTTTTTACTTTTTAAAAATATTTATTACATTTTAAAATTTTTTATCACTTTTTTTTTCCCCTCCCTCACCTGTTACCCCAGTCATACGGTTTCTCGTTTCTCCGCAAAACCGAGATGAACGGTTAAGATCGGAGGGGCATCGGTACCCCCTTTTCGGGGGTGGGTATTATAGTTTGTTCCGGAAACACCTCATTTAATATATTATATATATATATATATATATATATATATATATATATATATATAAGGAAACACCTTTATGGCTTTTCACACAGGTGCACGCATCACGCGTTCTTGCTTTACATCTTTGCAACCACAGATCTACTACCCAATTATCGACAGAAACAGAAGATCCGAACTGAAAGCTTATCGTATCATCAATTCCACTGGTTGGTGACATCAACTTCCAAAATCTTAAACTAAATTGTATATTACTTGTCATTATGTAATTTTAATTTGCCTATCAACAATTTGACCGTCAACGAGCAGTGTAAATTATTAATTTTCCTTTAACATATAAATATAAAACAATCTTGTTTTCCTCACTGATGTCAACGTAGAACTAACGTGAGAGCCAAGTGTAGGTTCTCAAAATAAAAAGAATAAAGTATAATTTCACTCAAATCTTAAGGGCCTTTTCAAAATTTACCCATTGATAAAAATTAATCTGATCTAATGGTCTGGCTTAACTCACTCAAAACCAAATTCAACCTAATCCGTTTTGACCAGAAAAGTCAACAACCTGCGCCCAATCAAACTTGAACCCAAGTCCAATTAAAATAAAACCTAAGAAAACTCGAACCAAAATGACTCAAACTTAAAATACTCAAACCCGGAATAATCCAAACCCAAAATGACCCAGTCACTAGATTTGACATAACCTAATTTTAGCTCAAATCAATATAAATATATAGTCTGTAGAGATTTAAAAAATAGTAATTTTTTATATATTGTTTATCTATCTAAATTACACATCAATTTATCAATTATGACTATACAATTGAAGAAAATTTAAAATACTATAAAATTATTTTTTATTTAGAGGCATTTGAAGAATAAATTAACCACATCATATCCTTTACGTAGGGGTTTTTTTTAATTTAATAATTTAGAGATTTACTTATACATTTTTTAAAGCATGTAATTGACATGAAGGCTTTCATCTAGTAGTTAATTTGGACGTTGACTAATCCAAATCGAGTAATAGTAGATTCATGTAGAGAAAACTTCATTTGCTGCACAAAATTTTTCTTTTTCTTTTTATCTTGTAACCCTCCACAAATTTGTTCAATTATGAGATACTTGGATTGGTTATTTGGGTTTCAAATTTCAAGTTTGTTGCACAAACTTTAATTGGTAAATAGAATATTAATTTATTATAGTTAATTGGTTTAAATGAGGGTATTTGAAATTTGATTTAATTAATATGGTTTTCTTCTTTATTTGAAATTTAATTCAATTAATTTTAAATGTTTCAAATTATGGTATTTTTATGTTGAGTCAAATTTAATTTTTTACTAGTTTTTTCTTCCACTAGTATTAACATTCCCACCCTGCTCTGTATTACTAATATTCCTATCTTGTATTAGTAGGAATGGTAAAAACAAGATTAGTCTTTAATTATTTATCTTTGAATTTGAATTTGAATTTAATTTACCATAAATCCCAAACCTAAACCCAAAACCCAAAAACCCTAAACACTCACTAGGCTTGGCAACAAGGCGGATCAGGCGCGGATACCCTCTATCTGTCATCGGGGTCCGTGAATTTTTTTATATCTGCCAGCTCGCAGGTATCTACTAATGGGCAGAAAATAGCACCCGCACCCGCACCCGCAACCCGCGGATAATCTATGTCCACGGGTAATCCACGATTTAGGCTATTTCTTCATAAGCAAACTGATAAAAAGAAATTTTCATAAATTTGCACCTCAATTTAGAGTCTATTAGAAATTTCATGATGGAAACAAAGAAATAACTAACTTGTTGGCAATGAAAAAAAATTGGTTCAGTCCCGGCCTAATTAAGGCTTCCGGAGACCGAAGGTGATAAACGGAAAAAACAATCCTACTAAATGGGTGAAGATACTTCATGGAAAACAATATATATATTTAAAAAAAATAAATTGAAGGCCACATTCCCGGTTTAATTTAGATTAGAAATTGACAATTGAACTGAAGTAGCCAAAAAGATTAAGTTCTTAGTAAAAGAAGTGGTGTATTGTGTAGAAGGTAGATTGTTGGAACCAATTGGAGGGGTTATGATCAAATGAGGTGTAAACTCAGTGACGAGATCAATGGTGCAAGGGATGGAAACAGGCATTTGGAAGCAATGGAAAATGAATGGAAGTCAAAGAATTAGAGATGGGCTAGGCAAGGCAAGTTGGTGTAGGGCAGCGAGCTAATAGAAGAAAAACAGAAGAATCTGATCATTAGGTAAACCAAGCTTCTAAACATGACCACCGTTCTTACCACCTTCGCCCGCTGCCCACACAAATGGTCGCTGCTCTGAGCTGGCCTAGTTTCCCGCCGTCAACCTCTAACCAGGCGTTCTCCTCTCCGATTCGCCGTCACTCCTAGTTTCCCACCGTTCTCCTCTCCGATTCGCAAGGAAATATCGTCGTCGGGCCGTGCCAGTGATGCGTTGCCTGAGACTAGTCGCCCACCTCTGGTCCTCTGCAGCTTGATTTCTTCACGATCTCTTCGCGATGCCGCTGGCGCTGGACAGTTGATTGAGTATCAGCTTTTTGTGTGCGGCGGCAGTCGTGAGCAAATGAGCAATCAAGACCTCCCAGTCACAATTTCCCAAACCTAGCGTCCAATTCCAATTTCCAGATGAATCAGTGAAGCGAAGCCAGAAGGCAGAAGTGGCTGAAGCTGATAAGGGGAAATTACTGAATTAGCCATTTAGGTAATTAGGAGAGGTGACACTTATGTTAAGGGTGAAATTGATATTTCATATACTTGGCGGGTTTCACGGGAAGATGGGGTGGATTTATCCGTAATGGATACCCCATATCCGTCACCCGCCCGCGCCCGCCAAACAGGTGCAATTTACTACCTATGTCCAACCCATCGCAGGTATTTTCACCTGTTTACCCGTTCACCATGGGTGGATATCCATAGTTCGTAAATCTCGCTCACTCCGTTGCCATCCCTAACACTCACCCTAATCTAAACCATAAGCGCTTAATCATAACCATAAATACTATACCTAAACCTAAACCCTAACCCTAATTGAAACCTTAACTTTTACCATAAACCTAAACTCTAACCGTAACCATAAGCCCTCAATCCTAACCCTAAATCTTAACACTTATTCTTAATCTTAACCCTAATCCTAAACCTTAATAATTAATTCTAACATTTATCCTACACCTTAACTTTCTTTTTTTATTACCTTAATATTTAATAAGTTTTTTATTTGAGACTTCTATATTTAATAACTTCCTTTTTTATGAACATCCATATTTAATAAGTCTTATATTCAAATACTTTCATATTTAATAAGTTCCATGTTTGGGTTTTTCTAAAATAAGTAACTTCTATATTTAATAAGTTTGATGATATTAGTAGACAATTGTCAAATTATAATATTACTCCCTAAATTTTTAATCTCTAGTGCAATATAGGGCCCTAAACTTTTCAAATATTTGCATTGTCACTCAAAATTTTTAAAATTTTGTAGCTTAGTCACTAATAGAATAATAGAAACTAGAGTTATATTTCATAGCTAGCAAATTTGTTGGAACATAATTAAGAAAATTTTAATGAATTTTTTAATTTAACATACTAAGAAAAAAATTAACGTAAACTATTTGCAAAAAAAAAATATGAATTATTTAATTTAAAATTTAACAAAAAAAACTGAACAAAAAAACTAAATTGATTAGGTGATTTCAATATATATACCAGCAACCCAAATAGACGCAACTGGTCAACCGGAGTTTAGACTCAAAAGCCGACTTGAAATTACATGAGACTGAAATCGATCCAATCTGTATTGAACCAGAACCTAAATAAATCAGGCTCAACCCAACACAAACTTAAAATGCACTTAACCTGAAATCAACTCAAAACCAAATAACATGGCTTAAATCTAAATTCATACGAACCTAATTAAAACTGAACTTAAATAATTGAGCCAAACCTGACCCGACCCATAATAAGTTCAAGTTGTTACTTTGTCAATTAAACTTCTGATGTTTTTATTTTAATCATAAATTATGAAGAATAAAAAACGAAAAAGAAAACATATACGATATATCAAACCGTCTGCTTTTCAAATAGGACTTTCATTTTTTTTTCTAAACATACGAAATGCTGAAGTAAAATAGAAACTAAATTTTAATAAAAAAGGTGATGAAACTATATGCTTAAAGAAAATGAGACAGTGGGACTATAGACATTCTGAAAACTCTGATTGCTTTTTTCACCTCACAAAAAGAAGTGATAAGCTCCACAACAAAAGTGATCGCCTATTCGACAAAGCGGCGGCTGTTTACGCTCCTAACTAGGTCGGGCTAAAAAAGAATAACATGTTTTGGCCCAAAAATTTTATATTGTAAAAGACACAGTTCCTAATTTCTTTTCTAAGTCTGATGGCTTCAGTATATATAATTTTGTTTGGTCCTCTTATAATTCCTTAGAATAATATAAACTCGTTACTTATTAGATTTATTGCTTGGGAAAGTTACAATTATCTTATGAGGTTTACCTTAACCTATAGTTTGCCGCATTTATTTTTTAAAACCTACATTTTGTTCCTTGGTTTTTTATATTGTCTGATAACAACTTCTAAAATTATAATTTAAACTATACGATAGTTATCTTCTAGTAATTTTTATTTTTTTAATATTTTTTTATAATTAATAATTATTTTAAATTATCAATTTTTCATTTCTGTAAATACATTTTTCTTCCTGTAAATGTATATCAATATTTTTTAAACATCGGTTAGCTATGAAAAAATATTAAAAATCTTGAAATTACTGAAACATGATTGTCAGATAGTTTAATTTAGGGTTTTTAAATTTATTGTCAGACACTATAAAGGAAGTATGGAATAAAGTATAGATTTTTTAAAATAGAGGAGAAAAAATATAGGTTAGATTAAACTATAGAAGGGCTTTTGTAATTTACTCTTATTGCATTGACGTATGCTCAACCCGACAACAAATACTAATCTTCTTGAGATGTAATCAAGCTCTAAAATGAAAATGTACCCATACTTTACACCTTCATCAGTACTTAAAACTTACCATTGTCCAAAATGATATAACTAAAATAACGAGTGTTATTTCCTACGCCAAATTGCTACAATTTTAATCATAGTAGAATAAAATTGAAGGAAAATCATTGCAACAAGGGGAGTTGACAGGTCAAAGTGGGCCACCCATGGCTGATATGATTTTCCTACTTTAGACTCTGCGATGAATAAAATAGTCGCAGATATGTCAGACGGACCAAGTTTTGCAAAGATTTTGATGCATTCCAAACAGCAGAAACAAAAATCCTCATAGATTCAAAGAAAGACTCTTGTGCTTTGCAAAACATTCTCTATTTTTTTTCTTGATCGGCAATTGAGATCTTATTAAAACTAAAATAAAAAAAATATACAAGTATCATCTTAAAACAAAAGATGATGACCTAAGACACCTCAAACCTAAAGAAACCAACTCCAGCTAAAACCCCAAGAATAAATATTAAAAATTCAGAGCCCCGCAACCCAAGCACCCTTGGGAAACATAGAGTCAAAACATAGAAAATAAAGAAGTCCTAAGAACAAAAGGAATTTTAGCTAGAACCCAACCATTTAGACCAAATATAGAAAAGTCCTTAAACAAATTCCAAAACCAAAGACAGAAACTCTATAATGAAGGAAAGAAAAATATTTGTCATTTTTCATTTGACGATTTAATTCCTCATTTCAATCTTTTGAACTTGCTTTTCAATGCTTTTCTACTATTTGATTTATTAACTTGTCAAATTTCTCAAGAAAACTCAAAGCATGTTTTTCGCACCTGTCTAATTGCTTCTCATTAAAGTTTTCCACTCTATTATCAAGCCCACGGGGCCCAAATTAAATGGCTTACCAATTTCAGGCCTACACCTGAGGGGGTAAAGGGGAGAATTTCTAAACAGGAGGGGGTAAGTGAAGTATTCACTAAACCTCAGGGGTTTTTTTGAAATTCTCCCTTTCCACTCCCCAACCAACGAATTGAACGCATCATTGAAGAGGCCCCATTTCCAAAACAACCCGCCTTATCCCCCTAGAACCACCCGATGAATTTGAAGCACCAACGTGTCTTCTATCTAATCGAATCTCGTCTCCTCCGGTCAGCCTTGATTCTCTAAAGCCCTCCAATTTTGATTTAGCCCGCCAATGAAATTGAGGAACGAAATTCCCTGCCAATGAGTCACGCCCCTTGCAAGAGAAATGATTTTCTATTATCCCATCGTACAAACAATCCATGATCAAATGAAAGAATCTCCCCCTCCCAGATTTAAACTCTTCCACCAATTCATAATACGTACCATGTTTATCTCCTTTCAAACCAAAGATTAACTCCCTGCTAGAAGTACCGAATTGAAGTTGCCTTAATCCTTGCGAGGCAGTACTGGAGAAATTTCTCCAATTTATAATAAGCCATGCTATTTCTTCTCCTCTCAGATCTATTCATCCCCAACCGAATTCAATTATTTAAGTGACATTTTCAGACATCCCCCACTCAACCTGTAATACAAAAGATTTTTGCTCGATAGGAATAAAAACCTCAACATTAAACCTCATTCCTAAAATAATTTTAGAGAGAAGCAGGAGCTCTCTCTCTAGAAATCAGCCACCTCCTGCAATACTTTTTCCTGCAATTTTTTTTGCCCAAAAAATTTGTAGTAAATAAATTTTTCTCAAAACTATAGAAATAAGTTGCAATGATTTTGCTGCAATAACTATTTTGTATCGATAATTCTATGATTTGCTATAGAGTTTGATAATAAATTATAATTTAGGATTTAGGGATTTAGGGTTAGAGGCTCAATCTCGAGCTTTCCTGAGAAGTAAACCCTAAAAACTATATTTGTGTGTGTGTTTATATATATATATATAGCCAAAAAATCATCAATTTTGGGTGGGAAATGAAAAGATTAAAAGTGACGATTTTGCTTCTATTTTGAATATTCAAATTTTCGTCGCAACTGAGAATGAAAATTTTCATAATTCACGGCGAGGATGGGTGGGAAATGAAAATGTATAGATGCGACGATTTTTGTTTCAAAATTACGGATTCGTCACAGTTTTATCACAATGGTTACTCCTACGATATTTCTTCACATTCGTAGAGTGAAGCGATTTTGTCACAAAATCGTAACAAAAAACGTTGCCCTTGCGTAAAAGGGTCCAACTCGCCTCTTCCCCTCCACATAAATGCACTCAGGTTCTCTCAACATCATCCACTTCTCAATTCGGATTTGGAACAACCCTCGCCACTCGCTCAGTTCAATTTCGCAGCAACTTGCCCCGCCTGTAAAAGATTCTTTTTCGGTGCTAATGAAAGCTTTTAGTAGTTATGAAAGGTTTACTTCTGTTGATGCACTTGGCAATAATATGGGTCCATGGATCCTTTTTCTGAAAAAAAAAAGATTAATAAGTAGTATATAATTTTTAAATTGGCTTTTAAATTTTTAATGGACCCTCACCCTTCACATCATATACTGGGATAAAAAAAAATTAAAAATGAAAATTTCTGCCTGGCAAAGATAAATTGTGGGCTACTTTCTTTTGTCTTCAATCATCTATTTATTGGTTAAAGTCCTATCTCAAGCACTAAGCTTCCATATTCTTTTTCTGTTAGGTACCAAATATTTTATTGTCTCACTTATTTCTCTTCAAATATATCAAATACTTTAAGTACAATTTTAGCACAATATAAAGTTATGCGGTCAAATGGTAAAAACAAATAAGTTTAGGATTTAAATAGGAAGTTATGCATTTTTAAGAAACAAAAGTCTCTTGTCTTCGCCGCTTTTGATTCTCACAATTCGCAAATTGCAATCCAATTGCATCTTTCCTTGTTCGCCTCCAGCAACACGCCAAACAACACAAATAAAGAAACATCCAGCCCAAGCTTTTTTATCAAATTTTTTCTTCCACTAATCTAAAAGTTAGTTCTTTTTTTCTCAGATCTCTGTTTTCTTTTTCCATTCCCTTAAAAATTAAAATCCACTACTGTTCAATGTTTTTTACTTTAGTGTTTTTTTATAGTTTCTCACTTTTCTTTATTTGGTTAGCCAATTATCATGTTTTGTCTTGCTTTTTATTCTTTTATTTTTATTTTTTTGAATTTTTTTTACTTCTTCTTATTCTTGTCTATATACATATATAAACAATGAATTGCCAATTGTTACAAAATTGTTTAGGTGGGAAAGAAACTTAATTGGTCATTTTATTTTTCAGTTATTTTAAGGTATTATTAAGAAGCAAGGGCTGTGGAATTCTCAACTTATATTACTGGAACATCAAGTTCAATGAATGAGGAACCACAAAGTCAAGAAACAACAAGTGATAATAAGTCTAATTTTGGAAATAAATAGCAAAGTTCATCAAAGTATAGAAAGATTGATTTAAATACCCTTTCAGCTGAACCATGAGAATGACAAAAAATTGAAAGCTTTCATCCAACTGCAAGAGATGAAGTTAGAAAAGCATATCTTTAAAAAGGCCATTGTCAACCTCGACATCATACCTTTCAAGAAAGGATCATTGGACATAGAGCACGTCAATTTAACTATGTTTGGTTTGATAAATACAAATATTGGTTGGAGTATTGTTTAAAAGAGGAAGCAACATTTTACTTATGTTGCTACTTATTCAAACCTAAAATCAAAAGTCAAGGTGGATATGATTCTTTGTAAGTGGTGGGTTTAAAGCTTGGAACAAGAAAACATGTTTGGATAAGCATGATACTAAAAGTGAACAGAATCTGGCAGTTAAAAAATGTCCGAATTTTATGAAGCAATCTCGGTCCATTATTTCTGCTTTTGATTAGCAAACAAATTTGGCTAAGAATGAGTATCAAATTTAGTTAAATGCATTAATTGATTGTGTTACATTTTACTTTGACAAGGATTGCTTTTTCGTGGTCATGATAAGCATGATGATTCGAGTAACAAAGAAAACATTCTTGTACTCTTATATTTTTAGGCAGAGCAAAATGAACAAGTAGGTAGTGTTGTATTGAAAAATGCTCCAGAATGCTCCAAAGAATTTACAAATGATTGCTCATTTAATTCAAAAAGATATTGTGTATATTGCTGTAACAAAAATTGTTAAGGCTATTATTAAAGATCTTGGAGATGATTTTTTTTTTTGGAATTTTTGTGGATGAATCTCGTTATGTGTCTTGTAAGGAGAAAATGGCCATGGTTTTGCAATATGTGAATAGTGAATGACTTGTTATAGAGAGATTTATTGGTGTGAAGCATGTAACTACACTTAAATTGTGTCACTTAAGGTTGCCATTGACTTTATGGTTTTAAAACATGAACTAAGTTCATCCAGAATTAGAGGTCAAGGATATGATGGAGCTAGTAACATGCGAGGTGAGTTTAATGGTTTAAAAATTTTGATTATGAAAGAAAACTAGTATGCATACTATATTCACTGTTTTGCTCGTCAGTTGCAGTTGACACTTGTGTTTCTTGCAAAAAACCATTTTTCTATTGATGATTTCTTTGATTTGGTTTCTCAGTTACTGAATGTGATTAGAGTTTCTTATAAATGACGAGATAAGCTTGGAGAGAAGTAAGCACATAAAGTTGTGTAATCATTGGCTAATCATGACCTTGAAACTAGTCGAGGTTTACATCAAGAAAAAGGTATTATGGTTCACTGTTGAATGTCAAGATCATGTATGCTTCAATTGTTGAGGCCCTTGGAGATATTGAAAGAGATGGCATACTACAAGACCAAATAACAGAAGCGCACATCGTCTTTTAGAGCAATTGGGAACATTTGACTTTGTCTTTTGTCTACACTTTAAGATCTTGGGGCACACAAATGATTTGAATTTGTCTTTACAAAAAAGAGACCAAGAGATTGTCAATGCAATGTTACTTGTTAAAGTTGATAGGAAAAAATTGTAAGATATAACAGATGAAGAATGAGGGCTTCTTCTAACTGATGTTTCTTTGTTTTGCAATGAGTCTGACATTTGATAGCCGAAGGGCTATCGCCCCCGAAGGACTTCACATGTACGCGCCACCTCCGGTCGAAGCAGACACGACAAAACCCCAGCAAAGAGAGGGCCGCAGCACCCTCGAACAAGTCGGATAGGTGCTACCACTCACGAAACCCATGGGACCAACTTCGGTTAGAAAGAGTCACCGCCCTTCCCGATGGTGACCTCGCGCCGACCTCATATGGCCAAAACCACCTTCGGATACTTTCTGGGCCACCCTTGGGGCGGGCTCACGAAGTGCCACATCAGGTACCCAAGCCTGACCTCGGGAAAGCCCAACCGAAGGTGCCTCGTACAAACAAGGGACCTCCCTCTAGAAGAGCTCACCTCCCCGAATGAGCTCTGTACCCCGAAGGAGTTCGGTCCCCTAAAAAGGCCACATGGGCATACGATGAAACGGCTAAGGAGTTTCTAACACAATATACTCGTACAACCCCCAACACGCCGCCCTCAGACATGCTCTAACACGCCGCCCTTATACGACCTAGGCTCCTGGCCGGGCGGCCTATGGTCGGCTAGAAGCTCCCCCTCTCCCCGAAGGTACGGACCGCATCCAACCGAACACGTGTCATGATCTGAGCTAACTGTGGCAAACGAACTTCTCCTATTCATCTCCCTATAAATATTTGGGAAGCGCCCCAGTAAGGGGATCCCAACTCCAAGGAAGAATCTCTCTGCTCCTTACTTACCCTCCACCTTCAAACACTGACTTGGGCGTCGGAGACTCCTCCTCCGGAAAAACACTCCATGGAGCTCCTAACCCTTGCTTTTCTGAGTCCTTGCAGTCCTTCTGCCACCAGAGGTTCCTCATCCAGGCATCCTCTCACCGGAAGTTCCTGGTCCAGGCTCACCATGTTGCACAATGATGATGCCGAAGGGCATCATTTGGCGCCGTCTGTGGGAACCCTTTCCCAAGTCGCCGTCGTAGAGACTAGGCGTTCAAAAGACAAGGGGCTCTCAAAGTCCCCCTATATGTCGGAGGCTCAGTCGGTGACCAAGCAGCCCACTGTAGAAACTTTGCGCCGGAAGACGACCGCCCTCTAACAGTGACGTTGCGCTTCTTACAAGACTTCCAGCACTCCATCATCGCTGAAATGACTCAGCAGCTCGACCAGAGGTGGCCTCAGCCTCCTCTGGTCCGAAGGGCCTCCCCCTCGCCAGCGCGCCGGGAGAGAAGATCAAGGTCCACCCACCAGAGTTCCAGGAGTGAGGACTCTCCCGACGCATCTTCTATGGAAAACGTACCCCTTAGGGCGCGACCCACCAGAGAAAGGGTCAAAAAAAAAAACTAAGACCTCCTGTCAGCGGAGTCCATCCCCGTACCAAAGGTCCCAGTGTCCTCTCCGCCGAAGTTACTCTCCAAGAAGGAGAAGAAGTTCGCCATTGCCGGCGACTAACAGGCAGCAAGGGGAAGCTAACACAGCTACCCTCATTGAGAAGATCCTTGGAAAACTAGACAACATTGAGAGGCAGATCTCCCGAAAGCCAGTCTGGTCAAGATTGTCTGACACTTATACCAGAGAAGAGTCACCTTTTGTACGGGAAGTGCTGGAGACGCCCATGCCTAGTGACTTCAAGGTGCCACACTTGAAAACCTACGACGGGCGTAGTGACCCCGAGGCGCCGAGGCGTAGTGCTCCACGGCACAGATGACGCTACCTTCTACAAATGTTTCGAGGTGACCTTCTCTAGTCCAACAACGGCATGGTATAACTCCCTGGCCCACGGGACCTTGCTAAGTTTCCAGGAGCTGTCTACTACCTTCACCCAATAGTTCATTGGTAGCAGGCCAACAGCCAAGATGCTGGTACAGATGTTCGAGATAGCACAGCGAAGTGGGGAAACCATTCGCGACTACGTCGAAAGGTTCAACCGAGAAGCACTAAGTACGCCAGACTTTCGGCCCGAGATTCGCATCCTCACAATGATAAGAGGACTTCGGAGAGACTCCCAACTCTTTTATGAGTTCTCCAAGAACCCCGCAGACACTCTCGGGGAGTTTTATAGAAGGGCCAAACAGCATATGACGGTCGAAGAACTCATAATGGAAGGACCTAAGGTGGAACACCCTCGGCCCGAAGGACTAAGCCACTAGCCTCGTCACCAGAATAAGGTTGGAGGAAGGCCCCGAAAACAAAGGGGTAAAAGGCCAATGACGTTCACTCCCCTGAGCGCCACAATGGCCAGCATTCTTATGGCCTTAGAAAGGCAAGGGACTACAGTTCCAAGGCCAAAGGCCATGACTTCGGAAAACAAGAAGAACATGAAGAAGTTCTACCAATTCCATCGAGATCATGGCCATGACAGTGAAGACTGCTTCCAGCTAAGGAAGTACATCGAGTCTCTGATAAAGCAGGGACAACTTCGCTGGTACTTGCGGATGCCTTCTCCGAAAGGAAGAAAGGAAGAACAAAGAAGGGGGGACGAGGAAGACTATGATTCTGACAGACATCGGGACTGAAGTCCTCGAAAGAATCCGCCGCCATCAGCAGGGATCATCCAAACCATCACTACAGGGATAACCTTGGCTGAGAGGAAAAGAAAGATAAGATAAATCTCCATAATGGAGTATGGGAACTCACCAAACAGGATCGTTCGCAGAGACGGGTCTATAGTAAAGTTCCCCCATGATGACCCACTCATTGTCATGGCAGGATAGGGAGTTGGGACGTCAAAAGAGTATTCCTGGATGACGGCTCCAACACCGACGTCATCTTCTCACACCTACTGCCTAAATTAGGCGTCTCAAAAGGCGACCTCAACACAGTCAATTCCCCCACCTTTGGGGTTGGGCCATTCGAGCTCCCAGTCCTCGGATACATCGATCTGCCCCTAATGTTGAAAGGGACCTCGCTTCAGAGTCAGGAGGAACTGTTCACCTCCGTTATGATGAGATTCATTATCATTGATGTTCCCTCATCATACAACGCCATCCTCGGAAGGCAAACTCAAGGCAATCTCCACATCCACCCAGATGTAAAGTACTTAATAGTCACCTTCGCAACTAAAGAAGGAGATGCAGAAATCTTCATTGACTAAGCCAAAGTCATTAGGGTCTTCACCAAGGCTAGACAAAGCCCGCCAAAGGTCCAAGTATAGACTTCAGCTACTGAAAGAGCAGTCATGACAGGCAAAGAGATAGCAGGGGAGGGAATAAAAGAGTTGGAAAAAGTAGAAACAGAAGATATAGAGCTGGAGCCCGGCCGGAACACCCGAGTGGGGAAAAAATTGGCCAAGGGTAACAAAGATAGGCTTGTATCTTTCTTGTTAATGAACAAAGATCTATTCGCCTACTCTCCGAAAGACATGCTTGGGGTCGACCTCAGCATAATCCACCATAGTCTCAAAGTACGCCCTAACACAAGGTCGGTTCGGCAGAAAAAATGGAACCTATTGGCTCATAAGAAGCGCCTGATTGAGGCAGGGGTAATAAAAGAAGTTAAACACCCCGAATGGCTCAGCAACGTGGTTATCACCACAAAAGAAGAAAGTGAAAAAGCTCCGAATGTGCATCGATTTTCAGAACTTGAATGATGTCTGTCCAAAGGACTCTTACCCTTTGCCAGCCATAGACCAATTGGTGGATTCAACCGCCGAATACGGTTTTCTCAGTTTCCTTGATACCTTCAGCGGGTATCATCAAATTCAGATAAACCCTGAAGATGAAGAAAAAACCGCCTTCATCATCGAAGTTGGTACCTACTGCTACGTCAGAATGCCCTTCTGCCTTAAGAATGCAAGAGCTATCTATCAAAGGTTGATGAATAAAGTGTTTGACTCCCAGATCGGGAGGAACATGGAAGCGTATGTCGATGATATGATAGTTAAGAGCAGAACGCCTAGTAATCATATCTTGGACTTAGACGAAACCTTCCAACGACTTCGGGAGTTCGGCATTCGCCTTAACCCTGAGAAGTGCGTGTTTGGAGTGAACGCAGGTAAGTTCCTCAGGTTCATGGTGTCAGAAAAGGGAATAGACGCCAACCCCAAAAAGGTCGAAGCCTTGTTAGGATTCTGAACACCTACAACCACTAAAGATATCCAAAGGCTTACCAGAAGAATCACTTCCCTTAGTAAATTCATTTCCAGGTACGGCGACCGATATTGACCATTCTTTAAGGTGCTTACCAAAGCACCCAAAAGCGAAGGCAACTTCGGAATCGAGGAGCACCCTTGGAACCTAGAATGTCAGAAAGCTTGGGATGAGCTTAAAAGCTACCTAACCTGTCTGCCAACACTTCGACAACTGCGGGAAGGAGAACCTCTCATCCTCTACCTCGCCGTCACTGAAAAAGCTGTGAGTTTAGTCCTAGTGAAAGAAGAGGGTGGGAGGCAGTGGCCAGTATATTATGTAAGCAAGTCCCTACACGGGGCCGAAGTCAGGTACCCATTGCTCCAAAAAGCCATTTATTCCTTAATGCTCGCGGGTAGGAGGCTACGGCCCTACTTTCAAGGACACGCCATCATTGTCTGAAGCAACCTACCTTTACGTGACATAATGAAAAAGGTAGAGCATTCGGGAAGGCTGTCAAAATGGTGTATCGAGCTTAGAGAATACAACATCACTTACAAACCAAGAAGGACAATAAAAGCCCAAGCATTGACAGATTTCATCGCCGAAATTCCAGAAATCGAGGATGCTGAAGCTACCTCGGAAGGTCTGATAAGGATTGAACCAGAGTGGAAACTCGTTATCGATAGAGCCTCAGGTGCCAAACACCAAGGCACTGGAGTGGTTTTTCGGGGCCCCGAAGGTATGGAAGCCACCAAAGCCATCAAATTTGGTTTTGATGTCACCAATAATATTGCCGAATATGAGGCCCTCATAGCAGGACTAAAACTGGCTAGAAAAGTTGGTGTAAAAAACCTTAAGGCCCACGACGACTCACAGCTAGTAGTCCGAAAAATGAAAAGAGATTACGCTGCAAAGGATCCAACTTTGGCAAAATATCATGACCTCGTCAAGAAGCTCATTAAAGAGTTTGACTCGGTACAAATAGAAAACGTGCCTTATAGAGATAACGTTCAAGCTGATACCTTGGCCAAATCCAAGGAACCTACCGCGGTGCTAAAACAACCCAGCATAGAGTTAATTTGCGTAGCAACCTCAGGAGAAGGATGGCAAGATTCCATCAAGAAATACCTAGCAACTTTGGCACTCCCCGAAGACCCTACCGAGGCCACAAAAGTGCGAAAGCACTCTAGGAGATACTTCCTCATCGGGGATGAACTATATAGACAAGGGTATGCAAGCCCCTTGCAGAAGTGCATAAGTGAAAAGGATGTTAGAACAGTCCTCGAAGAAGTTCATGAGGGGGCCTATGGTTCCCACATAGGAACAGATGCCCTCGCCGGAGTACTTTTTTGCCAAGGTTACTTCTAGCCTACCCTAAGAAAGGATGCAAGGCAATTTGTCCGAAAATGTGACAATTGCTAAAGACACGCCAACATCCAGAAGTTACCCTTGGAGAAAATAACTTCGGTAAATTACCTTTGCCCCTTCGCCGTCTGGGGCATTGACCTCATCAGACCTCTCCCAAGTGCCCCCGGTGGTGTGAAGTTCTGCATAGTTGCAGTGGACTACTTTACTAAGTGGATTGAAGCGGAGCCTTTGGCATCGATCTCGGCAAAGGATACCCAGAAGTTCGTTTGGAAGAACATCATATGCCGATTTGGCATACCAAGGGTAATAGTGGCCGACAATGGTACCCAGTTTACCGACAAGGGGTTCCGAGAATTCGTGGCTAACCTCGGCATAAAACTACATTTCGCCCCGGTAGCCCATCCTCAAAGTAATGGGTAAGTTGAGGTGTCCAATAGAACAATAAAAAATGGCTTGAAAAAGAGACTAATGGAGGCAAAGGGGAAATGGCCAGGGGAACTCCCAAGTGTACTATGGAGCTATCGCACAACTCCCCGAAGGGCCACAGGAGAAACTCATTTCTCCCTCGTGTTAGATACAAAAGCCATTATTCCCATTGAGGTCATACAACCTTCAGTAAAAATACAGGTGTTCGACGAAGGAGGAAATAACCTTGGCTTGAGGCCAAAACTAGACCTCGCTGAAGAACATCGGGAAATGGCCGAACTCAAGAGGAAGGCTTTTTAACAAAGAGTAGTTGACGCTACTAACTTGCATGTGAAGAAAAAAGAAATTAAGAAGGAGGACCTCGTCCTCCGAAAGGCCGAATTTGAGCCGCAAAGGCCATCAAATGGGGTACTTCAGACAAACTGGGGCAGACCTTATCTGGTCCTCGACGAAATCCGCCCAGGGGTCTACAAATTAGGTGATGCCGAGGGAGTAGAGTTGAAAAACACTTGGCATTCAGATTCTTTGAAAAAATTCTACACTTAGACATTTTTTCTGAAGAAAAGCTTGTGATTACCCCTCTCCGAAATCGCCAATAAATAAAAGCATACGTGTCAACCGAATATGGTTTATAAACCAAACATGGTCACGTTGATGGAGTGGTCTCTTAGCGTATTGACTTAAAAAAAAAAATCTTCCTGAAAGTGCTAATTCCCTAACAAGCCCAAGACTCGGCGGAATACGTTTGGAAAAGCGAAAATGCTCCACATACTGGAAAAATTTTGCTAAGGGCAGAATGGTACGAGGCTTCCCGAAGGTGTGATTTCGAACGTGGATGTTTGCCGAAGATGCGTACATAACGACATACAAACCTCCGAAGAGTGATGACCAAAGAAAAGAACGGGAACTTAGCTAAATTCTTGAAAGAATCTTTCATTCATCGCTCTAAGCAAAAGGAAAAAGGAGTAGGTTACAAGAAAAAGAAAGAAGAAAAAGCCTATTGCTGAGCCTGAGCAACCGGCACCTCCTCGGCGTTGGCGTCTTTCTCTTGAAATGGAGCATCCAAAGGCGTGGGCACAACAGGAGGGAGGTTGAGGTACTCCAACTTCAACCACGTCTACCTGGGCTCCTTGGGGAAATCCAAAGTGGCCAGGAATGAGAGGTTGAGTTCGGGATGCCGAGAAATTGATGACGAGCCAGACAGAAACCATCTTGGAAATATACCTTTGTCATCTGGTCAGACTGGTCCATCTTGGCACTTAGTGTCGCCAGTTCGGAGGTGAGCTCAGCAACCTCCCTCTCGAGCTTCTTATTTTTCTTCTTCTTGGCCTCCTTCTTTAACAAATTGACCTCGACTTGGAGATCGGGGTTCAAAGCAAGCGCCTTCGTAAGGTTTTTAGCATCAACTGCCTTTTCCTTCCGAAGGGCCTCGTTCTCTGAAGAGAAAACGGCATACTTTACGCCGAGGTCCTCAACTTTGGCCAAAAAGTCAAGAAGGAGCTCTTTCTTGCTCTCCCGAAGCTCGGCTCGAAGATTCTCCACATCCTCCTTGGCGATTTTATTCAGTTCGCCGTACTTAAGGACGTATTTGGCGCAAAATTTCTTCGCCCTCCTCAAAGAATTCTCGGACCGAGAACAAGCCTCAGTCTGCTTTGCCGCCCAAGCTCAGAAATATCTGCTGTACGCTAGGAGTTGCAGAAAAGAAAGCCCCGAGTAAGGGTCAAAAAACAACGAAAACTCAGAAGAAAAATTTTCTGAGTCCCAAAAGAAGGAAAAAAGAAATCTACCTAAGCGGCATGTTCACTCATCCTCGCTGCGAGGATCTCCTAGTTCGGGCATTCGGCGATGAGCGACTGGAAAGTGGCGTTCATCAGCACACCCTTCGCCATCTGAGGAGCCATCAACTGGCTGTCCTCGGAGAACAAATTCATGTCCTCTGTGAAAGACTAGAAGGGCTCCTTCGGTACTTTGTCCTTCGGGAAATGGCTATCCCGAAGGGCCTTCTTTCGGGCATGAGCTTCCACCCATGGAGCAGGTGTCACCTCCTCTGCAAAATCACGCCGAAGTTCCGTCAGTACGTTATCCCTTAGCCATTCATCTATAAGATCGTAGATACCAAAAACACTAAGATTCATAGAGGAACGAACCTGGTGGAACCTCGGTGACGACGTCCTCGGTCTCGCCCACCTCACGGACTTCGCCGGGAATGTTCTTGCCCTTCCTTCTCCTGTTCTCCTCGAGCTCTTGAGCCGAAGTCCTTTCGACCGAGGTCTCAGTGGCAGTATCTAGACTCAGAGCTATCTCGAGGGTGGCAGGATCCGAAGGTGGATTGGCGTGGGTAGGAGAATCGGCAGACGACTGGTCCTGCACTTCAACGACGTTTTCTAGGGGTGGAGGAAGGACGTCTGCCTAGGCTTTTTTCGCCTTGGACGGCCCCCCGGCAGTCTTCTTCCTCTTCGCAGGCGCCTTTCTCCATGTCTGCTCCCTCTTCTCGGCCTGGCCGAGAAAAAGGGATTGTAAAACTTCACAAATTGATCGCCCATCTCTGCAAATGGAAAAAACATCAATGTAAATCCAAAAGGAATACAGGTAGCAAAACTTGGAAGATAACTTACAATCAGCAGAAGCCTCGTACGAGATCTCGGCCCGAAGAAGCATCATCAACCATGTTTTCTTCCCCGGGATAACAGGCACGGGCAGGTTCAAGTCGAATTTGTGCTCGTGGATTACCCCCAGTTCCCGAAGGACCTCTTCGAACATAATGTCCCACTTAATGGGAAAGGGGTACAAGGAATGCGGAAGGACCTCGGGGTCCTAATCCGCAACCACCCGAATGCGCAGATCGAACTTATCAAACTCCGTGGCCAACCCCAAGGTCAGCAGCTTCCGAGGGTCAACCACATCAGTCTTCAGCACCCCCGAAGCCCATGCGGTCGAAACGTAGCTCCATCTTCCGGGAACTAACAGAAAAAAGAACTTTTTCTGCCACCCCCGCCAGCTATCCTTCGTCCCGAAGGTGAAGGTGAATTTCTTGCTCTTGGACCCTCGGGGAAGTAAGAAGTAGAAGCCACCCTTCGGGAGAGGGTGGAGCTTATAGTGTTGCATGAAGAAAAGAAAATGGCGCTTTATCTTAAAAACTCCATACATACAAAAAAAGGCATTGAAATAAGAATAAGAATTGGGAGGAAGCTGGTTCACGGCAATACCATGAAACCTGCAGAACTCACACACCATTCGTGGGGGAGGATACCGAAGACCGGCCTTCAGCTGGGCTCGGTAAATGGTGACCTCACCAGAACTGGCCATGTAACCATACATGCCCGAGATAGGTAACCTCGGGACGTCGTAAGTAAGAAGATAGAATTTTGCTACCCACTTCATCATTTTCTCCGAAGTAGTACAGCATGGATGAGACTCAAAGGGGAGAAAGCTCTCAGGAATAGGACGGACGGTCATCAGTGGAGCAGGGTTTGACATTTCTCAAAGAGAAGAGAGGCAACCTCGGGAAAAATAAACAAAGAGAACTGAAGGACTTCAAAAAAACAAAACCTCGGAACAAACGACTTCAGAAGAAAGGAAGAACTTTGGAAAGAAAGACCCACCGAAAGTTTTGCCAAAATCTGGATTCCTGGATGCCATCGTGAAGGGTTACCGGAAATCGCTCTACCGCTAGAATCGCTGCCGGAAGGAGAAAGAAGACAAGAGAAAGTTCTAGAGAAAACGAAAGCAAAGGAAAAGAGTGTGAAGGTCTGAGGCAAGAAGTGTCTATATAGGCTGAAGGGGGCAGGCGAAACGTCGTCATTATTGCTCCTTGAAGGCGAAGACACGCAATTAATGTAACCAACGTAACCATTTGCCACCCATCAGCAGCCACGTGTAAGCCAACGCGGGAAATGAGGGCACGACCTTGACAACTGGCAGACCTATATAACCCTACCCGAAGTAAGTGCCCATATATAAGGGAAGACGAAACGGTTCACTGACAGAAAAGTCAGTGGAAGTACGCGCCTCAGATAGTGACTTCGGCGGAAGAGCCAGGGACACCATTCAAGCACCAGGGGAACTACCTCGGTAGGGCACCTTAGTTCACCATAGTTCTCTCCTGGGGAGAAGGAGACTCCGGATGGAAGTCCATCATTGCAACAAGACCAAGCATCACTTGCCATAAGAAAGGCTCCCGGAACTCCCCAAACCGAAGGAATGTCTTCGGTTTTCTGAGGGGGGCATATGATAGCCGAAGGGCTATCGCCCCCGAAGGACTTCACATGTGCCCGCCACCTCCGATCGAAGCAGACACGACAAAATCCTGGCAAAGAGAGGGCCGCAGCACCCTTGAACAAGCCGGATAGGCGCTACCACTCAGGAAACCCATGGGACCAACTTCGGTTAGAAGGAGTCACCACCCTTCCCGAGGGTGACCTCGCGCCTACTTCACATGGCCAAAACAACCTCCAGATACTCTCTGGGCTACCTTCAGGGCTGGCTCACGAAGTGCCACATCAGGTACCCAAGCCTGACCTCGGGAAAGCCCAACCGAAGGTGCCTCGTACAAACAAGAAACCTCCCTCCAGAGGAGCTCACCTCCCCGAATGAGCTCTGTACCCCGAAGGAGTTCGGTCCCCCGAAAAGGCCACGTGGGCGTACAACAAAATGGCTGAGGAGTCTTTGACACACCGTACTCATACAGCCCCCAATACGTCGCCCTCAGACACGCTCTAAGATGCCGCCCTTGTACGACCTAAGCTCCTGGCTGGGTAGCCTATAGTTGGCTTAAAGCTCCCCCTCTCCCCAAGGTACGGACCGCATCCGACCGAACATGTGTCACAATCTAGGCTAACTGTGGCAAACAAACTTCTCCTATTCATCTCCCTATAAATATTCGGGAAGCGCTCCAAGTAAGGGGATCCCCACTCCAAGGAAGAATCTCTCTACTCCTTACTTACCCTCCACCTTCAAACACTGACTTGGGCGTCGGAGACTCCTCCCCGGAAAAACACTCCGGGGAGCTCCTAACCCTTTCATTTCTGAGTCCTTGCAGTCCTTCTCCCACCGGAGGTTCCTCATCCAGGCGTCCTCTCATCGAAAGTTCTTGCTCCAGGCTCACCATGTTGCACAACGATGATGCCGAAGGGCATCGACATTCATATTTCAAGCTTGGAAGATCTATATGCTCGAAGAAGGCACAAAAAAGGTTCACAGGTTAGCAACTAGCACTATTATAAAGTTGATTTATTTAATAGTGTCATAGATGTGCAACTTTAAGAGCTAATAAGCCATTTCGATAAAGTCAATATAGAATTACTTCTTAGTGTTGCTTGTTTGTGCCCATCTAAATCTTTCCATGCATTTGATAAGGAAAAGTTGTTGAGAATGACTGAATTTTATCCAGTGGAACTTTCTATGGTTGAACTTTCTATGGTTGAACTTGCAGCACTTAGATATCAACTTGGGAATTATAGGTTTATTAATTTAAAAGAGATTGGAAACCTTGCAAAAAAAATGGTGGAAATAAAGAAACATATTATTTATCCTCTAGTATACCTGTTGTTTTTAAGCTAGCACATATTTTACTTATGGTAACATCAATTGTGGATCAGGGATTTTTAACAATGAAGTTGATAAAGAAGAATTTAAGGAATAAAATAAGTGATGAATTTTTGAATGATTGTTAAGTAGCATATATTGAAAAAGTCGTATTTGACGGTATTAACAATGACACAATGGTAAAATTTTTTCAAGCTATGAAAACTCATCAAGAAAAATTTTAATGATATATATTTTTTATCCTTGGAGCATATAAGCAAATTTATAAATTTCATTATGAAGTCTTAGTATTTAGTATTTGTGTATATATATAGAAGGACCTCTCTTTTAAAAAATCCTGGATCCGCCACTTTATTGATTGCCATTGATTATATTTCATTTCTTCTTGAAATTAGTCTAATGTCCAACTTGTTTCTATTTCTTTTTATCTTGAATATGGTTAACAAGTAAGTTTTCAGCTGACATATTTTTGTTTATAGTGTCCTAGCTCACCTCAAGTATGTGAGCAGTGGAGAACAAGGGAAGAACCACATGCAGTGGGTGGATTTTGGAAATTTAGAATGGGAACCTTTTAGTTTATCAATTAGTTGTAATTGAAACCTTTTTTTTGTAGTATTTGATAATTTTAATACATAATAATTTGTTAATTCTAGTTTTAGCTATAAATATATATAATAGTATTAGATATACATACATACATACATACATACATATATATATATATATATATATATATATATATATATATAACTAAAAAAGAAAAAAAATAGATTATCAGAAAGTTGTAGCACTCTATTTGCCACAAAATCATTGCCCCAGCTGGTGTAAAAAAATCGGTGCACTTTACAGCGTCTCAAAATCGTCATGTACTGTGGAGCCCACACACACCTTTATAAGGCATCAGAGAATCGTCGCAATGCCAGGTAATCAGAAAATTGTGATACAACAACCATCAGAGAATCGTCGCACATTTCTAACAATCTCGATATCCCACATTCCTACAATTATGCAATGATTTTTTATTTCTGACCTTTTTATTTCCTACGATTCTTTTAACAATTTAAATGGCAGTAAATAATCTTTTTCTATGATCGTCCTATGATTACAGCCATCTGAAAACACGTGATCACTTGTAATGATAGTCAATAGTACAAGTAGATGTTCTGTGAATCGGTTCTGAAATTGAGTCATCTTAAATGGTATTATAACTAACTTGATTTCATAGTGATGTGGATAATGTCTCATGGTTTTGTATGGGCCGAGGCCCAATATTGTGTTTTATGCTTTGGCAGTCCATATTCATCACTTACTGAATTCATGATTCAAGAGATCTATTTGTGGCCTAATAAGAATGTTAATCATATAAGTGGGGGAGATTGTGACACTATATATACCGCATAGGATGTCTGTGTAGTTTTTGATGGTATATATAAATTCAACTTTTAGAGTTTAATCACGCACCATTTATCATTTTCCAAAATGATGGACCCATATGTTGTGAGCATATGTTACGTGGACCAATTCTAAAATTTTGATTGTCATCTTTGTGTTTGTGTGCACATGTGCACACACATGTATAAGATCTAATTGATCAAACCAAGAACCTTTAACTAAGTATTGAAGCTCTTTCTATTCAAACAAGCTCATGTTAACACTTAATTTGTTATGATGGGAAGGAAATAAAGAACTTGGGTATAAAGCATCATCAATCACCAACAATGTAATCCCCATCTTTATTTATTGACAAATTGAAAGAAAACAAAAAAAACATTATTTGAGAAACTCCATAACCCAATAGTTGAAAACAGATGATACAAACTTAATATCACTAAATCCAGCTTTGGTTGCCAAGGCCATGAACTCTTCCCGTGTCCGTTCCTTTCCACCTGGATTTTGAGTCATCATAAACACATCACTTCCGGCATTGTTTCTTTCAATGACACTGTCACTGGGCACAGATGAAAGTACAGCTTCAAGAACAATAATTTTCCCATTTTCTGGAATTGCATCATAACAATTTTTCAACAGCTTCACACAGTGAGCATCACTCCAATCATGAAGCATCCACTACAAAATCAAAATGCAATGTCAATTTTGCAAAGTAAGTGGCCCAATATGAATATATAAAAGGATATGTCCTCACCTTTAGAAATATGGCATCCCCCTTCGGAACACTTTCAAACATATCGCCTCCCATATGTTCAACACCTGCATGCAAGTATTGGAGATGAATAGATCTTAGGAATCCGGGAAACTAAACTCTGACACATACATAGATCAGCCAAGTGAAATTTAAAATAAAAAGAGACATTTAAGAAATGGCAGCTTTTGAACTAGTAAAATCCAATGTTTTAAAATTGATATCGCTAAACGTACCATGGCATTTAAATCGTAAACACAGTGTGTTGTATACAGTTATCGATTTCATAAATAAATTATTATTTTAAAATAAAAATGTTAAATATAACTTTTTTGTATCTAGTTTCAATAGTATAAATAAAATATATATGAAATACAGTATCTTACAACATACAAATATATCATAAACAAAACATATAAAAAAAATAAATATTATTCAACAAAAGAACACTAATAATTTATTAACACGTGACAATAAAGAATACTCCATATACGTGTAGCAACTTTTTCTCTTATTTTGTACGGGCATGTACAGTATATTATGAGTATCATTTAACATTAAATAAGATATATAAAAAAAATTAATGATATACCGTGGTAAATTGAAAGATGTACAAGAAAAATGTGGGATGCGAAATATCATAGTTTACGATGCTGTAAATTAATATTCATTCACATAAGCAATTTACCGCATGGTAAATGATGGCCTCTTTGATTCTCTGGTACTAATGGAATAATAATGTTGCATTGAACCAACTTATTGAGTACTCCAATTTCATAATAAGGTGAATAGAGGATAATCTATAGAGTAGATTTGAAATTAGAAGCTTTTTAACCATATAAGGCAGTTTATTGTTAGCCAAAAAATGTATCGCCGAGACATAACTACAAACGTACCAGGGTAGTCAGATCCATGCTCTATGACATGAGGTAAGTCAAAATTAATTCCTTTGATATGAGGGTACTTAGATGTGACCTTAGAAATGGCGGCTCCAAGCCCTCCACCGACATCCACCACCCGGTTAAGGTGCTCAAAACCATTGTAAGAATCGAGAAGCTTTTTCACAACAATAGTACTGTGATTGAACATAGCTCTATTAAAAATATTATTGAATCTAGTGTCACTATTTGGATACTCAAAAGCATGAGTACCATGGGCCTTATCAAATGGGACTCCACCTTCAATAATTGCTTCTTTTAGTTTGGTCCTACATGTTAGGAGAAAAAATAAAGCGGGAGTTAGCAACCAAAATCTAATCCTAAAAACTATACTAAACCAATGCAATTGCCCAAAAAAAAAACGGATAGAAAATGATACCATGATAAGGATCTGGATCAGTACTTTGGAAGCAGAGTTCATTACCAGAAACATCAACAGAAAATCCGAATAGAAAACCTCTGCTAAGTTTGGAGAAATTGGCAGAAAACAACAACAGAAAATCATGATAGATTACCAAAAGAACTGAACTTTCGTGGACAGGAAAAAACTTTTAGCAAAATTTGAAGGTTGAGTGAAAAACTTTGACAGAGAAAGGAAGAAAGGAGGCTGACCAGCCAGCAAGAAAGACTTTGTCCAGCAGCAAATCCATCAGAGGAACTAGAGAAACACCATCTTCGTTCCTGGCAAAGAATCGGGAAACCGGCAATAGCCCATAAACCCTCCGGCGGTTCCCATCGCTGTCATCCGCGAAGGAGCAAGAAACAACCCCATAACTGGCTAGAAACCGCAGGATTCGGTCGAGCATCGCCGCGGCATCCGGATTCCGAGCCGCCGTCTGACCGGCTATCTCCTCCGCCGAGAGCTTGGCCTCCGGGCCTGGGCCGGCCAAAATATCGAACACGCCGAGGCTCATGGCTGCATGGAGAGACATTGGAAGGGCAGAAGAGCCGACTAGCTGGACAGCGTGCGCGAAGGCCTCTGCCTCTGGCTGCGGCGTCAAGGACGAAGCCATTAGAGTTGTTGTGCGATCTGTGGTTCGGCCAAGGGTCGCCGAACGTGACGGACGAGAAAGAAGAAACAAGAGACGGTAGGTAGCTTAGTATAAAGATCGTGTCGTGGGCGCTATTCACAGATCCGGAGTAGATAAATCTGCAGTATTGCATTTATTGAAACATTTGATTTGATAAATTAAGAAAATTGAAAAGTTTTATGCATTATTTTTATTTTATCCTCAAGTTGAGGATAATAAGTTAGGATCTCCTAGAACCACATCTAAAATATCAAAGTTAGGATCTTTTGGGACTACATATGCATCCAAAAAACATTCTATATATGTGAACTTTGAAAAAAATATCAAAGTTGGGATCATTTGGAACTACATCTACATCCAAAAAATGTTATGTTGGCCCAAGTGCAACCAAGATGAGTGAATTTGTTGCTTAAAAAAAATTTGGTAAAAATAAATTCTACAACTAAATTCACTCAATGAAAGATAAAAAATAAACCAAGCAAGTATGAAGAAAATATAAAACAAAATATAAATAGAAACAAGGAAAGTGTACATCGAGATTTATAGATATTTAACTTCACCAACTGGAGTTTACGTCCTTTCCTCAAGGCTTGCCCATTTGAGAGTTTCTCCACTATCTTTTGATCAAGATTCTTCAAGGTTCACACCCAACCAAATACTAGTTTTTTTCAAGGCTAATTAGAAACTACTCCCTAATTTTCTTCAAGGATCACTAGGAATCACCACTTAACACAAGAGATTCTAAGGTTTGAAGTGTTTTCAAACTCACAAGCTCACATAAAAGCACTCTTGCTAGATATATAATTAAAGGCACAAATCTTGGCTCTTTTCTTTAATGATAAACACTTTAATGAGTATTTGATGATGAATATTTGATTTTATGACCAAGAGTTATTTCCAAAATGTTTCTTAATGTATTTATGCACATTTGGGTTCATTGGAATGTTAAAGAGCCATTGAGGAAGCCTTGCGATCAACTTTGAAAAAACTAGTCATTGCTTTGTCTTTTAGCGTATGATCTAGCAATTTTCAATAGGTTGTTTTATGACTTCCAGAAGCTATAATACGTTTTGCCTTCGGAGATCAGCTGGTTGGTTTATTTCAACTGGTTACCTTGAAGTCTCCTGAAACTAAAACGTCTCAAGTGTGAAAAACTACTTTAGTTTCAAAGGGTTGAATGATTTCATCCCGTTAAAACTGCACTTCTAGGAAATTTCAACCTCCAAAACTTCTAGATTTCAACATTGAATTCTTCCAATGAATTTCTTCTTTCACAAACAACACTTGGAACACTTCAAGCTACTTGAGAAATAATAAACACTATCTAAAAGACATGTAAATTTGTCTAAACGCCTTGCACAATAAAAATAAACATATTAGTCATTCATAAATGTTTTATTATCATCAAAATTCTAAGTTAATTGATTGGAATAAATCCAACAATTTCTCCCTTTTTGATGATTACAAAACAACCTTTCAAAAAACATATATAACATCCAAAAGATAAACATAAACATTGATTCTCCAATTCTTACTCCCACTTTTTGTCATAATAAAAAAAACATATGGATCAACAAAACAAATTATGAAAATTCTCAAGTGTGATTGCCACAAACATGCAACAAGCGCTCCATTAATCAAGGCATAAAACTCTAAGGTACTTTTACAAGAAAACATGCTCCTCCTTAGTCCAAACATATAAAAATTTTATCAAGGCATAAAACTCTAAGGTACTTTTACAAGAAAACATGCTCCTCCTTAGTCCAAACATATAAAAATTTTCTCCCCTTTTGTAAATCAAGAAAGTAGCCAAGTATGAACTAATAAGCTAGCAACTTAATACTTTTCATACAAATTCATATCATCAAAATATTGGAACAAATCCACAACGATCATAGTAACATCAAGCACATCACTTATCTTCCACGAAAAATGAATAACTCATATACACTCATTAAGCAACATACCACAACCAAATAGCTTAATCTATCAATAATCACCATGAACCAATGAAAATCAACAATGTCACCAAAATTGAGCTTAAATCTCAATCATTTATTATTGTGCTTCAAATCCCCAATTTCATTGTGCATAGAGCTTCATGCATAAGCTTCCAACTATTACTCCATACTTTAGCACCTACAATAAATCTCAAACTTTGATCTTTGGTACCCAAATTTCTTTGGGTCCATGAGGGTTAGCTTAAACAATTCTAGGTTCTTTAGGAATTCATACTAATTTATAACCAATAGGAACTTTTCCTTTTCTAAACATACATTCATAAGAATAGTGTTTTTTTCTACCACAAGCATAACATGTTACAAAAGGACTAGATGAAGATTTAGATGCATCAACAAAATGATTTCCAAACCTTTTCTCTTTTGTCAAAGGATTGAAATCAATACTAGCTTTGTCATAAACATCTTTTTGAGCACCAAGAAATAAATCAGGTTTTTCTTTACGTTTGATAAATTTAGATAAAGATTAACTAAGATCAAATTTATTCTTTTTCAATTCATCTATTTCTTATCTCAAGGATAAGCTAATATCCTAGTTGTCCTTTTTCAAGTCATCTATTTCTTTTGTTAAAAAGACATTTAAAACCTTTAATTCATCAACCTTTTTGAAAAGTTTTTTTGAATTTTTGAAAAGCTCATGAAAACCATTTAATAATTCTTCATATGAGCAACTAGATGAGCAAGATAAAGATGATGATGTGTTACTAAAATAAGTACTTATTACCTCATTTTCCTCTTTTGCCATGAAACACAAGTTGACTCCATCACTTGATGTTGAAGTACTCTTACTTTGACTTGAAGATAAATCACTAGCACTCTATGCCACCACCATGGATCTTCTATTCTTCTTATTGCATCTCATTTTATTCTTCTTCTTCTTTTTCTTTTTTTTTTCTTGTCACCAATGTAATTTTGATTGTCATTATCTTTTCCATGGTTTGCTTTCTCTTTTCCATCCACCAAACCAAGTCTTTCCTAAATTTCATTAGTACATAAAGGAATAAAGAATATGCACTGCCCTCATATTTAAAGTACATGATCTTATACCAAACTTTTTAACCCGTATTCAACTATTTTCCAAAGTTCAAAATCATTTACTTGAATACAAATTTTCATTCTTTCTATCTACAAGTTCAAATTTTCAAAACTCAAAAGAGGTGAAAAGATCGAACTCATGTTATTACATAAGGTTGCCATAAATCTTTAGATTTTAAAACATCAAGGTTTTCAAAATAAAAATCACCAAGCTCTGATACCAATTGTTAGCCCAAGTGCAGCCAAGAGGGGATGAATTGGTTGCTTTAAAAAACTTTGGCAAAAATAAATTTTACAACCAAATTTACTCAATCAAAGATCAAGAATAAACCAAGCAAGTATGAGAAAAATATAAAGCAAAATATGAAGAGAGATAAGGAAATGGTGTACCAGGATTTATAGAGGTCCAACTCCATCAACTAGAGTCTACGTCATTTCCTCAAGCTTGCCCACTTGAGAGTTTCTTCACTATCTCTTGATCAAGATTGCAATGATATTTTCTTCGAGATTCACACCTAACCAAGTACTAGTTTTCTTCAAGGCTAACTAGAAACTATTCCATAGTTTTCTTCAAGGATCACTAGGAATCACTCCTAAACACAAGAAATTCTAAGGTTTGAAGTGTTTTCAAACTCACAAGCTCACATTAACTCACTTTTGCTAGATATACAAGTGAAAGCACAAATCTTGGCTCTTTTCTCAAATGATAAACACTTTGATGGGTAGTTGATGATGAATCTTTGATCTTATGGCTTAAAGTTATTTCCAAATTGCTTCTTGATGTATTTATGCACATTTGGGTCCATTGAAACATTAAAAGGCCATTTAGGAAGCCTTGAGATCAACTTTGAAAAAACTAGTCATTGCTTTGTCTTCTAGTACACAATATGACAGTTTTCAATTGATTGGAAATTTTCAACAGGTTATTTTTTGACTTCCAATAGCTACGATACGTTTTGCCTCCAGAGAACAATTTGTTGGTCTATTTCAACCAGTTGCTTTGAAGCCTCATGAAGCTAAAACATCTCAGGTGCAAAAAACAACTCCAGTTTTAATGGGTTGAATGTTTTCACCCTATTAAAACTGTACCTCTAGGAAATTTTAACCTTCAAAACTTCTAGATTTCAACATTGATTTCTTCTAGTGAATTTCTTCTTTCACAAAAAACACTTGGAACACTTCAAGCTACTTGAGAAATAATGAACACTATCCAAAAGACATGTAAATTTTTCTAAATGCCTTGGACACTAAAAATAAACATATTAGTCCTTCATAAATGTTTTGTTATCATCAAAATTCGAAGTTAATTGATTAGAATAAATCCAACACATTCCAACTCCGACCTTCCTACACTTCTACCTTGCCTATTCATTAAGGCATAGTTATCATAGTCCAATGAAACATCCTCAATATTCTCATCTTCATCAGCCAATCTAATAGATGAAACACATTCATTTTATATTCTTTCAACAATTTGCTGCATATTCGCATAATATTTTCAACTTCTTCATCAACCTTTTCTTTTTCATATAACTTCTCAAAGTAATATATGAGCAAAACTCTCTTATTCCTAGGATCCAACAATGTAGCAACTCTCATAATCTCTTGTAGATTTGCCAAATACTTCTCATATTTGCCCAACATGTCTTTTGCCATCTAAAAAATTAAAGGACTTGGGTAAAAAATCCACCCTTTTAATACCAGCCAAATCTTACAAAGATTTTGAAAATATAAGTTAACTATAGGATATCTTATGCTAAAGAACTTCTTTGTAAAAGCAGCCCCATCCCAATCAGCTTTTAATGTTGCAATTTTGTACCTTGGTTCAATGTCACTTTTTTCACATCGCTCAAAACCTTCTTGTAGTTTATAACTGTTACAAGCATCACGTAGGTTGCATTCCAACGTATTTTACAATCAATCGACAACTTTTTATTTGTTAGAATTTTCAATTGACGAGCTAGCTCCTTAAATTTACCATTCTTTTTGGAGAAACAGTCCAGAACAAGACACTATCATGAATCTTTTCTATAGAATCCTCGATAACATTGAAACAATTCTTGATAATAAGGTTCAATATATGTGCACAACATCTTATATAGAAAAAATTCTCATTTAATGACAAAGAATCCTCACTGATTTTACCAACCAAGTCTTTAACAACACTATCATTCACAGAACAGTTATCAATAGTGATTGTAAAGAGCTTTTTATCAATATTCCAATCAAGCAAGCAATTCATCAAATGTTTCACAATCACATTTTTCTATGTGGAGTAAGAACATATTTAAATCTACATACAAAATATTTAATATACAATTCATAAGAAATATACATATAAACTACCAGCTAATTATTTAATAAACAAAGTATTTAATATACCTGATGATATGCCTTTGTATACTCTAAGTGTTGTCAATGAAATGGGTGGTAATTGCCATATACCCCTTGTTATGGCACTCATAGTTGGAAGCTTATTTGAGGAAGGTAAAGTATTTAAAATTTTGGATGGAATCGTGTTTCAAGTTCACATAGCAAAAATAGGTAAGTTTAGCAAAGTTCACTAAGTTCTAAGGGGGTTAAGGCACAGAATGAGGTTCGGGGGTAGAATGATAATTTTATATTTTGAATAGTTGGGCTAGGTCCTAAGTATTAAAAATGAGCTTTTAAAACTTAACTTTTAATGTTAATCCAAACTTAGTTTAAATAAACAATATTTGACCAAGTTTGACTATGGCTACCTAAGGAATGGGACTTACTTGTAACTTTTTAAACACTTTGGTGGCATGATGGTTTTTAGGCTTATATAACTTGGTAAAGGTGAGGGATTGCTGCCATTTTCATACAAAAAATCGGGGTTATCCTTCTCTATACCATTTCTTCATCAATTCATGCCCAAAACCAAGAGTTTTTGGTGGAAATTCAAGCTACTAAGGGAGTATATGCATAAGGAAGCTTGTTTTAAGTGAGATTTCATGTTTTTGAAGCTTGGAACCATGTTTTCCACTATCCTCTATTTTTTATGCCAGGTAACATTTGTGTTCTTGGTAAATTCTTGTTTATTAATTAATTGGGAGCTTGGGTTTTGGTTAAAAGTTAGTAATTATGTGTTTTGCGCCTTTGTTCGCTTGGAACTAGGAAGAACTTTGTGGAACATGGATTTTTTAGGAAAGGTTGATTGGTTCTTTCTTATAAGTTGAAGTTAAGGTAAGGGAGTTATATTTTCAAGCTTGATTAATGCTATTGAAGTGCGAAATCTTGATGAAATCAAGTAGTTTTGACAATAACATTAGTTAGTGGGCTAGTTTGATCATGGTGGACTACTAGTTTTGTGAAGATTGGAATGATGTTATAATGCATCATAGGAATGCTTGTGATAGTTGATGGTGGTCTTTGCAACATGTTTTGCAGGTATGTGAAGTTTGAAGGCCATCCAAGCATGTTTAACATGTTTAGTAAGTCTCTAAAGGCTGTAGTAGCAAAACTGAGTAAGTCTCATAGGTATTGGTGACGCAATGCATCGCTAGTTCAGCTCACAAAATAACAAAGTATTTTGTACTGTGACGACGCATCGCCGTTAACCGTGATGTGTTGCCACAGATATGATGGCTTAAATTTCTCAATTTTGCTAAGAGGTTCAAGGGGGATGCCTAAGAGGGTTCTTTGGGTACCTAAGGGTCTAAGTATTCCGAGGGTATTTCAATGCTTCCAAAACTTCTCCAAGACCTAGGGGTTTTCTTGGGTTTTATGGTTACTTTCACCATAGGCAAGAAAATTAGGTAACAAAGGGCCACAACTAAGTATCATTAGCTTGGGTGAAAGGTTTAGTACCATCAACGACATAGCCATGCAGTTAACCACGAGGTTGCGATGTGAAACTTTAGTGCACCTAGTGGGTCTTTGTGGCCTAGTCAACAGTAGTCCCACCATAGATCCCTTGTGTAACATAAGGGAGTTTTAACTAGTGAAACATCAGTGGTTAGGCTAGTAAGCTTTGCTTGCTAGTAGACAAGGCTCCGGTATTGTAGTTCAAGGACTAAGTTGAGGAAAAGTCCCAAGGGATTGAGATCTATGCGCATAAGTTTAGCCTCAGGTTGTATGAGCTTGTAGCAAGTTACATATGTTCATATATGAGTGGTACATAGTAACTTTTATTGAGAGTGAAGTGAAGACTCTTACTGAGAATTCTAAATTCTTACTCCCTAGTTATGTTGTGCAGATTTTGACACTATTAGTACAAATAACCATTGAGGGTACTGTTCTTGGAATTTTTATGATTCTAGTCTACTTGGGTTACTTGTTGGTTAAGTAATAGTGCTAACTATAGTGTTTTTCATGGCTGCAGAGGCTAGCAGCACGTGGACATGACTTTTGTGAATTGCCACTGGGAGTTACCTCCAAGGTAGGAGTTAGTGTAAAAAGATCTCGATCGAGGCTTGTATATATAGTACTCCTAGTTTCCTCTTTTGTCTATGATAGAGTCCTAGACTCTAGGGTTGCTCTTAGGTGAGGAGCATTAGTCTACTTTATGTTGAATGCTTTCACACGGTTGTTATGTGTAGTAATAATCATATAAATGTTAATTTTGGATGCTTTGGCTAGTTGAACTTGTTTTCTATGAAAGTATCTTGACTAAGTTAAGTTTTATGCTTTCTATTTACTTTAGTCAAAGCATAAAAGCATGCATCTTGCATATTCTAGGTTAATAAACTAGTTTCATAAAGTTTTAATCCGTGCATATATACAGCTAACCAATTGCAAGCACCGTAAGATCAGTTCTCATAGGCTTCTTGGTTAAGGCCCAAGGATAGCCATGTCAGTTTTTTGTATCAAAGCTTAGAGCTTCATTCATAGATATTAGAGGCTAAAACTGAAATCTAGTTTTGGAAGTCCATGTTCTAGGATATTTAATACTGACCAACATCTGGGGAATGCATCTGGCTTTGGTTACATGTTGCTATGGTTGACACTAGGTCAGGAGCTTTTAGAGGAGCTAAAGAACCTGGTGAAGGTTCTAGTGACACAGTTATGGTAAGGCTGAATGAGATATCCAGGGTGTTTCAGGGGTTGACTCAAATGATAACACAAGTGGCACAAGGTATGACTACTATCATGAATGAGTTGTTCCAAGATCATGTGGAGAAAGAATTTTTCCAGGAGGAAAACAACCAAGGGAAGAAACCATCCCAAGGTCAGGAAAGGCATGTCGAGCACCAGTAAGTGCCTAGGGCCTTTGAGATGAGAGATCAGGCTTATGAGCATGAGGTGGAATAGGAGAATACGGAAGCTCCATGGAAAAGAAAAACCCCGTGTTAAATGAGGCTACTTGAGAAGTTTAAAACTGTGGATCCACCCAGTTTTGATGGAATAAGTGACCCCAATTGAGTAAAGGATTGGTTATGTAGGGTGAATCGGTTATTCACATGTGGAGGATATGATTCAGAGCAGAGGATGGCCTTAGTACCTTTCTTTTTTAAAGGAATGGCTAGTCTTTGGTGGGATGATGAAATTGAGATGTTGAGGGAAAACAATGGCTCCCGACCAGTGGACAAGAAAAAGGTGCTTAAATGGTCGGACTTCGAGAAGAAGTTCCGATATGAATTTATCAAATGAAGCTGCACAGGATTAGAGAATGACCCATTTTGAGAATCTGGTACAAGGAAAAATGTCTGCAATGGAGTATGAACAGCATTACAATTCACTCATACGGTATGCTCCATATATGGCGGGGAATGATGAGTTGAAGACCAAAAAGTTCTTTCAAGGCCCTAAGCCTGTTGAGGACGTACATGGCGATGGTGGAGATCTGGAGTTATCGCCAAGTGGTCCAGAAAACATTGGCCTTAGAACGGAAAATTGAGGACTCCAGGGCACTTATTAAAAAGGTGGAGGTTGGACCAGCCAACCTAGGAAAAAGTGCCTAGAAGCGACCGATGGTAGAAAAGACAACCAAGGGTCAAGGTCCCTTTAAGAAAAGGAAAGTGGGTTTATGCCTTAAGTATAGACGGTTCCACAGCACGAGGCCATGTACATTGGGAATGAATATCTACAATATTTAAGGTAGAAGTGGTCATTAAGTGAGGGAATGCCCACGGGCTCGACCTTTGCTAGGTCCGCCTAGGAATCCACCCCCTGCACCCCTTGCCATAAGAAATTCACCTGGTGTGGCTGCAACAACAGTTAAGTCGAGGGTTTTCACCTTGGCTAGTCAGGTGACCAAAGAGCTAGTCACCGTTCAAGGTAATTTTATTTTCTAGAACGGTAGTATTAGAGTACTTTTCGATACTGGAGCTACTCTTTCTGTGATATTTTTTGCCTTGGTAAATAGACTTAAATTACAATGAGAAATCTTAGATGAGTTGAGACTTATCAAGACTGAAGGGAAGAGCTTTATTATGACCAATGAGTTGGTTATTAGGTATCTCTTGCAGTAGGCAACCATGATTTTTCTTGTGAGCTGTGGGTGATAGAATTGAAGTCTTATGACCTAGTGTTGGGAATGGATTGGCTAAGCAAGCATAAGGTACAGATTGACTGTGCTAGTCATTTAGTCAACATTATTGATGCCTAGGGAGCTAGAATGACTTGCACAATAGTGTTAGCATTTAGTGTTAAAAGTTTGCACCTTAGACTTATGGACACTATTCCCATAGTCAACGAGAAGGAATATTATTCTTTGAATAGGGTGGCCATAAATGAGGAACTTAAGGAGATCCCTACAGCCAATCAATTTCTTGACGTGTTTCCAATAGAGTTGCCGGGGTTACCACCCAACAGGGACACTGAATTTTTTATCCTTCTTCAGCATGGAGTGGAATCTATTTCAATACCACCTTATTGAATATCAACTCCTAAAAATAGATGAGCTAAAGAAGTAGTTGGAGCAACTACTAGACAAAGGCTTTGTAAGGCCTAGCATGTCATCGTAGAGAGCCCTAGTGTTGTTTGTGAAGAATAAGGACGAAACTTTGAGATTGTACATTGACTACATGAAGTCGAATGCAGTGACGGTCAAGAACAAGTATCCTTTTCCTAGAATTGATTACTTGTTTAATAGGCTCAAAGGAGCGAAGGTGTTTTCTAGGATTGACCTTTGGTCTGCATACATCCAGATTAGAGTTAAAGAGGAAGATATCCCAAAAACTTCCTTCAAGAAGAGGTATGGGCACTACGAATATACTGTTATGCCATTTGGTGTAACTAACACCCCAGCAGTGTTTATGGCTTCCATGAATAGAATCTTCAAACCATTCTTGGATCAGTTTGTTAAAGTGACATTTTGGTATACTCACAGTCTATTCATAAGCACGAGGAACACCTTAGAACGTTTTCCAAGTACTAAAGGATAATTAGTATTATGCAAAGCTGTCTAAGTATGAGTTTTGGTACGAAAGAATATAGTTTTTAAGGCATATTATCAGTGTTCATGGTCTGTTAGTTGATCAATAAAAGGTACAAGCAGTGGTTAAGTGGAAGAGACCAACCATAGTTACTGAAGTTAGGAGTTTCTTGGACTTGGCAGGCTACTATATGAGGTTGATAAAGTTCTTTACGATAGCTACACCATTGATAGCCTTGACGAAGAAAACTTAAAAGTTTGATTGGGCACTAAAGTGCAAGGAAGTTTATTTAGAATTGAAGAAAAGGTTGACAAGTGCACCAATACTCATTTTGCCAGATCCGAACAAAGTGTTTATAGTGTATACTAATGCATCAGGTTCTAGTCTGGGATTTGTATTGATACAAGAGAGTCAGGTGATTGCCTATGGCTCAAGGCAGTTGAGGCCTAATGAGTTAAACTACTTAGTTCATGACCTTGAGCTAATGGCGGTAGTCTTTGCTCTTTAGCTTTGGAAACATTATTTCATGAGGAGGTCGTTTAGGATTTTCACAGACCACAAAAGTTTGGAATATCTATTTACACAAAAGGATTTGAATATGAGGCAACGGTGATGGATTGAGTACATAAAGGATTATGATTGCTCGATTGAGTATTATACATGTAAAAGAAATATGGTGGCAGATGCACTGAATCAAAAGTACATAGGAGTGATCCTATCTAAGGATCAGGCTATGAGTTCTTTAGCAGGAGTACTAGGGGATTGTTTCTCGGCTTTGCATGAGTTTTGGCAATACCAAAAAAAGTCCTTAGTTTACGCATTGGAGATACAGTCAGCTTGGTTAGCTAAAGTCAAATATGTTTAGAGTAAAGATTCATTGTTAAAGCAAATTTCTAGATAAGAGAGACTTGGTACTATGAGAAAATAGTTCAGGTACAAGGATGGGATACTACACCATGGAGATTGACTCTTGTAGCAACGTCGGGTTTTCTGGAGTCGCCATCAATCTGTTTCACCTAGGTCGATTGGTCACCTTAAAACTGGTCTGCGAGAGTTCGGGGTTCGGGAGTACGGTTACGCTAAAACAACTTTGTTATAGAGCCCAAAATTGGCACCTTAGTTGATTTTAATTTTGTTTTACTTTGCTTTTAAATAATTTTCAATTAATTTTTAAAAATAGAAATTTTAACTGAATTATGTCGAAACGTGGATTTTTGGTAATTTATTTGGATAAAATTTTATACTTCCGAACCATGGACTCTGCCGAGTCACCCAGACACGGAAGATTTAATTCCGAACCATGGACTCTGCCGAGTCACCTGGACACGGAATTTGACGAAATTTTAATCCATATCGTGAAAATATGGATTTTTTATCTTTTGTATTTAATTTATTTAATTAAATTAAAATTTTGATACTTTCCAAACCGTGGATCCTGCCGGATCATCCGGATATGGAGTTTAATTTTTTATTAATTGTTCGTTTAATTAATTATTAATTTTAATCATAATTTCTAATATTTTTAATATTTTATTATTAATTTTCTATTTTTATTAAATTTTTAAAGATATACTTTAAAGATATATTTAAAAAAATGATTTATATTTTTTGAATTATTTAATTATGCTTGCTTAATAATTTTAATGAAACGGGAATAAAAGGTTAACTTTTTTTGTTCTCTTTAAAGAAATAATAAAATATATGTTCCAAAAAAAAAAAAAAAAGGTTGGCTTTTGTTAAAATTTTTTTTGATTAGTCCTAAAAATAAAGTTAATTGTTCACTTAAAAAATCTTCTTTTGATTTGTTATTATTTACTTATTTATTTATTTATTTATTTATGGCTAAAGGTGAAATAAGTGAAATAGGTTTAACCATCTACATAATTAAAATTTGCATAAATTAAGTAAAGGAAAATTAAAGGAAAATAAAGTGGGGATTTTTGACCATCCACTTAAAAATTGCAGAAATTAAATAACATATGCAAATAAATAAATAAATAAACAAATAAAAAGCACATAAAGTAAATAAAAGAAAGTTAAAGATCAATAAATAGTAAACAAATAAATAAAGTGGGGCTTTTTGGCCATCCACTAAAAAAATTAAATAAATAGGAGGTATAACCTTCCATGAATTATAAAAGTTAGCAAAAGTTAGTAAAGTTAGATTTCAATAACAATAACAACAATAATAATAAAAGCTAGTAAAGTTAGTTATGTTAGTAGTTAATAATAATAATAACAATAAAAGTTAGTTATGTTAGTAAGTTAGTGAGTTAATGATAGTAACAATAATAATAAAGGTTAGTAATAATAACAACAATAAATAATGGATAAATATAAAAGAAAGTTAATAATTAGTTAATTCTGCAAAGATAAAAAAATAAGTTAGTGACTCAAATGAAAGAAATTGAAAAGATTGAGGAGTAAAATAGAATTTTACCCAAGGAACTAAAATTTTGAAATCTCCAGTTAAAGAAACGGGTGTTGACGTGGGCGACGGGAAACGGCGACGGCGGTACGGCAAGGGGGAAGGAAGGAGGAAGGAAGGGCAGGGGCGGCCTGGGGCGACGGCGTAGGGCGACGGTGGGCGCGAGGCAGCGACGGCGATGGTGGGCGCGAGGCAGCGACGGCGATGGACGACGCAGGGCGGAGGGCAGGACGCGACGGGCGAGGGGGTCGCGACGGCGCGGCGGCGAGGCGGAGGAGAGAAGAGGAGTGACGGTGCGGCGATGGGACGGCGACGGCGTGGCGTCGGAGGCGGGATGGGGCGGCGGCAGCGAAGGAGAGAGAGAGAACGGAGATAAACGGAAATTGGGAACGGGGACTAAAACGTGAAAACAGAAAATTTTTGGTTTTCTGGGAAGAAGGAGGGGAGGCTAGGGAATAAAAATGTAATTTTTTCTTTTTTTAAAACGAAGCTCTAAGCTTGATTTATTTTTTTCTACCTGTTCTTCACAGATTTTGGACCCCTATTTATAGGGAAGGGGTTCTTTACTGCTCACAATTAAAAATTAATTAAATTCAAACTTATCTTTTAATTTGGTAAAATGACAGTTTCAGTCCTTTACGTTTCTTATCCTCTGGATAAGTATCAGAAGCTTCTGATTTTGACAATTTTGTCGTTTTCTGTCAATTTGGGCCAGAAACGTCCGTCTGGCCCAAAATTGATGCGAAAAATTACCCAATGCTCCTGGAACTTTCAGAATTTATCAATTTTTCCCAGAACTGCTCAATTGTGTCATTTTTAGCTCAAACTTTTTTAATTTTGTCATTTTTATCTCAAACTTTTTAATGGTCAGAACTTAAGAAGGCTGTAGCATGATATGTGGCCAAGTGTTTGACTTGCCAAATGGTTAAAGCTAAACAATAGAAACCGACAGGCACACTTCAAAGTTTACTCCTTCCCGAAAGGAAGTCGGGGTCCATTACCATGGATTTCCTAGTAGGGTTACCGAACACTTGAAGTTAGCATGGTGCTATATGGGTGGTGGTTGATAGGTTGACTAAATAGGCGCACTTTATACCCATAAGGATTACTTACACTTTGGGGAGGTTGTCTCAGTTGTATGTTAAAGAAATCGTGAGGTTGCATAGTATACCAGATCAGATCATATCTAATAGAGATCCTCAATTTGTGTCAAGGTTCTGGAATGGTTTTCAAGAGGCATTGGGGAGTAAGGTTAGTGACACGGCCATCCTTGGCCCTTGCCCAGGAAGAAGCCCGTGAAAGCTGGTTTCACTATGGTTGCAAAGCTGTATATGTACGCGGATTAAAACTCCGTGATGCTAGTTGATTAACCTAGAATATGCAAGATGCATGCTCTTTATGCTTTGACTTGGATTAACAAAATCCATAAAACATTGACTTGGCCAAGACATTTCCAAAAAAAACAAGTTCAAATAGCCAAAGCATACAAAATCAACATTTATGTAAGTTTACTACATATAACAACTATGTGGGAGCATTCATACATAAACAAGACTAATGCCCTTACCCAAGAGCAACCATAGAGTTTAGGACTCCTCAAAACATAAACAATGAAGGCAACTAGGAGTACTATATATACAAGCTTCAACTGATATCTTTTTGAACTAACTCCTACCTTTGATGCAAGTCCCAGTGGTGAGTCACAAAAGTCTTGTCCACGTGCTACTAGGCTCTATGGCCAAAGGAAGATTATAGTTAGCACTGTGACTTAACCAACAAGTAGCCCAAGTAGACTATAATCATAAAGATTCTCAAGTAAAATACTTGTAACAAAAGCAAACTACCATGATAACCCTCAGCGGTTACCTAGCCCAACAACTTCAGAATCTGCACAACATAACTAGGGAGTGAGAATTCAGAAATTCTTAGTAAGGGTCCTCATTTTACCTACAAGAAAAGTTACTAAGGACTCCACATATGAGAACATATGTAATCTGCTGTGAGCTCATACAACCTGAGGGTCTAATATATGCATATACCTAGGTCCTTTGGGACCATTCCTCATCCTGGTCCTTGAACTACAAGACATTGCCTTGGCCTCTATCAAGCATAGCTTGCTAGCCTACCTAGTTATAAATCACCAGTTGAACCTCTCCATTTTATTATGTGCAGGGGCATTATGGTGGGACCATTGTAGACTAGGACATAAACACCTTGTAGACTAGGTGCACTAAGGTTTCGCCTTACAACCTCATGGCAACTGCACGGCTAGGTCGCCAAGGGTTCTAAACCTTTCATCCAAGCTAGTGAAACTTAGTTGTGATCTTTCAAAATTAGTTTCCGTGCTTATGGTAAAAGCAACTATAGAACTCAAGGAAACTCCTAGGTTTCGAAGGAATTTTGAAAGACTCGGAGTACCCCCACAATGCTTAGACCCTAAGGTACCCAAAGAACCCTCTCAGGTCTTCCCCCGACCTCTCAAGCAAAATTGGAAAATTTCAGTCATTATGCTTGTGTTGCCATAGTTGGTAACAAGCTACCAATTTTCGTGGTAATGGCGACGCATTGCGAAAACTGGCAACGTGTTGCCAATACCTACAACAACCTAGAAAATTTCCAATTTCGCTACTATGAACTTTGGACACTTTCCAAACATATCAAACATGCATGGATAGCCTCCAAACTTCACATACATGTAAAACTTGTTACATAGATCACAACCAATTATCACAAGCCAACCTATGATACATTATAACATCATTCCAATCATTACAAACCTCATAGTCTACCATGATCCAACCTTGCCCACTAACTAATGCTATTGCTAGAACTACTTGAATTATCAAGAAAACTCATTCCAATAGCATTAATTGAACTAAAAAACACAACTCCCTTACCTCAAATCCAAGTAACAAGCAAGAATTATGCAACTCTTTTGCACCAACCAAGTTCCACAAAGTCTAACCTAAGTTCCAAGCAAATATGGGCGTAAAACATCAAGTTACTAAATTCTAACCAAAACCCAAGCTCCCAACCAACTAATAAACATGAAATCAATCAAGAACACATTGATTACCTAGTATCAAAAATAGAGGGTAGGAGAAAACATGCTTCCAAGCTCCAAAACCATGATTTTATGCTTGAAATAAGCTTCCAGTGGCATATATACTTATCGTGGCTTCTCTTTTCACCAAAAACTCTTGATTTTGGGCTCAAGTGGATGAAGAAATGATGGTGTGAAGGATGAACTCGGGTTATGGCGTCCATCCCCCACGTTACCATCTTATAACCCAAGTTTAAAACCTAAGCCAAGTATTAGACATGGAACACTTAAACCCCATGCATTTGGTAACCCTAACCATTCTTGGTCAATTCTTATTTATTTCAACTATGTTTGGGTTAAAGTTAAGATTTAGGTTATAAAACATCATTTTTAACACTTGGGACCAAGCTCGACTATTCAAGATGTAAAATTACCATTTTACCCCTGAACCTTATTTAGTGCCTTAATCTTCTCAAAGCTTAGTGAACTTTGATAAACTTACTCATTCTTGCTATGTGAACTTGAATTAAGGTTTTAAAATTAATTCATAGCACTTTACCTTCTTCAAACAAGCCTTCAGTTAGGAGAGCCATAACAGTTAATCTTAGTACTGCCTTCCATCCTCAAACTGATGGACAGTCTGAGAGGGCGATTTAGACTTTGGGAGATATGTTGTGCATGTGTGCCATTGACTTCAGAGGTGATTGGGATCAGCACCTACCACTCATTGAATTTGCATATAATAACAATCACCAAACTATTATCGGTATGGCATCGTACGAGGCTTTGTATGGTAGGTAGTTCATGACGCCCCATTGTTGGGCAAACCCATCAAATAGGGTAGTCATTGATCCTAAGATTATAGCTGGCATTACATCTAAGATCAAGTTGATCATGAAACAGATTAAAGCAGCCAATGACCGACAGACTAAGCATGCAAATTTGAGGAGAAAAGATTTGAGTTTTGAAGCTCAGGACAAAATGTTTCTCAAAGTGTCTTCCATGAAAGGAATCACCCGATTTAGGGAAATGGGTAAGTTAGGTCCTAGGAACATCAGTCCTTATGAAGTTTTGGAGAAAATAGGGAAGGTTGCTTATCGGTTGGCATTACCGCCTAACTTGCCTTAAGTGCATAACGTGTTTCATGTTAGTCTACTAAGAAAATGCATGGTTGATCCAAGATAAGTTGTTAATCCTTCATTGGTACCCATCCAAGAAGACTAGACCTACGAAGAGAAACCCGTTCAATTACTTAATAGGCAGGTCAAGAAACTCTGGACCAAGTGGATTCCAATGGTTAAAATCCTTTGGTTAAACCATAGTGAAGAGGAAGCTAATTGGGAGATGGAGCAGGATATGCTAAAATGGTATCCTAGTTAGTTTCCTTAGTTGCAGCAGAATTTGGAGGACCGAATTCCAGAATGAGAGGAAAATGTTAGGGCTCTCTTAGCTAGAAGATCGTTTGAGGAAGGTAACGTGTTTTAAACTTTGGTTGGAACCTTATTTCAAGTTCACATAGCAAGAATAGGTAAGTTTAGCAAAGTTTACTAAGTTATGAGGAGGTTAAGGCACAAAATGAGGTTTGGGGGTAAAATGGTAATTTTGTATTCTGAATAGTCAGGCTAGATACCGAGTGTTAAAAATGAGCTTTTAAAACTTAAATTTTAACTTTAACCCAAACTTAGTTTAAATAAACAATATTTGAAGTTTGATTATTGTTACCTAAGGAATGGGACTTATTTGTAACTTTTTAAATACTTTAGTGGCATGATGGTTTTGAGGCATATATAACATGGTAGAGGTGAAGGATCACTGCCATTTTCATGGCAAGAACCGACCTCAACTTTCTCTCTACCATTTCTTCATTAATTCATTACCAAAACCAAGAGTTTTTTTGGGGAAATTGAAGCTACCAAGGGAGTCTATGAATAAAGAAGCTTGTTTCAAGTGAGATTTCATGTTTTTGAAGCTTGGAACCATGTTTTACACCATCCCCTATTTTTTATGCAAGGTAACACTTGTGTTCTTAGTGAATTCTTCTTTATTAGTTTGTTGGGAGCTTAGGTTTTGGATAAAAGTTAGTAATTATGCGTTTTGTGCCTTTGTTTGCTTAGAACTAGGAGGAACTTTGTGGAACTTGGATTTTTTGGGAAAGGTTGATTGGTTCTTACTTTTGAGTTGAAGTTAAGGTAAGGGAATTATGTCTTCAAGCTTGGTTAATGCTATTGAAGTATGAATGCTTGATGAAATTAAGTAGTTTTGACAATAGCATTAGTTAGTGGACTACTAGCTTTATTGGGATTAGAATGATGTTATAATGCATCATAGGAATGCTTGTGATAGTTGGTTGTGGTCTTTGCAACATGTTTTACAGGTATGTGAAATTTGAAGGCAATCTAAGCATGTTTAACGTGTTTGGTACATCTCCAAAAGTTGTAGAAGCAAAACTGAGAAATTTTGGAAATAGTAGGTATTGGCGACTCATCGCCAATACCCGCGACGCATCGCCAGTTCTACTAAAAAAACATCAGAGCATGTTGTACTTAATGGTGAAGCGTCGCCATAGTTATGATGGCTCAAATTTCTCAATTTTTCTAGGAGGTTCAAAGGGAGGCCTAAGGGGGTTCTTAAGGTACCTAAGGGTCTAAGTATTCTGAGGGTATTTCGAGGCTTCCAAAACTTCTCCAAGACCTAGGTTTTCTTGGGTTTTATGGTTACTTTCATCATAAACAAGAAAACTGGGTAACAAAGGGCCACAACTAAGTATCACTAACTTGGATGAAAGGTTTAGTACCATCAGCAAAGTAGCCATGCCATTAGCCACGGGGTTATGATGTGAAACCTTAGTGCACCTAGTGGGCCTTTGTGGCCTAGTTGACAGTAGTCCCACCATAGAGCCCTTGTGCAACGTAAGGGAGTTTCAATTAGTGAAACATCACTAGTTAGGCTAGTAAGCTTTGATTGCTAGTAGACAAGGCTCCGCCTTGTAGTTCAAGGACTAGGTTGAGGAAAAGTCCCAAGGGACTAAGATCTATGCGCATAAGTTTAGCCTCTGGCTGTATGAGCTCACAGCAAGTTACATATGTTCACATTTGTGTGGTCCTTAGTAGCTTTTATTACTGGTGAAGTGAAGACTCTTACTAAGAATTCTAAATTCTCACTCCCTAGTTATGTTGTGTAGATTCTGACACTGTTAGGCCGGATAACCATTGAGGGTTGTTGCGGTAGCTTGTTGTTGCTGGTACTGTGGTTGAGAATCCTTATGATTTTAGTTTACTTGGGTTACTTACTGGTTAAGTAACAATGCTAACTATAGTGTTTTTCAGGGTCACAGAACCTAGTAGCACGTGGACATGACTTTTATGACTTGCCACTAAAACTTACCCCCAAGGTAGGAGTTAGTTTGAGAAGATCTCGGTCGAGGCTTGTATATATAGTACTCCTAGTTGCTTCCATTGTCTATGATGGAGTCCTAAACTTTAAGGTTGCTCTTGGGTGAGAAGCATTAGTCTACTTTATGTTGAATGCTCTCACACGGTTGTTATGTATAGTAATAATCATATAAATGTTGATTTTGGATGCTCTAGCTATTTGAACTTGTTTTCTATAAAAGTATCTTAGCCAACTGAATGTTTTACACTTTCTATTTACTTTAGTCAAAGCATAAGAGCATGCATCTTGCATATTCTAGGTTAATCAACTAATTTCTCGAAGTTTTAATCCGCTTATGTATATAGCTAGCTAATTGTAACCACCGTAAGACCAGTTTTCATACGCTTCTTAAGTTGGTGCCAAGGACGTCCATGTCACCCTTTTTTTTTTATGATTTGATGTCCACTTGTCTGCTATGATATCAATTTTCATTATGATATCAAATTTTCTTCATTGGTGGCTAAAAAATTCATTTGCTTCTTAAAATCCTTGTGAAGCTTTAGAATGTCATGCCTTATTGTTCTTATAGAAGACACCTTAAATAGTGGTTGCAAAGTGCTAGAATACTTTCTAAATCCAACATGATCAACAATGGATAGTGGATGCTCATGTAAAACTATCACTTGAGGTAAATCTTTTCTTGTTGTCTTCCCATCAAAAGTGTAGTTTCCAATAGTCATTTTCCCATAAACCTTGGCTGATTGTTGGACCTTATAACTTGATTCATATCAACTTTAAATTTTTTATTTGGACACCTATCAATATGGTTTTTTAGATGAGATGTCCCACTTTTTTGCCCACCAGCAAGTGATCTTTTGCAACAATTGCATATTGCTCGGCAATTTCCACCAATTTGTTGTTTTGTAAAGAACTTAAGTTTACTCTTGCTAGCAGTATGCGTACCACTTCCTTTCCATATTGTATTTGATGCTAATATCTCATCTTCACCAATTAGGTTTTGTGAGGTCAAATTCATATCATTGTCATCTGCTTGAGATGTGGAGTATGAATCCATCTTCATTTCACCTTAAACTAAAAATGTTTGCTTTAAATAAATACAAAACAAAACATTCTCATTATTGCCAATAAGGCTTTCTGGTCTTTAAAATTGAAGGAGTGAGGGCAATGGAGTCCTTTTTTACTATGGTTCTAGTTAGCCATTTTATACATTGTATTCCCTACCAAAAGTTACATCGCACGAATCATTAGAAAAAAAAGTGATCAGAGACTAGTGGAAAGTTACATCACACAAGTCATTGAGATAGCACAATTAGCTACTTTCAATCCAAAATCAGAAATTAGGAAAACATATCACATGAGGAACATAATGATCAGAAACTTGCCTTGTTTTTTATAGACTATAAAATCATAACCTACATGAGAGGAGAGACTAATTTGGTGGAGTGGAATAAGAGAAAAATATCCATAGCTCGCACAACAACAACGCAAACCAAGCATGCACTTTATGCACACAAACTGACAATTAACCTTACAAAGGAAAGCTCAGGTTCACATGTAATAGTAATTTCCTTTCCAACAGGTTCTTTGTATTAAGTGGAATTCATCAATTAGCAGGCAAATAGTGATGAGTAGTGTATTATAAAACTAAAACACACAAAAAAAAAAAAATTGCGTGCAAAATGATGCTAATTTCAATCTTACACAAACATTGGAAGTTATTAACTTTTGATCGCATGCACACATGCATATGGTAAATGATCATTACTTGACTGGAAATTAAGAGAAATAAAACAATAAAAACAGTTATTCTTTTTTACTCTATATGGTTTGGTAGAAGGGGAAAATTGGAAATAAACAATCAATGATGTGTTAAATAATATATGGACAACTTTACCTTACTCAGAGACATTTAATACTAATTTTATGCTTTTGGTTTTCCATTTATAAATTTTCCTAAAAGATGTGATCTTATCTAGGTGGGAAAAAAAATTGAGTACCCTATGGACTGAGGTTCTGAGAGGATGGTGTAGCCTATTTGATTATCTAGCTCACACCAACACTTAGTTATTCTCTGAATTTACATAAGGCATGTAAATTAAAATCTATTACATAATTCAAACAATTACTGATAACCATTCCTATTTGTTTCTATAACATACAAATATACTTAATAAGGCAACAAAGTTTATAACACATAAAAAAAACTAATTAACTCAAGCTTCATTTAGACCACGAGGCAACTAAAATTTCCAAAATCCATCAAGAATACAATGAAAACAGAGAAAAAAAAAATCTACCAAGGCTAAATCATGTCCAAAAAAAGGTAATGTTTACACCAAAAATATGCCAACTACAAGGGAGATGTGATTTAGCGACTGAAACTAGTGACTGACTTTTAGTCGCTAAACATATCAGTCGCTAGTCAATCTCTAGTTATGGGCCTTAGTTAGACAAGTGACTAACTAGCGACTAAAATATTTAGTTGCCAAATTTCAGTCACTAGTTAGTCGCTATATTTAAATTTCAATCGCTAATCAGTCACACATTTTTTAAAATTTTTCATAATCAGTCGCTATTCAGTCACTAATTTTCCTTTAGTCATAAATTCAATCGCTAGTTATGATTAAAAACTTCCACCCGGCCTCTCCTTCCCTATTTCTCCTTCCTCTTCCTCCTTCGCCCTTCTCTACTTCTATCGACGTCTTTGGCATATCTCTCCAACAGTTGAAGGTTTTCAGTGCAAAGTAACCGTGTGTAGAGATCACTTTTGAGGTAATATATAATTTAATTAAAGTTTATGTTTTAACTAGTAGTTTCTATGTTTATATACTCAATATTGTTATGCATCTAGTGAACCATAGAAGCCCGTCAATGATTCCCGACCTATTGAGAAATAATATGTATGAAGAGTAACTACAATTATACATAGTTATTATATATGCATACTATTTCTTTAGTCAGGAATCATTGATTGTCCAAGTTAAATAGTTTAGAAAAGAGAAAATTATCAGCACTGTATAGGTTATCTTAATGGTGGAAAAATTTTGATCGTATCTAGCTTCATTCCTCGACAGCCAAACTTGAGTTTTTATCTCAAGAAAATTTTGGTGTTTTAGGGAATTAAGCTGGGATGCTACTGGAATTTTTTCAAACTATATTAAGATAAATTAAAATTTAAAAGTACTGTTTAGATTTTTCATTTTTGAATAGGCTAGAACCATTCCCTGTAGGAATTTATTACGCATAAAAAGGCATTCAAATAGCATCTAAAATTTAAAGGTGATAAGATTTTAATTAGATATGTGTTTTGCATTTATATTAAATATTTGGTATATAATGTAAATGAAGATATACATATTGTCTTTTGTAGGAAATCAAATCAATGCCTCGAAATGGATGTCAATGGATGTACAAAAGAATAATGATTGATGGATATATGAATCCATATTTTATAAATGATGTAGAAAATTTTATACAAACAGGATGTAGTAGTTCCAACAATGTGATTAAATGTCTATGTCGGTGTTGTCTAAAATGACGTTATTGAGATCAAAATGAAGTTGGAATGCATTTATATCAATATGAATTTGTGGAAAACTATTATGTTTGGTAATATCATGGTGAACGGCATGATACACGAAATCATAATTTCCATGTAGGAGAAAGTGCAAATGCTCCATCATCATGAAAGACATTGTTTGACAGCGATGTTATTTATGACAATAAATCTGTGTACAATCATATGGTCAATGATTTGATGCATCCTAGCTTCAACTATAATAATAGGCTTGAAAATGATTAATACAATAATAAGAATCCTGAGAAAGCGATTATTGAGGGTATTGATAACAATGATGGTACTATGCATTATTCTACAAAAATTCATAATCAATTGCCTAATCCAAATGCACAGAAATTTTATAAACTACTTGAGGATGCATTAACACCGTTGTGGAAGGGATGTAACAAACACACATAATTATTGATAGTTTTGCGGTTATTGAGCGAGAAGAGTAAGCATAAGATGAGTGATAACTGCTTTAATGACATGTTGTCGCTATTCAAGGAATTTGTTCTAGAGGAAAATCAATTGCCAAAGACATTAGATAAATCAAAGCAAATGATGAAAGGGTTACGCCTTCGTGCATGAAAATAGATGCGTGTCTAGAAAATTGTATGTTATTTTATGGTGATAATTCAAAATTCAAGCATTGTGGTGCTTATGGTGACTGTAGATATAGGAAAAAGACATTGGATGGAGGAAAGAAAAAACTAATTGTGAAGAAGCTATTGTGGCATCTACCAATTGCAGATCGACTAAAATGTTTATTTATGTCTTGCCGAATAGCTGAACATGTGATATGGCATGCAAGTTCTGGACATGATGCGCATTCGAGTTTAGTAGTTCATCCATGCCAAATAGAGGCTTGACATCATATAAATTCATCTTTCCTTGACTTTCCTACTGAAATCAGAAATGCACGTCTTGGTCTACGCACAAATGGGTTTATGCCGAATTTCTGCAATGAGTGGAACGTAATCTATATGGCTTGTTTTTATAGTTGTCTATAACTCATCACTGGAAATGAGTATGAAAGAGATGTATTATTTTTTGTGATTGTTAATACTGGGTCCAAGATCTCCGGGATTAAATACCGATGTATTCTTAAGACCTCTAATTGATGAGTTGAAGATGTTATAGGTAGAAAGAGTAGAAACATGATATGCATATCGATGTCAAAATTTTATGATGAAGGCCCTTCTATTATGAACAATTAGTGATTTTATAGCATAATGTATGCTATCAGGTTGGAGTATACATGGGAGATTGGCTTGTCCATATTGTATGGAGAACATCAATACATTTCAGTTGAAATTCGAGAAGAAACTGTGTTGCTGGGGCTGTGATAGGAATTTTTTTGCTAAGAACCATGCATTTTGTGGAAATATTAATGTTTTTCAACTAGGGTTACAGGTAAGGTAAACAACTGTTCCGCCAATGTATGGTGAAGAGATTGTACAATGCTTAGATGACATGAAATTCCCACCATTTGGATCACCATGCGACACTCTTTATGCAACTGGATTTAATTATACTCATAATTAGCTGAAATTATCGATTTTCTGGGAGTTACCTTATTAGAAGTTTCTACTTGTCAAACACAACTTGGACGTCATGCATATAAAGAAAATTTTCTTTGAGAATCTATTTTATATGTTGATGGATGTAAAAGGTAAGACAAAAGATAACCCCAATACCCAATTGGATTTAAAAGAATTGGATATGTGATATGAGCTCTACTTGATTGATGGTGGAAATACTGCCATCAAACTGAAAGCCACGTATGCTCTCAAGCAGGAGGATGTTTGGCGGACTTGTTTATGGCGCAAAGAATTAAAATTTCCATATAAGTTTTCCTCTAATTTATCACAAACTGTTAATGTTTTAGATTTTAGTTTCTACACTTTTAAAAGTCATGATTACCATGTAGATCTGCAATGCCTATTGCCTATTACGGTGTGTGGCATTTGGCACCATCAATGTGGGCCACTATATCTGAAGTTAGTTCATTCTTTCGAAAAACTTTGTTCACGCAAGATCAGATAAAAAAAGATGGAAAAACTTGAGAACCTCATAATCATCACTATCTTCAAACTTGAGATGATATTCCTTCTATCTTTTTTTTTATTCTATGAAACATTTAGCTTTACATTTTCCTCATGAGGTGAAGTTGTGTGGACTTGTTTGGTGTCGTTGGATGTATCATTTTGAATGGTATACTACTATATATGAATACGTTGTAACATTTTCTTTAATTTATTTTTTAGAACCTTATTTTTTGTTATTTATAGGCTTATGTGGTCTCTTAAAAGAAAGGCGTGTAACAAGGTGAAGTTAGAGGGCTCAATTGTGGAGGCATTTTCTAGTGCGAGAGATGACTTTATTTTGTGAACATTACTTTGATCTTGATATGAAAACCATATTGAACCAAGCCCCAAGAAATGTTGAGACCATGAATTTGGGTTTAAATAAGGGCATCTATCCCATCCCTCTTACAATGTTCTGCAACGGTAAATGAAACTTTCCTACTTGTAGGACCCTGGAGGATCTTAAAAGAGGATGAAATATGATTGGTGCAATTGTACATTCTACAAAATTTCAAAAAAGAAGATGTCTACTTTCAGATTTGCAATGATGTAATGCGACGAAGGTTTCCTTATTCCAGTGATAGACAATTAGAAGAGTTTCAGGTTCAACATTTTCCTCGGTGGTTTCGTGAATATGTAAACATTTTCTCTATCTCACTACTTTACATGGTTTTAAATTCATAGTATGCAGTTTTAATATATATGATACTACCTCTTTTGTATTAGCAGGGTGATCTACATCCTGACAAATTGGGTGAACGTCTTGTTGAACTGTCTCACTATCCGCTTTGTTCTGTCACAAGTTATAACGGTTCCATAGTTAATGGGAGAGTTAGGGACTGACCAAATCAACAACATTCGAATAAGGAAAGATCCAAAGCTCCTCAAATTGAACGTACAAGTCCAAACCTACTAGGAGATCAATCTCATCAAGATTCAACCCGGCCCTCCACATTCTGAAGTGTCCCTGACCGACAACTTTGGGTTTAGCTGGGGTCAATGACTACCTCAACACATCATTCGAGCAAAGCGACGTTGACATATTTGAGTGGTGGAAACAAAAGAGATCAAGGTTTCTGATTTTGTTGATAATCACACATGAATTCTCGCCGTTCCGTCTGAGGCATCTTTAGTGCAAAGAAGTAAGTAATATCAAAGAAATGATTAAGATTAACGCCCAAAGTGGTAGAACTATGCATATGCAACCGAGATTGAGGTCTCATAGCACTCTAAAAGTAAGACCAAAAAAGTTCCAATGACTAGGTAGTATTTGATTATGAGACTTGGATTTTTTTTTTTACTTTTTACATTTAGTTTGTATTTGATCTGACTATGTTATTAAACACAAATCATAGGTTTTTATGTTTCATTATTTTTGAAAAGTTTTGCCATTTCAAAATATGAGGCAAGTTTCAATTATTTGTAAGTGTCATTTGGATTTTTTACTTAATAAAAATTACACTGGATGTAATGTTTTTCCTTAAAAATAAATATTAAACACAATGTTAATTCATTTGTTTTATTTGTTTCATTTAAAAATACCCAAAGAAAACCCATAACCCGATCCAGGATCGGACTGCCTGGGCTTGGTCCATTCTCGATCCTCAAGGACCTAGACCCAGGCCCAAGCGGTCCTGAGTCTTGTCAACCCATCACCCAACTCATTGCTAGTTATGCAAATTTTCACCCCTTCTTGCTACTTCTCTTGATCCCTCTTGAACAAACCCAATCCTAATTGGCAAATTCTTATTCCCAAGCTCAAATGCAACCCAAATGCATTAGGAATATGTAAGAAACACTTGAAATCCCTACCTCAACTCCATTTATGCAAGCTTTGAGCAAATTTGAGCACTATTCACAATAAGTTTCCCTAAGTGTTCTTGAAGTTTTAAGAAAAATCCTTCACCATGGGCACTCAAATTAGCTAGAGCAAGACAAATTCTACTTACCCAATCAACCAAGAACCATTTCTAACAAGTGAATTAGACCATACCTTGATTTTGAGCTTTAAACTCTTAGAACACTTACAAAAATTCCTTTCAATCTAGCTTAAGCTTGATAGATATCACTTGGAGGCTTCCATTTTCATCTAAAATTTATGGAACTGGGAGCTAGAGAGCTACATATATGGTGGGGGTAGGAGAGCTATCGGTTTGATGGAAGAAGAAGAAAAATAGTGCCAACCTTCCACCTCAAACCCCCTTCTTAATCTTCCATACCTTCATCCACTCCATCAATTAAGCTCTAGTTGCTACTTAAACCCCTAATCTTTTCTTGGCTTCTTTTTAGCCCCTTTTAGACTTTCCATGGTCCTTCTTTAAGGTCTATAAAAGTCCTTTTAACTTCTTTCACTTAGCTCAAGTTAGTAAAATGTGCTTAAACACTACCACTTTGCTCAAAATCACCAATTTTGTTACTTAGGTCCTTTCACTAACTTTTATGGCTCACATGGGCTATGTAACTTACGATCTTGCATATTTATGTGATTTTTATACTTTGGACCCTAAATCCAACAACTTGGTCAAAATTACCAAATTGCCTCGCGATAATGCTTGAGTGCTCTCAGTGACTTAGGAACCCTCTAAAACTCTACCTACTTGCTTGGTTTGCACAAATAAACTTGAATTGAGGTACTTACCAGGGATTGTACTTACCTTGCCCCTTTAAGCTAGGTATGTGCTAGGAGAGCCATTACATTATTATTTGTTCTTTAGTGAATATGTTTTTTTTTTGTTCTTGTATGCTTCCTTTACTGCTAACTGTTTCGTCTTCCAGCTCAATTTATTATTTATTCTTTTATATAAAATAGTTATTTCTTATTAATGGTTATTTTTTATTTTGGCTCAATTTATTCTTTTTTCTTTTTTATCTTAACTTATTCTTTTAGATAAACTATTTGTTATTCTTTTATTATAATCAGTTTTATATGTTATTTTATCTCATTTTTTTTATTAGTTTCATATATTTTTTTATTATTTTTTGTTTATTCCTCTATTAGGTTTTTTATTTTATAAAAAGAATCAAGATGTGCAACGAAAACTAAAAAAAAAAGTAGAAAAAATTTGAAAAAGTGAATATTGAAATGATAGTTTGTAAGGTAATATGATAAAGTAATTTAATAAATATGAAAATGTTTCAAAGATTCAGGATTGTCCAAAATACAATATGTTGTAACAGTTTTGGGACGGAGTGAGTATTAACTTAGAAAAATTTAAAAAAACCCCTTAAAGTTTAATGAAAATTTCACTTACCCCTTCATGTTTGAAATCATTCACTTTACCGTTGAGGATGTTAGTGTTGTGCCCAAAGCCAAGCATGAGATGATTGTATTTTAGACATTGAGGCATAATATTTTATTGAGGCATTAATTTAGTAATTATGTTTGTTGTAACGGGAGTGGTATCTTCGGGCCCCTTGATAAAGTGAGACTAAAAAAATGTATGGCCATGCTCAGATGAGTTGATATATGATATTAATGTCATTAGTTTAAGTTAGTCTACTCGGTAATCAAGAAACCATAGATCAGGCTATACGAGAGTGACACATTCCATGTCTTGTGTTTAGTCTTGATATATTGGATAAAGGGACAATGGCATATATGGATAATAATCATAAAGGTTTAGTTGAATCACCGACAATCTTGTCACTTGGGTAGCAATGATATGTTACTAGACACCGCTTATTGTTTATGATCATAAATGTGATTTATGATTATTGCCAATGTGATAGGAGTCTATTGGGTCGCACATATAGAGCCAATTGGATTATTTGAGTGCATGAGCCGAATTGTTTGGTTTTGGTTTCATGATAATTTCACATTAATGATTGTCCTAAAGGTTGAGCCATTATTAGGCCCAAAATTAAAGCCTAATTGGATTAGGGCTTTGAAACCCATTAGGCTTGGGAGTTGGGTCTCACCATAAATACATCATATACTGAAAAATTCGCAGCTTTTGCCCCAGCCTCCTTAAGGACAAAATCAGAAGAGTTTTGAAAGTTCCAGTTGCATTATTCTCTTGCCATTCCTTGGAACACGCAAGCTAGCACTGCGAGCGCAAGAGGAACGCATCTACTGGGACATGATGGAGGCATGATGATCCCAAGAGGCTAGTGTGGATACCATAGAGAGTTTGAACACATTAACTGTTCAAGTTTTGTAATTTGACTTAACAGTTGAGTGAAAGATCTCAACCAAGCTAGATATAAAATTTTGAGCACCCGATTTACCCCATTTCACTTAGATCCTGGAGGGTTTCGATTACATTCCGCTGCACTTGCTTGGCTCCTAAAACCCTACAGAGGTTTGATGAATCCTTCACTCACCACATTTCCATCATAATGAGAACCGAAAATGCCCTATCCTTGTTTCCTTAGGTAGGTTCAAGTAACCATAATGCCCTTACGAGATAATAACACTTTGCTAAAGTATTATTCTTATTGTTGTTGTTGTTGTTGTTGTTTTTGTTGTTGTCATCATCGTCGTCGTCATGCTCTTAATACACAATTTACTTCTCACTTAATAAAACAACTATTTTGCAAAACACTTTTAGTTATTACAAAAATATATTTAATTGTTGATTTGTCAAAAATATTTCAAATTTATTACAAACCGTGTCTAGCTACTACATTTCAAATGCTACAATTAAAATGTAGTTTTAAAAAAATCGTGTTATATATACTATGTTTGACGAGTAAAATCCAAATTTGGTCCCTTAACTTTTACGTTTGTCCTAAACGGGTCCCCTAACTATAAAAGTGACTATTACGGTCCCCTAACTATCAAATCGAGTTCAATGTTAGTCCCTCCAGTCATTTTGGCCGTTATCCATGACGGAAAGTGTATACGTGGCAATTAATACACGGTGGATAGGCGAGTCATTTAGTACCGCCAACTGTCTCCACTCTCCCTCCCTGGTTTTCGAAGTTTCGTTCTTCTCCCTGCTAGTGCTCTAGTAACTGTTAACCCTAGCGATAAGGCGAAGGAAAATTTTGTGTAATCGGCGGTTGTTTTGGTGGTTGGGGTGGCAGAAATACGATGAAGGAGAAGGCGAAGATGAAGGCAAAAATCTGATTGATGGAGTGGAGATGAAGGAAAAATGATGAAAGGGGCTGGCACTACCATAATTTTTGTACTTAAATGAAAATAGGTTTGTTTTCTGTTGTGTTATGTATTTATCAGTTGTTGAAAGTGCATAAAAAAGGGTAGGTGTGTGTTGTAGTAAGGCACTGTGTCAGTTGTTGAGGGGGGCGACCAGTGGACCAAAGGTCCATTGAAAGAACAATGTGGGTTAGTGATGGGTATTTTATTCGAGTATTTTTAGTATGTTTATTTATTCTTTCCTTTGTTATCATGTAGTTCCTAATGATACTTGGTTTATAATCTAAATGCATCATGGGGGTTACTTTGCCAATCTGCCATGGAAGACATATATAGAAGGTTTGGTGGATCATTTTGATGCCTGTAACATGGACAAGATTAGTATGGTTGACATTGATCAAATGGTGGAGGAGTTGGGATACAGTGGATTCATGAACTACTATTGGACTCTTCCTTTTCACACAATGCCATTGGAGGATATAGTAAGGGAATTGAAAACAGACAAGGACGTGATGGACATGGTTTATACCAATCTCCTACACGAGCACAAGATTATGGTTTACATTGTAAAAATGACTCTTGAGGAAATGGCAAAACAGGAGTTAGCCTATGCGGAGAACATTAAGGCTACATTAACACCACCAAAGGCTAAGATTACTGAGATTGAGCCAAAAGATGGTTCTGATGAGGCATGTACGAAGGTAGTAGGTGGAGTAAGTGGTGGCAAGGTACCTATAAGAAAAAGTATGCCAGTGGTGGCAAGGTACCTATAAGAAAAAGTATGCCAGTTAGGAGACTTCTTATCTCTGGTTGTGAGGTTTCATCATCAAACATGATAGAACAAGTGATAGATAAAGGAAGACACCTAAAGGAGGCTGAACTTGTTAGGGAGGATGAGCATCAGGGAGTTGGGGAGACAATGCATAACTTAGATGCAAACAGAGAAGAGTCTGTGTGTATGGGGGAGAGGTTGTCTCCTGAAGTTGCTGATGTAGTGGAGTTAGGCAGAAAAGAAAATGATAAGGATTTTGGGGAGGAAGATGGATCAGAGTCTGAATCTGATAACAGTGATGATGAGGACTATAGGGCACCTCCTGAGATAGAGAGTGAGAGTTGTGACATAGAGTTCGATGAGATGGATAATGAAATTGAGAATGATGATGATGGGATAAATGCTGAAGTGCAAGTTGATACTGGGGTAGAGTAGATGATGAAGGCTAATGATCCTACTCAAAACAGTCAACAAGAGGCAACTCTAACCCAAAACAATCAACAAGAGGCAGGTCCTGCTGTAGGCAGTAGTGGAAGGGTTATGGGGTATAATTTTAAAGAGGTTCAAAGTGAATCTGAGGATTCAGATGGTGAATTGCTTAGTGTGCATGAGTCCAATGATGATGAAGGTGAGAGGGTCCCTGTATTCAACCCCAGAACATATATGAGAGACCCTAAGTTCAAGGTAAAAATGGTTTTCCCCTCCTTTGATGTGTTCAAGAAAGCTGTGAGAACATACTCTGTTGTACAAAGATAGCCTGTTGATTTCAAGAAGAATGATAAGAGAAGAGTAAGAGTAGTGTGCAAGGCAGGTTGCCCTTGTCTATTGGTTGCTGGAAAATACAAAGATGGACCTAGAGCACAGATAAGAAGGTTTGAGGACAGGCATACATATGCAAGGCAGGTTACCAATAAGTTTGCAAACTACAAGTGGATAGCAGAGGAATATCTGGAGGTTATTAGATCAAACCCTGAAATACCCTTGGCTGCCCTTGCTGACCTAATCAGAAGGGACCACAACATAAAAATTCATACGTCTAAGGTTGGAAGAGAGAAAACTTTAGCATTAATGATGCTTAGGGGTGATGAGGCTAAGCAATATGCCAAGCTTGCAGACTATGGTAGAGAATTGAGGGCAAGGAATCCTGGAACACAGTTTCGATTAAGGTTGGAGAATTTACTCTTTAAGAGGGTTTTCATCTGCATGGCTGCATGTAAGAAAGGTTTTCTTGGTGGGGGCAGGCCCATCATAAGTTTATATGGGTGTTTTTTAAAAGGAAGATATGGAGGCCAATTACTTGCAGCAGTTGGAATAGATGCTAATGACTGCATATGGCCGATTGCCTATGCAGTTGTTGAGGTTGAATCATATGACTCCTGGGCTTGGTTTTTGGTACATTTAGCAGAAGAACTTGGTATTGTTGACTCCAAGTTCTGGACATTTATGTCAGACAGACGGAAGGTAGGCTGTTTACCTTATTTTGTAATATTAACATTTTAATTAGTGTTACTAATGATGCTTTGATGATACAGGGTTTAATACCAGCAGTTCAAAACTTGTTCCCAGATGCTGAGTACAGATTTTGCGTTAAACATTTGTACATAAACTTCAAAGGTTGCTTTCCAGGAATGGGTTAAGAGACTATGTTTGGCAAGCAGCAAGGAGCTCATATGACGGGGAATTCAAGAAGAACATGGAGGTAATTAAGGGTCTTGATGCAAATGCATGGGCATGGTTGAATGGTATACCCCCTGAACATTGGACTAGTTCTTCTTTTAGGGAATTCTCTAAATATGATATCCTCTTGAACAATTTGTGTGAATGCTTCAACAGATTCATCCTTGACGCTAGGGATAAACCTATTTTGACCATGTTAGAAGTAATTAGATGTAAGATCATGGTTAGAATAGCTAGGAAAAGATTTGCTGAGGCAAAGTGGACTGGTAAATTATGTCCTAAAATTACAAAAAAACTGAACAAGAACATACATAACTCTAGGAACTGTTGGGCAATGGAATCAGGGGGGGCAAGCTTTCAAGTTTCAACTCCTATGTCACAGCATGTAGTTGACATAGAGCAGAGGACATGCAGTTGTAGGAAGTGGCAGCTCACTGGAATTCCATGCAACCATGCATGTTCTGCCCTTGCCCTAAACCATAGCAACTTTGAGGAATATGTTGACCAATGTTATTGGACTGAAACACACAAGGAAATGTATGCCAATGTAATAAACCCAATTAGGAGTGTAGAGCAATGGGAGGACATGAAACATAATCCCATTAAACCTCCAAACAATGGGCTGGTCAATAGAGGAAGGAGTAAGAAGAAGAGAAGAAGAGAACCTGGTAAGCCTGAAAGTAGTTCAAAAATAAGGAAAACAGGAGTTATCATTCATTGTTCTATATGCAAGCAAAAAGGGCATAATAAAAGCACTGGCAAATCAAGGCCAACTTCAGCTGGAAGTGCAAGTTCAGCAAAGAAAATAAGAAAAAGAGGAGGTCAGCCTTCACAGAGGCAGTAGCCATCACAGATGAAGCAAAATGTAAGTATTAATGAGATTTGTATACAGTATGCTACAATCAGATATTTATTTACACTAACTGTTGGCCAACATGGACAGGTCCCTACATGTGAACAGACATCACTTTCACAATAAAGTTCTGCTTTTGTTGCAAGACAATCTCAGAGGTCTATGAATTTAGAGGACGCTGGATCACAAGGTAGTGGTGGCAGAGGGGGAAGGAGTCGTGCAAGTGGCAGGGGCACTCATTTTCAAAAGGACGGATTAACACAAGTTTGATGTAGGCAACTGGCAGGAGTAAAAGCCAAACTTGATGTTTTTTGTGCAGTTTTTTATAATTGGATTTATGCTTTTGGATGTTGGATGTTGGCTATTTTTTGTGGATCTTTGAAATACTCTTCATGGACAATGGATGTAGAGACATGATGACACTTTTGACCTAAAATGAATGGAACAGAAGTTACAAAATTGACAAACATTATACTCTGTAGTTGCGTTTCTCAAACTATACTTACTTCCAAATGACACAAAGTTTTTTTCATTACATTCGAGTAAGTACACAATTGAGGTGATTCTACCTCTGTCATACCCCAAAGGCTACCTAATATCTACCCTTCATCCAATATAAACCTCACACACCTACAACAACCATTACTACCCTCAACCCTCCCTATTTCCTCGCCATACATCGCACCCAACAACTACCATAACACCCCATTTCCCCAAATTGATGCCCACCCATCTCCTACCCACCTACACATACAGGTACCAAATGAACAATACCCAAGAGACTAGCAACAGTGCCAACATTCTTCTATTCCTTCCTCTCAGTTTCCTTACTTCAACTTCTTTCAATTGCACTGCAATCTTCTTTTTCCGCTTTTTCCCACGCATTCGCTTCATCTCTGTCTCCACTTCATCTACTCTAGCCATGATTTTCTTCATTTCTGTCTTAGCTTCATCCACTCTTCTCAGCAGCCCCCTTATCACAACTTTACAATGTCCAGGCGTCGGGTTATCATAACACTGTCTAAATCGACAGTACCAATTACCCTGTCTCTCAAGCAAATTAACAACTAGTAAAAAAAAACTGAAGAAAAGCTCAGCCAAGCATGCCTGAAGTAAAACAAAACTAAAAAAGAAAATCTACCCCATAATTTCGGCAGCCATAGAACTTCCTTCTAGCATTTTGGTCGGTCCACGCCATCTTTAACTCTGCAGGCAAGCCACAGTAACAGTGTGGGATCCCGTCGTCGTCGTCCACCCTCGCCATGTCTCCCCACAGTAAGTCTTCTTAAATTTCTCTTTACTCATTCCTCTATTTCCCCTTTCTTTGTCTCATTTAACATATCCCTTCTTCCCCTATTTCTTTCCCGCCACTGGTAAATCTGTTCCCGCCCTGCCCAAATTGCCTTTTGTCAGCTGGACGATGCCACCGTGGTATTCTGGGTCAGCTAGACGATGCCACCATGGTATTGTGGGACTAGCAATTGCCATGTATGCATTTTCCGTCCTGGATAACTGCCAAAATGACTGGAGGGACTAACATTGAACTCGATTTGATAGTTAGGGGACTGTAATAGTCACTTTTATAGTTAGGGGATCCGTTTAAGACAAACATAAAAGTTAAGGGACCAAATTTGGATTTTACTCTATGTTTGACAAACAAAGTTTCATTGATAATTGAAAATATGATTTTTCTCAAATATAATTTTATAGAAGTTTTTAGTTAATTTAACAAAGTATTATTGCCTCCTAAGGGGGCATTATGGTTAATCCAGACTATCTAAGGAGACAAGGAAAGATTATTTTTGGTTCCCACTATTAGTGAGGGTAAGTGAAAGATTCATTAAACTTAGGGGATAAACCGAAAGATTTCAAAATAAAAGGGGTAAGTGAAGTTTTTATTGAACTTCAGCGTTTGTTTTTTTTTTTTAATTTTCCATTAACTTAAAAAACAAGGGCAAATTTGACTAGTAAATTGCACCCGTAGCCTCTAATTTTTTATTATTGTACCATTTTGAATCATAACCAGCATTTCTTACATAAACAGTCCTTACCCTCATTTAAGTGTTCTATTTTAGACCTTTTATAGACAGAAAATGCCATGTGGCATGCCATCATGAGCGATTTATCATGGTGGCATCTCCCCACATCAGAACTGACCTGCAATTGGCCACAGTGGCATACGAATTGCAAAAATTAAAAAAAAAATTAAGGCCTATGCTATGGAAAAAAATGAAGCAAAATTAGGGCCTAAACAAGTTTAGCCCAAAATCACACATGTTCCTTCTCTCTCCCTTATTTGATTGACCTCTATAACCGGCAGGGGCATCGGCCATTGTCGTCACCTGAGATTCCAATTAGCATCGTCATTGTAAGGTTCTAAACCCCAGGAGCTGGTCAATCGTTGACATTGAACTCTCCATGTTCAAATTAAAATGCGCGCACACACAACACATACACACATAATTCCAAATCAAATCCAATTGGCATGGGAGATTCCTGTAGAGGGTTCCAATCGACGTAAGAGATTTTAGCCTAAGGTTCCAATCGAAGTAGGAGATTTCAGAATTATCGCTCAATTCAATTATCGATGTAGCCCCTGACGCCACTTTTGAACTCCGATTTCAACCGCCATTGCCTCTATTTTCGAACTCAAATTTTGAACGTTGATTTCAAAGTGCAACTTGAGCTCCACTTTTAAATGCTGATTTTAACCGCCAGTGATGCCTCTGATTTTGCTGGGTTGGTTCGGAAAAATAGTCCCAACTAGCAAAACTTCAACTACATTAGACGAAGTCGATCCAGTGCCTTAATCCCAATAATAGTGTAATCTGATCCACCAAAGAGCCAATTTGTTCCCCATTCCAAATACTAGAATACAATTTCTAACAGTTTAGTTGATTTATCCTCTGTTTTTCATGGCTGCCTCTGATTTTCACTGGTCGAACATGGTGGGTGGAAACATTGATGTGTATTCAAGTTTTTTTCTTTTAATTTTTTTCTTTCTTTTCCACATCATTGATGATCAATGATTTATTGCGCAATTGTGGCAAATCATCCACATTTACATGCCACATGGCATTTTTTCTGCCTACATTAATGTTTTTGGTTGACAAAAGGTAAAAAATGAAACACCTAAATAAGGTTAAAGACTTTCTATGCAAGAAATGTAGGTTAAGGTCCAAAACAGTATAATTATAAAAAATTAAAGACCATGGGTGCAATTTACTCTTAATTTGACATTATTAATAAGTCAAAATTTTAGATGTGACATTAAACCATCATCATTTTTATAGGCGATCGCTTTCCATTGGGCGCTGATCGCTTCTTCTGTGAGGAAGAAAAGCGATCGCTAATTGCAAAGTCAGTTTTTGCTTTTTTATGTAGGTAAATTACATGGTCAGTCTTCTTTTTATGTGTGGTAATATGTTCTGGCACTTGGATTTTAAAATATGCATTTTTGCCATTCTTTCCTAATAACTTGAATAGATGTCCTAAACATTTGACTTTTACGTTTTAGACCCTAAAACTTTCATGAGTTACAAGTAATATCCCAATTTATGATAAAACCCCTAATCCACTATATTAGTTTTATGTCGTTTTTTCTCTATATACTAAAAATTTGCCACCAACAACTTTAAAATGTTTTTATTTCTTTTAAAAAATTTTTAAATTAATTATGATTTAGTTTTAAATTTGTAACTTTTTTCTAAAATTTTTTTTTTATCTTTATTGATCGATCCACAATGAAATTCAGGTCATATGTTATTTCGTATCATATTTATAAAAGTAAATATCTATAACTCTTTTATATGATGATATTCATATTTAGTACATTATGAGGTGCATGGAGATTGCATGTTGCGGCGGTTTATATGATTATTGCATAAATTTGTGGAAAGGCGTAGAGATTTGATATAACAAAAAAATATGCTTTCAAGTTTCAGCCCTTATAATTTTAGAACAAAATAATGTCCACACCTTGATAGGTGGAGGCTAATGTAAAAAATGCTACTGCCAGAAACATAAGAGAAACAAATCATAGTTACCAATATTTTACTTTAGAAGACAATAAAAACATGACAAAAAAATTATAGACCAAGAGAACGAATGGAAAGGTTTGGTGCCCTGCACATTATAGTAGATATTTTTTATAATAAATTTTAATAATAACAGTGCGGCACATAACATGTTATATGCTTCGAAACAATGCATATTTGGTCTGTTAATTAAAAACAATTCAATAAAAATTTTCATCTCTAATTAACACAAAATCTAATTTTTAATATAGATGAAAGTTTATCAAGAAAAATTTACCCTCAAATTTAATAATTATGGACCAAATTGCTTTATTAAACTTTAGAGCTTGAAATAAATAATTGATAGTACAAATCTTAATAATAAATAATGAAAGAATAATAATAGAAATAATGATTAAAGCTTCATTTTAGAAAACAAAAATAAAGAAAATCAATAAAAAAAGTTAGGATCAAGACAAAAAAATGAAAAAAAAAATTGACATTCAGGATTTAACAATTGACTTAATGAAGAAAAAAATGGTTTAACTAAAAAATAAACAAATTATGGTCACTAATGTCTTACTTTAAAAGATAGTACATAAAAAATAAAAATAAAAAACTTGGGGGCCAAGAGAATAAATAGAAGATTTAATTAAATAATTATAAAATTCAAGGACTAAAATGTAACATGGATGTAAATTGGGTCCAAAAAAGAAAAAATTAAAAAGTTAGGGAATGAAATTGCGTTTTAACAAAAATCAGGAAAATTGTAATCTATGCCCTCAAAAAGAAAAGCACATTAAAAAATGAGATAAAACTAAAAAAAGAACAAATTGTATCCTAAAAAAAGCAAAAAAAATGTAGAAAGCACAAAAAAAAAATGCTAAGCCATGACCCAAAATCAATTAGGCTCAACTGGCTTAAAACCGAATTACTGTTCATCCAACAGTACCAATATTAATATTTAGAAGTATAGTGTAAATCTTTATTGATCGATCCACAATAAAATTCAGGCCATATATTATTTCATATCATATTTATAAAAGTAAATATCTATAATTCTTTTATATGATGATATTCATATTTAGTACATTATTTGTATCTGAAAAAGTACAATGTCCGTACATAAGTTTTTGTAAAATGGTGTCGGTATATGCTATCGTATTAGAGCATCTCCAACAGCTTCCCCATTTTGCAGTTTTTCTCCATTTTAGGGAATATGAAGCTATTTTTCACTCCAATAGTTTCTCTATCCTATTCTCTAAAATGGGGAATGGGATGAAAGAGAAGATCTCATTCCCTATTTCTGCAGAAACTCCAAAAATTTTTGGGGAATGAAAAATATCATTATCTCTTTCTCATAAATGTTGTCTCATTTATTATTCACAACAATTAATTCATAATTTTATTTTCCTCCAAATTTCTTATAGAAATATAAACTTTTTATATGAAAATGGTATCTTAAAGACTCTATTTTATAAATTTATTTTTTTAAAAAAAATTATAGTACAAATTAATATGAATATTTTTAAGTCAGACTTTAGTTAAAAAAGTTAAAATAGTCATTTTTTGTGAAACAAAGGTAGTAAATTTTTATATTTTGCACAATATTTAATTATCAACAATTATTTCATTTTTTTTTCAAAATTTCTTATAGAATTATTATTTTTTTTTTGTGAAAATTGAACCTAAAGACTCTATTTTATAAACATAATTTTTAGAATTTTTTTATAATATAAATTAATATAAATATATTTAAGTCAAATTTTAGTAAAAATGATAAAAGAGTCATTTTTTGTAAAACGGAAGACGTAATTTTTAAATTTTTTTAATAATATTTAATTATACAATAATTAATCTAGTCATTAATTTGAATTTACTTTAAATCCATAATATTTAATTGCTATATAATAAATACAAAATTCTACAAAATAGAGCAGCTGTTGAAGTTGGAGCAAAAAAATTATAGAGATTTTACTTTTTGCTTCCCCATCTTATAGAAATTTTGGGGAAGCTGTTGGAGATGCCCTTAGGAATCTAAGAATGTCTTTTTCGAGGCACGGTAACAGATGGATCTGAGGAGGTGGGTTAGTGACTTCAAAGCTACCCGTCACAAAGAGGATTAAATGTATTTTTTTTAACCGTTTTAAAAAAGGGAAAGTATTTTTTCTTTTAGAAAATTCTTAATATTTAACTTACCTTATCCTTCATTTTTAACTCTCATTACATAAAACAGAGTTTTTTTTTAATCTTCATTAAAAGTTTCAATATGAAATCTTAAGAGGAATTATTTCTTTTTTAGTTATTATTTAAAATTTCACTTCACATAACAGAAAATGAGTTTTCAAAATTTTACTTCTAGTGGGAAAAAGGAAAAAAAATTATCATAAGTTATACACACATTAATTTATATGCCCAGGGAAATAGACCATCTTTTATGGGACGGATGAAATATCTTTCATGCCCAATCTATTGGTGATGAACCACACAGGTGTATACGACTCCACCTGTTCCTAATCCCGCCTCGTCCCAATTCCACTATAATTTTTCTGGTAAAGCCCATGAACTTGTTTTTCTTTTTGAAATGGTAAAATAAAATCTTATTAAAATAAAAAAGGTGCAACCATCATCTTGGAGAAAATGATGATAAGTGAATACCTCAAACCTAGAAACTACAAGCGGAACACAAATATCCCAATCACCTAACCAGAAATGAACACCACCCAACTTATAAATACCCACCTGCCCAGACACAAAGACAAAGAGTAGCTCAAAATTCACAAAAAAACACCCCAAGCAGGGAGAAGACAAGAACCACTTGCACCCCACAATTCCTGAAGACAGCCTTATTTTGGAGGGAAGAAAAACGAAGGTCCACTAAGGCTCATTTTCAGTACAACTTCTCCAATATGAAGTGTCACAAACAATATTCTCCTTACTGGGACCCACTTTTCTATTGTAATTTATGCTGCGCTCTATTCTTTTTAACTCCTGATTAACATCTTCTTCTTTTCTTGGTACAACCTTCTTACTTTTTAAAGATCCCCTCAACAAATTTAATTGCAAGGCCCCCAAACTCTTCAAATATAAAACCAGCTAGTTTGCACAACCTTTTTAAGAATCTTTCCACTAAAGCAAATGTATTCGGAAGCAAATCTTCATCACCATTACCAACACACATGCTCTCAGCTGGATGAAGTACACTTGGAGGAATTGGCCCAAACACAAGTTCTGAAACCTTGTGTTTGAGAATGCATTGCTAATCCTAAACTTGAATCTGAAATAGGAACTAGTGCCATCCAACTGGTCGGCCTTTTGAACTTGTGACCCAACAACAGGATCAAATATATCCACAATAGAATGAGGCGCTGGCACCTCCCGCCGCTTCCATGATGTCGCTACCAGACTCATTTGATGAAGCTTCTCCCCAAAAATCCTTCGCTAGGTTGGTTACAGCCGAACTGAGAGACCACCATCCATCTGCGGAGCGGCCTTCTGGTATGATAATTCCTCTTTTCCACGCACCCCTCGCTGCCACTAGTTGAAGAAAATGCCCTTCTTCTGTTCCTCTTCAAATCAATCCCTATTGAGAATCGCCAACTAGGTGCCGCCGCCGCTGGTCTCCATGAACTTGATTTTAATCCCGGGAAATTTTTATTGCCACGTAAACTTCATCAACCACTGATTCCTAAATTATGACTCATCTTGTTTTTTCATCCTTAAATTATACACTATAATATTATTTGTTCTGAAAGATTGAAACTATCAATTGACTAGGATTCTAGATATTCTTTAATTTTTCTTGGAGAAGTAGGATAATTGTTACCCAAAAGTTCCAATAACAATGTTTTCCCAAGCACAAAATTGCCATCAGTGTTACATAGTGAGAGCAATTTCACCACTACAAGATCAACAGATGAAATATATCGATAATAATGTTTTCCCAATCTATTAATGGTTCTCTTTTTGGTTCACGACTTTTTTTTTTTTTTTTAATGTTTCATGTTAGTTCACACCTTTTTTAAATTTTCCGTATTGGTTTACAAACGGATGCTATATTAACTCGACGAAAATTGTCATATGGTAAAAATTGTGCCACATGAAGCAATGAAATTAAATATCACAGTATGCCATTTATCCATATACTATATAAATTTTTTTGCACTTTATTATTTTATCCAGTAGTATACAATAGTATGTTGCAGTATTTTACATACCACTTACTTTCTGTATACATTTTGTCCAATAATTACAATATATCGCAAATATCACAAGGTACATACAACAGTATTTTGTTTTTTAAGAATGTGTGTGAGATATATTTTTTTTTCATTTTACATCAAAATATCTTAAATATATAAAACTTTAAAATATAATTAATACATATATCATAAAATAAATATTTACTTTTATTCTTTTGGTTACTTTTCTTAGTTAACATAAAAATTTAATGGTTACTTTGAGTCACGTAGGAACTCAATATGGTATTAGAAAATGTATTATTATTATTAAAGTATTATTTTTTTCTCTTATATCAATAAATTGGTTTCTTTTTTAGTATTATTTATTTTGCTCTATATATAGCATTTTTTTATTTTTTTTATATTAAAAAAATATCTTCTATCATGTATATTTTATTTATATTTGACAAATTATTATGAGAAAAATTACAATACATATAAAATGTGTAAAAAAGAATTATTGAATTTATGTCAACTTATAATAATATTTTAACATTTATTTTTTTACAAAACTGATAAAAATATGCAGTGCAGTGTATCATGTGATACATCTTAAAACTTTAGGATGCGCTATACATAACAGTAGTAATATTTAACACTTATCATGAAACTCAATTTATAAATAAAAAATTGATAATATGTTTTAGTAAAAGTACTCTATCTCATTCATCACATCTTAATTGTGTCATTTCCATCAATTATATCATTAATTGAGATGAAAATTTCTAATATGATATTAATTAATATTAAAATTAATATAAAATAACAAATTTTGTCCTGTAATATTTTTAATTAATTATTCTAAACCTTAAATTTTTAAATCTACTTATTATACACCTAGGTGATAGACTCCCAATTTTACCCAACTTCCTCTCGCCACTCTGACAGAAGCCTCACCGCCGCCATTAACGAACGCCGCCTCCGTGGTTCTGAAATGCGAACATAACTGGCGGCCCTGGTCCTTCCTCTTCTCCTCTACCGCCCTCTACCTCGCCTGTGCCCTCCTCCTCGTCCTCTATTTCTCTCTCGGCCTTTCCCTCTTGGTTCCATCCCCGCCCTCCACATCCTGCCTCCGACGTCTTCTTTGCCGGGTACATTCACCTCCGATTCTCAGACGAATCGACCCTCAAACTCATCTGGCCATTATTCAACTGAAATCGGAATCAGATTTCAAAACCTCTTCAAAATTTAAAATTCCGCCGAACCCATCTCTGCATTTCAAGTTCAAAACCAAACCCACTGATGAATTGGGTCAACTCTTTTGCGAGTTTCTTTTCCTTCGGTTCGTTTTCTTGTTATTCTTGTTCTGGTTGAGGGAAATATTCGCAGGACCTTTTGGCCTGAGCAGGTGAGAAGACAACCCATCGGCACGTTACTGGGTCTTTCTGCAGTTCGGGCCGGAGGCAGAGGCGACAGACGAACCCCCGTGCCCATTACTCTACTTCTTCGCCGGCGGATTCTCTGATGAACCCAATTTGAGGGCTGACATCGAACCGGAATAGGCGCAGCAAATTTTCCGACGAACCAGGTTCAAGGGCTGAAATCGAACCAGACATGGCGCGGTGTTTCAGATGTGACAACTTCATTCATCTCCATGTCGCAAAATCAAGAAATCGACACTGATTTCTGCCTCGTTCATCCCCGCCAGTTATGCCGATGGTCATGCCCACGCCAATCGGAGATCTCATGACGAAATCGAAGAACTCCCACCAGCCCTTCCCCGCCTCGGGAGCCTCGCTAGGACCGGCCAGCCTCCAAGCCCTCACAACCGCCTGCCGTTGTCGGTATGGGGCTGCCGCAGGCCTGCTCGGTGCTCGATTCGCAATCGAGGTTCGAGACCAATCTCGCTTCAGAATCCACCGCGATTGTGCAGAGGCCACCATCTCCGCAGCCCTGGTTTCCTCTCTTTTTTGATTAAGGTTGGAAAGAGAAAACAGAGCACGATGATGTTTGAACTGAAAGAAGTTGGGTGTTTATTCTTTGGAAAAAGTTTATGCTTTATTATTATTAATCGAACAAAATTAAGGACCAGATCTGGTTAGTTAACATTTATTTTAGTATCAATTAATGTTACATCAGCATTTCCATCTAGCTTAACTATGAAATTAATGAAAATGACCTAATTAAAATGCTTAATATATATAGGATAAGGTATTTTGATAAGACAACCTTAAGATAGTGTATCCATTTACAACATGAAATTAAGTTAAGGCATCCATGTAGGCATATACCTTTTTTTACCAACTTACAAAATATATTTATTTACTTACCTTCTTATATTTTTTTCTTATAATTCAATTTTTATTTACTTTTCATTGTTTGTATGTACTTTCTTTTATATTTTAAATTTCTAATCATCTCTAATTAATAACTTCATTTTGGTTTTCAAAGTTGGTTGTTACTTTCTATTCCCTTTACTTTTTCAAAACTTTAAAATCTTATCAAAAAAATGATAAAGCTCATTTTATAATAATATAGAAACTTTAAAATTTACTTTGTGCAAGTTAATGGAATATTTGACCATTTTAATGTAATTATAGTTTTATATATTTGCTGATTGATTAATTATTTTTAAAAAACTCTCGCTTATAAAAAATTTTCTTGATTTCCTTAACTAGAAAAGGCACTGGCCCTTGGAGTAACTGTGACAATTAGAAGATACTCTAGATTTTTATAGTTTGTTAGATATATAATGTCGAAAATGTTCCAAAAAAAATACTACTATATGAATGTCAGTTCAAGTGCTCAATTACCATGCGTGCTAGGTTGCCAAAACCTTTTATTTCATGTAATATTAATTTTTTAGGAATCACTTTAGACAAACTAAACTCACATTTCTCAAATTTTGTTGTTCACTTCTTTGTTTTTATAATTTTTTTTCACATTTAAAATAATTATTAATGTATTTTTCATAATTTTTTTCCCCGCTGCAATGTCGGATATTTAAATTAGCTGGTAAATAGTCAATAAGCATTTTTCTGAACAAGACCTTCTTACAAAACAATAGTTAATAAAAAAGTATATAAGACTAAAACTACAACAAAATGAAAAATTATGTATTAATTGAAATGAAAGCAATTTTGAAGTTTTTGTATCATTGTAAATATAAGCCTTATCATTTCTTCAATTTTAGATTTAATAGTTATTATAATAATTTTGGAAAAATGAGGAGGACTAGTTGAAATGAACTATATTTATGTACGTTTGTATGTATGTATTATATCATATTATTTCAAAAATACAAATAAGGAAATAATTTATATATTAAGGAGAAAATTTAAACAAAAATTAGAGTTGAGGTCTAAAAATGTTATTAATACATTGGTTTTAATATTTAAAAGGAATCGTAAGGGTAAGCATAAGTTTCTTAAAACTCCAAGATACTTTTAGATGTTTCTGAATTAAAAGGGATAAAATGTAATTTAAGGTAAAAGTCATGGGGAAAATTGTGATTCTCCCAAAAATTAAATTGTAAAAAATATATAAAACAATATAAATAGTAAATAAATAGTAAAGGGGGTAACAAAAACTTATTTTAACTCTTTTTTTTTCATGTAAAAAGTTACACTTTTGTGTGTACCAGAGGAACCTGGAAATGTATTTTAAAGTATAAATCCATTAATTTATCCCGCGTGGAACACCCACTACACCTAACCACTCTAAGAAGTCGGTCGCCCCTCTTTTTCTCTTTCTTCTTTCTTTATTGGCATAAACCAACATTTGGCCCCCAAACTTTGTTCACCAGGACACTTAACCCCTTCATCTATAGCTCGGGGTAACTCAGGCCCTAAACTTTACTAACTGGCACACTTAACCCCCTCAAATCACCACTTGCTGTCACGTGCATTGAATCCATAACAAAAATGTTGGTTTTTGTTTCACAGGGACATAAATGATAAAAATATTAAAATGTGCGGTTGAATGTGGCATTTGCTACATAAGGATTTATTGAAGGCGATTAATCCAACCTAACTTGTCAATTGGGAAGGCACTAGCGTTTGAAGCTTCAAAATCCCAACTCCCAATTCCTTCGTTCGCCATTTCATTCTCAAAACCCTCAAATCTGGTTTCAAATTTCTATCCCAAATTAGCCGCCAGTTGCGTCTAAAGCTTCCAAATCTCATTCCCAACTTTCTTCCTTTTCCACTTCTTTCCCAAAACCCCTAAATCTTGTTCCAACAACAGTAGAGGTTACCTATGTTACACGATGTTGTTTCAAGGTAGCAGTTCCCAGAATAATCCTAGCACCGGTACCAGGCGAGAGAATCCTCGCCATGAATGCTCTCTCTATCTCCTTACTTCCTCTCATTTTCTCGGCAACCAAACATGGCCCAATTCTCCATTTCTACTCACTACCTCCATTGTTCGGCTTATTTTTCTCCACTCCCAAAACCACTACCTCCCCAATTAGCTTTCTACCTTTCTTCCAATCCCCGTGGCCTTGGTTTCCAGCAGAGCATCAACTCTTCGACGCCGATAAAGAATATGAAATAGAAGAAGGCCTAAAAGAGGAAGAGGAAGATGAAGAAGATTTTGAAGTAGTAGATGAGTATGATAATGTTTCGCTCGAAGTCTCGGATGAAGTCAAGTCGAGCAAAGATGAAGCTGAAGCTTCGATGGATTCGGGAACAATGAGGAAAGAGTTAAAGTGGCAAAGGGTAGAAAAGCTCTTCAATCTCGTCAGGGAACTAGGTCACAAAATGATCGATGTTGACGCACTCGCGGATATATATGATTTTTTTATCGATAAGTTTCAGGTTTGATACTGATGGCGTTGCGTTAGCCATCGTTTACAATCCCGCCATGGCTCCACGACGGGGGTGACAGGGACCTCCTGAGGAATGTCATAGGTGGCCGTCCTACGATGGAGAGCGGGGGCCATGAAGGATTTCCGGTGCAGGAAGGAGCCTGAAAAAGTTGACATCTTCAAGCGGTTCAACCTGAAATATACAGAAAACAGGGGTTAGGAGGTCCCCGGAGCGGTTTTCCGGGGAGGAGCCTCCGACGCCCAAGTCAGTGCCTCTAAATAGCAAAGAATAGGCATAAAATAGACTGGCTGGGAGTATTTTTCTGGCATGCACGTAAGGGGAAGCATCACGCCGGAGGCATTTTTCTGGCATGCCTAGAGGAGAAGAGAGGAGAAAACTGGGACTCTGGAGTGTTCTCCAAAGCTCCTGTCCAGCCCCCCTTTGCCCAGAGTTTTTCCTGCTGTAAATAGGAGAAAATGAACCCTCCTGATCGTGACACGTGTATGGACGGATAGGATCCGTACCTCTTAAACAGGAAAGTGGTCAGCCGTGTGCAGGCTTTCTCGGGCAATGGTTTGTCGAGAATCGTGTCTCAGTGTGCCAGAGCACGGACTACAGTGGCCTGTCAGAATGCTTGAGGTCAACGTCTAGGACGTACGGGCAAATATGTCAGAGACTCCTTCGTATCACCCATCATCCCTCCGAGGTCCCTCCGGCCGACGTTACCTTTTAGGTGGACGAGCAAGGACCTCTCCCCGGGGTGACACCGTTTCTTCGGGGTGTTCTCACTCTTCCGAAGTTGGTTCATTCGTCCTCTGATGGGGAGGCGATACAGTAACTTTCCGAGGTTGGTGCGATGGGTCTTCCGAGGTCGGATATGTCAGGCGTTTGGCCCCTCCTCCGAAGTTAGTGGCCAAGACCATGGCACTTCGGCCATCACATGCCCTCCTTCGGAAAGCCGAAGTATGACTTCGGCTTGTAGCCCTTTTGGGAGCACTTTCAGAGGATCCAGCTTATATCATTTGCAAGAAAGGTACTTCGCCATTTTAAGGGTGTAGTTTGCTCGGGCGAATGTCGCATACCTGCCTTTCGGCGTTGCCGAGATGTCCGAGATGTCCAATCTTATCTTTTCTGTCTTAAGTCAATGGACTGTCATGCCTTGAAACTAGGCGCGTCAATCTGGGGCTAGACCCAAATCTTTAGGATGTCAGAAAACATGCCCTAGTTTCTCGCGATGACCGACACGTGGCAAGCGTCAATTGGTATGGCACGTCTTTTTGCGCGGGAAGGGTAATTATGGTGACGTTTCGCTCCCATGCAGCAGTTATGATGCCTTTTCAATTGCCCTTTCTTTGCTCTATATAAGCTTCCCCTTTGTCATTCTTTTCTTTTGCTCTTTCTGTGCTCTCCCCCTTGCTCTCGCTTTCTCTCGCCTTTTTCATTTCTTTGAGCGACGGTCTGCACGGCGGAGCGATTTCTGGTCGCTATTTACGACGGCATCCAGGAATTCTGATTTTGGCAAGGTTTTTCGTGAGTGCCTTCCTTGGGAGTCGTTCGACTTTTGCTAGTTTCTCAATTTTTCTGAAGTTGTATTTTTTCAATTTTTGCTGACATTTTCCTTATTTCCCGGAAGCTCCTTTTTTGGCTAAACGCCTTTGGACTCGTACTGATGCTTTTCCCCATTTTTCAGAGATGGTTGACAATTCTGCCGCCTACTTCAAGAATCTCTTCCTTGGTCAAGTAGAAAAGGGAGAACAAGCAAAGAAAAGTGCTCCAAAAGGCGCAAGTCTACTGGGAGTGGACCGTCTTCGGCCAAGAAGTCAAAGAAGAGAGCCCTTACTTCACCTTCCGAGGATGTGGTGGAGGTTGATGAAGTTATTGCTACTTCCACCAAGGTTGATATCTCAACCGATGCGATGGCCACTTCCACCAACGCTACTGCAACCTTGGCCATGGTTGATGTTACTCCGTTATCCACCAGGGTTGTTACCCCCTCCGAAGTAGCTGCGACATCTTCTAAGGCCGATATTGCTGCGGCCGAGGTGCCCGCCGGAGTAGTCACCCTTTTCACTCCGTCGGGTCCCATCTCGCCCGTGGGGCTTTCAGGCTCTTTGCCCGAGAGTCCAACTATTCAAAAGTTGGACAGACGTCGCAAGGACAAAGGCAAGTACATTCCGGCCTTTGCGGCGGACACTACCGAGGATACTACCGGGGTTGCACCAGGTTTGCTCCGAATACGTTCTTGCTCATAACTTATGTTTTCGGGGAGCCCTTCCTGACTCGCGCCCCTCCATTTTGCAGAGGACCGGGCGACCCCCGCATGGATGGCTGATCATGCCCGAAGACGGGCTCTTCGGGACTCCCTTCTCCCGAAAGACAAAATTCCGAGGGAGCCGTTTTGGTCTTTCACGGAAGACATGAACTTGTTTTCCGGGGATTGCCAAGAGATGGCTCCCCAGATGGCGAGGGGTGTTCTTACAGAAGCCTCTTCTAGGGCAGTTGCCGAGGAGTGCGCTTCTGGGGATATCCTCGCCACTAGAATTTCTGAACGCGCCGCTCAGGTAACCTTCTCTCTTTTTTGCCCAAGTGTTTTGCCTTTCCTTATGCTGCTTTCCCTGAGGATATTCTCCTTCTCTTTTCGCAGCTTTTGGGGTACAGTGAACACCTCCGATTTTGGGCGGCAGAGCAGTCTTCTGCCCGAGCTCGGGCTGAAAGTGAACTGGAGCAGGCTAGGCTCTTCTGTATTAACTTGGACATAGCCAATGTCGAGTTAGGGCGCATAGCCAGGGAGAAGGTTGCTCTGCTCCGGGATGAGTTCCTCATAGGCCAATCGGACCTTTTGAAGGACTTTTCCCGTAAAATGAGCGACCTTGGCGAGGAGGTTGTGCGCTTGACTTCGGCCAATGAGGTTATTCAGAAGGAGAAAGAAGAAGAAGCTGCCCTTCTGAAGAAGACTCTTGCCGAAAAGGCGGCTCTTCAAGCCAGGGTTTATTTTCTGAGGAGGAGTGCAGCGAAAAGGAGAAACGCGAAGGGATTGGTGCGGAGGATTGCCGGTCTGAAGGAGGAGATCCTGGGTCTCGAGAAAGAGGTTGCTGGTCTTGAGAATGAGGCGGACTTGCTAGATGTAGAGAGGGATAAAGCCGTCCAGATGTCGAAGGTGTCCTTTCAGGACGGCTTTTGTTTAGCTCGCCATCAATTTTTGCAACGCTATCCGGACCTCGATACCTCCTTTCTTTCGGCCCTGGATATTCCCAAGGGTCCTCGGTGGACTTGGTCGAAAGCTGATCACCTCAACCTGCCACCTGTTCCTCTACCTGCGCCGAAGGCGACGGCTAGAGACACGGGAGCTGGAACTTCTCGCGCTGCCGGGGATCCTTAAGCACCCTAGGATTTTTCTTTTCGTGTTTCTCTTGTACTTCTTGTAATCTTCTCCTTATATCAATGAATTTTTTTCCTTCATAATTTTGGCTAAGTCTTTTGATCAATCTTTCGGTTTCCCAGTTGTCCCGAGCACTTTCGGTTAGAGGACTTCAGAAACGCGCTTCTTTTGTTTCCTCGTTGTCCCGAACTCTTTCGGTTTGGAGGCTTCGGAAGCATACTTCTTTTGCTTGTTTTTCCAGCTATTTTTTCGGGCGATCTTGCGTAGTTGGTGAAGTTCCCTTGGGCAAATTTTTTAGCCTACCCTTGTTCGGCCGTGGATACATTTCCCCCCCTCCCCCCTTTTTTTTTTGGGAATATGACCCTGCCAACTTCGGGAGGAACAGGAGATTTCTGGGAGTGCATGCTTTGTCCTTGTTCGGCGATTCTTCTCAGACAGGAGAAAACTTTTTAGTACTCAGACGAATTCCTAGCTTGCACTATTTCTTGTCTGAAAATTCTAAGTATAGAATTTCTTGAAGGTGCCCAGGTGCCTTGTTCCTCAGTTTTTCTCCCTTCGGTGTTGCCGAGGTCGTATACTCTCTTTCGGACCTCACCGAGCAAGGCTCTTTCCTGTTTGGCCGAAGCATTCCACGTGATGGTTTTTCGGGATTCGGCCTTTCGGAGAGCGAGATCTTCCCTCCGTATTCCTCTTGTCCTTCCATGCAGGTTCGCACTTATCGCCGATTTTCGCTGAAAAAACCTTTCTTTTGAGTTTGGCCGTTTCTCAGTGTTCATCAACTAGGGCGAGCTTAATTCTCACTCCGAGGTGATTTCTTCTTTTACCGGACACCTGTCGGCCAAACTACTTTTGTAGGGATAATGGTCTCTGTAGTGACGACTAGGAGTCTTCGGAGAACCATTCCCTGGCCTTTCTGCTGGCTGACTTCATTTTCTCGGTTATCAAAGACTTTTCAGGCGAACACTAGATTGCCTTTGATGGATTCCGAGCCTTTGAGCATGTGTGCTTCATCCTTGTTCGGCAGGTAACCTGTGCAGGAGAAAAGAGAAAATTTTTTTAAGTACTGTTTAGCTAAAAATACTGTTTACCTAAAAATTCTTTTGAGGTATTTCTCAATTTTCTCCCTTTGATGCTGCCAAGCTGATGATGCTCTCTTTCGGACCTTGCCTTGAATTAGGAGAGGTCCTTTTGGTGGCCGAAGTTCTCCCCTGAGGCGGTTCTCGAGGTTGTGTTTTGGCCTTTTGGAGAATGAAGTCTCCTTTTGCCGTTCGGGGCATTTTTGCGCCCACGGCCATCTTTTGCGAAGGAAACACTTCTCCAGAGTTTGTTCATGCTTTTGGGAGTGGCTCGAGTTCGGTTTCCCGATTTGCGGCTATTTCTTTTTTTTCTCTCTCTTTTTTTTTGCCGAGCATTCCTCCCGAGCTCGTTCTTCCTTCCTCCGAATACTCGCGCTTTACTTGGTAGCTTTATTGCTCCAAGTGGGCACTGGCCTTTGCAGGTGAGTAAGGAAGGTTTTTTCTCCCTGTAGTTTTTCGGAAGACTTGCTTGATAATTCCCAGCAGGAATTTTATCGGCCCTGCTGGACCTTCTCCTTTTGCTTCTTCCGACTTTTTCGTAGTCCCCGGTGTGTAATTCTATTCGGGGACTTCCACTTGCTTGTTACTTCAAAACTAAGCTGGTGGACCAAAGTATCTTTTAACTTCGGAGGTAATGGCTAACTTTTTGGCCTCCTTCGCCTAAAGGCTGAAGCCCTTTATGCTGCTGGCAATAATGTGCCATCTCCGCGCATCATGTTCCTTTAAGCAGGCTTTTGTATGCTTTTTGCCTGCTTGATCAGTAGGGGCTTCGCCAAACGAGGTGGTTTACTGTTTTCTCGTAGCATTTTGCTTCAGGCTTTGTTGGCAGTGAACCGTATCTGCTGAGGGCTGAGGGCAGTCTCTCGGAATTCCCCACTCCGATGGGAGTATTTTGGGCATTTTATTCCGAAGGCCGTCTTTCGGGTGCTGGTACATTTTTTGGCCATTCTCGCCCTTCTTGGGCGCGTCTATTCGCACCTCTTTTTGCGCGCTGCTCTGCACCTCTTTCTGCCGATGCCTCTCTATAATGGGCCTGAGCTTTCCTTCCAACGTTGTTCTTCCTCAATCAAGGAAAGATTATCCGGAACATTTTCTGTACTTTTTTCCATTTCATCAGAATCTTTGGAAGATGGCTCTTTGCGGGGCATTTTCCTTCCCTTATCCCAGGTTTTTGTTCCCAATAATGCTGGTCTTGGGTGATTCACGACTTTGTTAACCGAATATGCTAACTCAGCCGTTTTCCCCATCCTCGGGCCTCCGAAGTATCATTCCAGTGTCGTAGTGTTTTTGCGCCTGGAACCCCTTCGGTCGGGAGTTTTTGTCTTTCGCCTATGTTCGGTCTTCGTTGGATTTCCCCTTTTTCTGTTTCTGGACTTTCGGCAATGGTCCGCTGTCGCCTGGGGTTATAATGTCCCCTCTAGACCTGTGCGCGATGCAATATCTTTGGAGTTCGGCGCACTTACCGGTTTACTCTCTTCCCTTTGACGTCGCGCAGGGGTGACTCCTTTTTTGGATGATGGTAGTGTGTCCATTGGAGTAGGATCATAGTCTTTTTGCCTGTTTAATATCAACCCGTAGGCGTCTTTTCGGGGGAGTGGGCTCGGTGTTACTGTCTGAGGGACAGTAACCTTCCTTTGGTACGAACTCTTTTGACGGGGGGGTCTGGACGACACCGATCCTACCTTTCCCGTCTATCATATTTCGAGGAGAAGCACGTCCTTTTGGTATTCTCCCCACTGCTCTTTGTTTCCCCCGGCTCTTGGGTCACCCCTACTCCCCTCGTCGAAAGGATCGAGAAAGAAGACTTCAGCTCGACATTTGCACACGAACATCTTCGGCCTATCTACTGCAGTATTTCGACCACGGCGACGCGTGGGAAATTACGCAGGAAAGCCACGGTGATATCCGAAGGATGATCATCCCCGGGATGGGAAATCCCTGTTCCTTAATTGTTCGGCCGCCGGGCAAGTCTCCGGCGCGGACGGGGGCCTCAGGGAGCCTTTTGTCCTTAGAACACCGAGTTTCTGACCACGGCTGCCCAAATAATTTCCCACAGACGGCGCCAAATGATGGCGTTGGGTTAGCCATCGTTTACGATCCCGCCGTGGCTCCACGACGGGGGTGACAGGGACCTCCTGAGGGATGTCATAGGTGGCCGTCCTACGATGGAGAGCGGGGGCCATGAAGGATTTCCGGTGCAGGAAGGAGCCTGAAAAAGTTGACATCTTCAAGCGGTTCGGCCTGAAATATACAGAAAACAGGGGTTAGGAGGTCCCCGGAGCGGTTTTCCGGGGAGGAGCCTCCGACGCCCAAGTCAGTGCCTCTAAATAGCAAAGAATAGGCATAAAATAGACTGGCTGGGGGTATTTTTCTGGCATGCACATAAGGAGAAGCATCACGCCAGAGGCGTTTTTCTGGCATGCCTAGAGGAGAAGAGAGGAGAAAACTGGGACTCTGGAGTATTCCCCAAAGCTCCTGTCCAGCCCCCTTCTCTCTCTTGCCCAGAGTTTTTCCTGCTGTAAATAGGAGAAAATGAACCCTCCTGATCGTGACACGTGTATGGACGGATAGGATCCGTACCTCTTAAACAGGAAAGTGGTCAGCCGTGTGCAGGCTTTCTCGGGCAATGGTTTGTCGAAAATCGTGTCTCAGTGTGCCAGAGCACGGACTACAGTGGCCTGTCAGAATGCTTGAGGTCAACGTCTAGGACGTACGGGCAAATATGTCAGAGACTCCTTCGTATCACCCATCACCCCTCCGAGGTCCCTCCGGCCGACGTTACCTTTTAGGTGGACGAGCAAGAACCTCTCCCCGGGGTGACACCGTTTCTTCGGGGTGTTCTCACTCTTCCGAAGCTGGTTCATTCGTCCTCTGATGGGGAGGCGATACAGTAACTTTCCGAGGTTGGTGCGATGGGTCTTCCGAGGTCAGATATGTCGGGCGTTTGGCCCCTCCTCCGAAGTTAGTGGCCAAGACCATGGCACTTCGGCCATCAGATACATTTTTTTTTCTTTGGATTCTTAAATTGCGTTTAGATCATCAAATGACTTTGTGAGCGAACGTCCACAGAGGCTGGCTATAGAAGCATTCTTCAGACGTTCATCCGTAGTGGTTTCTGCGCCAATGAGAAGTGGAAAGACTTTGATAGCAGAAGCTGTGGCTGTCGCCTCTATTGCTAAGAGAAGGACCTTTTTGGCGCTACACTGACAAGAAGTATGCACCAAGATGGACTTTCGTGCGTCTAACACCAAACCGTGAACAAAGACTTATATGGCGAACGCCACATTCAACTGCACATTTCAATATTTTTGTCATTTACGTCCCTGTGAAACGAAAACCAACATTTTCATTATGGATTCAGTGCATATGATAGCACATGGCGATCCGAGGGGGTTAATTGTGCCAGTTAGTAAAGTTTGGGAGCTGAGTTACCCCGAGTTATAGTTGAAGGGGTTAAGTGTCTTAGTGAACAAAGTTTGGGGCCAAATGTGGGTTTATGCCTTCTTTATTTTATATATTTCTGCCTCCAATTAGATTTCTCTCCCCCCTACTCCCTCTGGTACTTCCATGCCCCTCTTTATTCTCGTTTCTCTGTCAATTTTTTTTTCTTTTTCTCCTTCAGGCTTCCCGTAAACCACGTTTCTTTGCCTTAAGTTGAGTGTCTCAAAAAAGCCCCTTAAGCAGTTAAATAAAGTTAAGTATAGTATTATTCATAATTGGGTTGTACACTTGTCAACAGTGCTTTAGGAGGTGCAAAAGCAGGGAATGGATGATTGGGGAAATCAGGAGGTTCAAAAGCGTTTGAAGGAGACAAAGGAAATGTTGCAAAAGCTTCTTACAGGGGAGGATAATTACGTACATCAAAAAGCGCAGATTAGGTGGCTGAAGGAGGAAAACAAGACTACATGATTTTTTCACCAATCCATCTAGCAACATAGGAAGAAAAAGGAGATTATATCTTTTGAAGGGAGTGATGGTAAGGTCCGTTATGCTGAAGACCAAATTGCAGTTGAGTTCTCAGGCTTCTATGAGTAGCTCTTAGGCCGAAGATAAGTTGTCAGCCACTTGACTCTAATATTGTGGCATGAGGTCTGACACTACCCAAAGAGTAGCAGGATCTGATTACTAAGGTGGTCACTGAGGAGGAAATCAAGCAGGCTCCATGGGATATTGAAGATGCTAAAGCCCCGGGCCCGGACAGCTATAATGCCTTCTTCTTCAAGAAGGCTTGGAGTGTTATTCGAACTGATACAGTTGCAGTTGTTAATGAATTCTTTAGTTCTGGGAAGCTATTGAAACAAGTTAATGCTACTTCACTTTATTTGATATTCAAATCTGAGAGCGCTCCGATGGTAAAGGAGGTTCGGCCCATTGCATGTTATAATGTCCTGTACAAAATTATTACAAAAATGTTGGTGGCAAGAATGCAGCAAGTCCTTGCCTGTTTGGTTGTTCCAAATTAGGCTGTGTTTGTTAAAGTCTGGTTTATAAAAGACAATGTCCATATGGTGGGTGAGCTGTTTAAGCACTGTGATAGGAAGCATGTATCCCTTCGATGCATGGTGAAGGTAGACATTATGAAGGCATGTGCCTTAGTGGCATGGCCATTTTTTAAGGACCTCCTCAATCATATGGGATTCTCTGAGCATTTTACAGGTTTGATTGTAGAGTGTATGACAACACCTTTATACTCTATTATGCTCAATGGAAATTGTTTTGGATTTTCTAAAGGGGGCAATGGTCTTTGGCAAGATGATCCAAATTCCCCTTATCTTTTTCTTCTTTGTATGGAATATCTTAATAGAAGCATGAGTTACTTGCAAAAAACCCTTAATTTCCTATTTCACTTGAAATGTAGTAGGCTTAAGATAATGAACCTTTGTTTGCAGATGACCTGTGCAGAGCAAATGGTCTTTCTATTCAACATATGAGATTAAAGCTACTAGAATTCAATAAAGTGACTAGCCTTTCCCTAATTAATGCTAAAACTGATATCTTCATAGGTGGAGTGTCGAGGCATCTAAAAAAGAACCTTATCTGAGTCTAGAGGTTCCAAGGTAGGTAGCTCCTAATGAAGTATTTAGGAGTTCCTTTGTCATCTAGAACCCTCATGGTAAAGGACTTTGATCAACTGGTTACAAAGGTGCAAATAAGAGTGGAAGGTTAGGCCATGAAGTTCTTGTCATATGCTGGCAAGCTGCAACTAATTAGGTCTGTCCTTTTATTTATTCAAGTTTATTAGATTTTTGTATTCATAATTCCCAAAAAAAGTCCACAGGAAAATCAATGCCATTTGTCAAAATTTTTAGTGGTATGGAAAGGCAAAGGGGAATCGGAGAGCATCAGTGGCATGCAACATAGTTTGCAAGCAAAAGAGTGAAGGGTGCCTTAATCTGAGGGACACTATCTCTTGGAATTATTCTCTTATTGCAAACTTTTGTGGGATATTCATGCCAAGGAAGATCGTCTCTGGATATGTTGGGTTCGTGCCTACTATGTTAAAGGGTATGACTTGTAAAGCCTTAAGGAATTGAGTACATCATCCTGGTATGGCAATGTGTAATCAAGTTTTGAGACTAGCTGGCCAAAAAGTGCAGTAGTAAGGGCAAGGCACTAGAGGTGATGACAAAACAAGAAATTTATGAGGCTGTATGACCCAAAGGAGTAAAAGTGCAATGGGAGGATGTAGTTTGGAATATGAAACATCATGCCAAAGCACAGATTCATCCCCTGGCTATTTCTAACTAGAGGTTTATATATCTAGGGTAAATAGGGCCAAATGGGCTGTGTAGGATTGAACAGATGTTGCCTTTATCAAAACAAGGAAGAGAATTAGAACCACTTATTTTTTAATTGCTCATCCCCAAGGGATGTTGCAAACAAAACCTTCAGATGGTTGGCATTCATAAGCAAATTTGAAGATGGAAAGAGGAAATTTACTGGCTAAAAACAAATTTCAAGAAGAAATTGGCTATGGCTAAAATTTGCAAAATTACCTTCATAGCGATCATTTATTACATTTGGAAAGAGCACAACAATTGATGCCATAACAAAACCCAAGAGGTAGTTCAACAGGCCATAGACAAAATATCCTTTGATATATATATCCAAGTGAATCATTTCAAGTTAGAAAGATCTAGTGGTTGGAGTTCTATATTTACAGTTATAGAGTCTTACACTTCCTATTTTTTCTAGTATGCCAGGTGCCTTTGTAAACTTTTGATTCTTTAAAACATTGTTTACCTTTGCCCCAAAAAATGTTGTACATATATATTGTTGTTTCATGAGTAAAAAATGTCATTTCATTCATATATATTTGTTGTTTCATATAATGTTATTTATTTTGTAAGAAATGCTACTTTAGAAATAATATTATACTGTTCAATAAGAAATATTGTTTCATTCATATAAATTTACTATTCTATAAAATGCTATTATAGATGCAACGATAGTCTTATAAAAAGTACTATTATTTTTATAAAAAATATTATTCAAAATACAGTGACATTTTATAAATAATGCGACACAAGGGATGTAGCACATTACACTTGGTGCACTATATATATATATATATATATATATATTATAAAAAGCATGAATGTGAACAAATGTTAAACAATTTTTTAACTCTTACATTATAAGTTATTTTATTATTTTAATGAAACCTAATTTTATCATTGTCTATTTTCTCCATTTCACAAAAATTGACCATTTTACTATTCATAATAATTAATTTATGATTTTATTTCTTTCAAAATTTATTATAAAAAATATGAATATTTTATATGAAAATGAAACTTTAAATATTATAGTTTCTAAATATCATTTTTAAGAATTTTTTTCAATACATATTAATATAAATATGTTCAGGTCAAACTTTAATAATAAAAAAAGATAAAATGATCAATTAATGCGAAACTGATGAAGCATTTAATTGGAGTTATATTAGTACTAAAATACTAAAAGAAATCTTTAAGTTGTCACTAAATTTTATTTTTTTGCTACAAATTTGCCCTCCCTTGATTCCATATTACAAAATTAAATATTATATGCAATTTTTTTTGTGTTAATCTAACTTAAAACTCTTAAATTGCCATTAAAGTTTTTTTGTTTTTTGTTTTTGCATCAAACATTTCCCTTGGTTCTATATTACGTACTATGAAACAATACCTCAAGTACAATAAATATTTTATAAAACTTAAAATTTCAACTTAGCATTTCAAAACCTTTAATAGCCAAATTCTTTGCTTTTTAATAAAAGACTTAAATATATGGTAAAAATCATGCTAAAGTTTGTACTACTAGATATTTTATAAAACTTAATATAACAACCCAAGTCCAGAACTGATCAATGAAACAGTTGCCCACACCATATGGGTTATCTTTTGGAAAAGAATAAATGTGAGGTGCTTATATTCTAGAACTGAAGCCTATATATTTACATAAGACTTTACACAATTCATCCATGCAGGATATGGGGGTGTTACAAACTCCTCCCCTTTATGTATCCAACGCGTCCTCATTGGGGTATCTTGGGTAATATGGTCCCCTAGACTAGTAGCCTCTCTAGTCGGATTACTTAACCCCCAACCAAGTAATCTTTTTAATCCAGGAACAGCCCCGGTAGATGATGCATGTGCCCACCCAGTATGCCACATCATAACAGTCCCAGGCCAGCTCTGATACCATTTGTAATGACCCAAGTCTAGAACCAGTCAATGAAACACCTAACCACACCAAATGGACTATCATTTATAAAAATGATAAGTGCTAAGTATTTAGGAATGGACTCTCAGTATAAGGAAGTTCCTTTGTTCCATACAAGTGGACAGAACCATATACTCTAAACCAAACCTGGCTTTGATACTATCTGTAATGGCCTAAATCTAGAACCGGTCAACGGAACATCCGCCTACACCATATGGGATAATCCTTTAGAAAAGGATAAGTGCTAAGTATTTATGTTTAGGAACTTGAGCCTATATATCTACACAAGGCTCCCTACAATGCACCCATGTGGGATATGGGGGTGTTACAAACTCCCCTTTTTATGTACCCAATGTTCTCATTGGGGTCAGTTGGATTACTTGGTTCCTCGGACCAAGTAATCTTTCTAATCGCGCTTAGTCAGATTAAGTCAGATTACTTGGTTCCCTAGACCAAGTAATCTTTTTAATCGGACTACTTAGCCCCTAGAAAAGTATCCTCTCTAATCCAAGATTAGTCCTGGTAGATTATGCATGTGTACACTCATTATGCCTCACAATCACAGTTTATTGGGTTGACTCCAATACCATCTGTAATGACCCAAGTATAGAACTGAATAATGGAATATCTGCCCACACCACATAAGCTATCCTTTGAGAAAGGATGAGCGCTAGGTGCTCATATTATGGAACTAAAGCCTATATATTCACATAAAGCTTCTCACAATTCACCCATGTGGGATATGGGGGTTTTACACTTAAAATTTCAACTTAGCATTTCAAAAGCCTTTAGAGATAAATCTTTTATTTGAATGAAATATTTAAATATATGAAAAAAAAATCATGTTAAAATTTGCACCACTATAAAAAGTACATTTGAACTTAAAATTTTTGTTAATTAAGTTTCTTTAGTTTTGCAACTTGGATGGGCATATAACGTGAAAGCTTATTATCTGGCAAAACACTTGCTAAAGTTTCACATGAAAATCTATAAGTATTGGATAGTAAAAAATAATTTTATATATAAAAATTGTATATTAAAAGTTTATCTAAGTGAACATTGTATAGTAATTCACCTATTTTTTTTCTTTACCCTGAAACTGTATGTTTTTTGCCAATAGAATCAACCTCGTAGATGATACATGTGAACAACGAGCATACCACATCATCACGGTCCCAGGTCAGCTCTGATACCATCTATAACTACCTAAATCCAGAACCGGCTAATGGAATATCTACCTACACACATGGGCTATCATTTGGAAAAGGATAAGCATTAGATGCTTATATTCTAGAATTTGAATCTATATATCTATATAAAGCTTACCACATTTCTCCCATATGAGATATGAAAGTGTTATAAATTTTATATTTTTTATTCAATTAAAGTTATATTAGTATTAGGATTCTAAAAATAGAAAAAAAAAATCAAATGATAGATATATAAATATGTAGTTGCCTATTTAATTAGATATTTAGTAGTATTAAATTACTAGAAATATAATAAGAGAGGAAAAATGCAAACTTGTACACGTTTAACCTTTAGTTTTTAAGTAATTTACTATCTTGACTACTAAACTTACTTTGTCCACTAAACTTAGTTAATTTTAACAAGTATTACCTAAATTTGTTCTACTATAAAAAATATCTTCGAATATAAAATTTTTATCTATTAAGTTTTTTTCTCCAACTTGGATGAATATATACTTTGAAAGCATAGGTATTGGTCCATCTTAGAGAAATTATATGATTCATGTATGACTCAAACACATATTATGAGAAAATTAAAATAATTATTATTGTAGCAAAGTTCATTGTTAAAATTTTGAGGAAAAAAACTCTTGCCTCTTGGGATTAGTTGCTTATATTATAATAAAGATGAATTTTAGCAGCAAATTTTTTTTACATTTTCCAATGTTTTAAAATATTGAAAAAAAATTATAAGATTTATTTTTCCTACATAGTCAACCTTTTAATCTTGTAACACAAATTTTTATTCTTAGCAGCAAATAACTCTTTTTCTATACTGAATAGTATTAGTGTTGTTTCCATATTTATTATATTTTAGTGCCAATCAAATCTTACGAGTTGTATCAAAGTGACATTATGCATGAATTATTTTTTTGGCTTTAACTTTTTTTACAAAATCATTACTTTAACTACCAAATTTAGTTAAATTTAATAAATATGCCCTTAATTTTGGATAAATGATTTTGAACATTTATTTTTGGGTCAATTAAATTCCTCTTTCCTTCACTTTTCATTCAAATTATAATACTTAAAACTTATAATCTTTAATCAGTAGTTATTCATAAGTTGAATAATAATAATAATAATAATAATAATAATAATAATAATAATAATAATATTATTATTATTATTATTATTATTATTATTATTATTATTATTATTATTATTATTATTATTATTATTATTATTATTATTCTAAAGTTTTTATTCTATTTATAAAAAATTAAAATTTTTAATAAGAATCTTCTTTTAGTAGGAAGCCTTATAGGAATTTAAACCCTTAGCCTCATCTATACCAACTAGGGCCTCATACTGTCAAGTGGAATTAGAGTTATGGGGTTAACTTGGCCTAGTTTTAAATAGTTATAAGGCTTTCTGAATGCTCTAACTTGAAGCTTTGGGGTTTAAATGATATACTTGAAAAAAAAATGGTTGTTTGGAGTTAATTAATTCAAAATGACTTATTTTTATTTTTACATAATTTTTATATAAAACTAATATCATTTGAAAACTAATGTATAATAATTTATTGAATGACATTTTTATAGTGCAATTACTACAAATTTTTTACTTATTCAACATAAAAGATTAATTAAAATTCAATTACATCATAAAAATGTTATCCAGTTGATTATTATTATTATTGTAATGCCCTCATATCCCACATCAAAAAATGTGGAAAACCTTATGTAAATATATAGACTTAAGTTCCAGCGCATAAGCACCGAGCACTTATCATTTTTCAAAGAAAAGCCCATGTTATGTGAGCAAGTCTGGACTTGAATTATTACAGATAGTATCAGAGCCTACCCGGGACCACGATAATGTGCTATAATAGGTGTGTACTTGCATTGTCTACCGGGACCGATCCTAAAGTAAAGAGGTTATTTGGCCAGGGGTCAAGTAATCCAATTAAAGAGGTTACCGGTCTAAAAGACCAAGTAATCTGAGTGACCCCAACAAGAACATTTAGTACATAACAGGGAGAGTTTGTAATACCCTTATATCCCATATGGAGAAATATGGAAAGCCTTATGTTGATATATAGATTTAACCTCCAAAGCATGAACACCTAATGCTTATCCTTTTCATAATGGATAGCCTATATGATGTGGGCAGGCGTTCACCAGTTTTGGACTTAGGTCATTACTACTACTACTACTACCATCACTGCTACTACAACTACTACTATTACTACATAGTATTCATTTTAGAAAATATTGATTCCAGACAAAAAAAAGCCATAAAAACATGTTTGGATTAATCTCACTTAATACTAAATGAATTGGATCTTTATCTTAATGGTTAGGTTCGAGCTTTTTTTGTTGATGTTCTATGCTTCAATTCTCTTATTGCTAGTTAGTTGTATATGCCAAGAATCATTTGACATAGGCTGATAGTGTAAATAAGGCTTTTTTTTACTCAATTATAAATATTTTTTCACCCTAACATTTCTATCTACCTAGAAAAAAAAAATCTTATGACATATATTGAGAAAGTATGAGGCTTTTATTTTTTTCAAACTACTAATTTTCACACAAAGAGAGTAAAGACAAAAAAAAATGTTATTCTATTTTTTAGCTTTAGTAGATTTATTTAAATTTATATACTCTCTCAATCCCATTTATTTTACAACATTTGGTTTTGCACGTAGTTTTAGGCATGTTTATTATTTTCACTTTTTTTTTCAGATTTGCCCTTCTGCTTCATCTGCCCCTCGTCAATCTCCCCAAAATTTCACTTGCCGCCACCATCACATCTCTGGTGACTCCACCGGCCTTCCATGTCAACCCCCCACACTACGTCTCCACCTTGCCTCCACCCCCATCCCCTTCCCTTCAGATCTGATGCTCATAAGGACAATTGGAATTAGGATGAAAATGACAGGGACTAAGGTGACTAACACGAAGCTCAAATCTACCATTTTCAAGCTTCCTAACCGAACTGGACTTCCTGGTATTGGCGATTGAGCGAATTAATGATGCATCCTTAACAAGCAGAGGTGTTGATGAAATAGCGACTATAGAGTGAATATAGGAGGCAGTTGTGCCCAAAAAATAAACCAAGAAATCAAAGATGCGCGGATATGTCCAAGGATCGAAAGAAGGATAGTGGCATTAATGTGGACTTTAAACTACATAGTGCAGCTATTGCCAGAAACTGCCACCCAGATAATGGCATGCAATTTGCAAGCAATTGATGGCCCGAATAATGATGGGGCTATTGAGATTGAGTTTGAGGATGTCACCGATGCTGTTCAAAAGTAGAAGAATGCTCTTGTGGGCTACATAGCTGAGGGAATCCCAGGATATATGGCAATGATGAAAGATGTTAAGGAGCAGTGGTCAATGGTTGTCATGCCAAAGATCGACCTACATGAATGGGATGGTTTGCCTTCCAATTTGATCATCGAAGAGATAGGGATCAGAATTTATATGGTGGACCATGGTTGATGTACAAGAGGCCACTGGTTCTAAAAGGTTGGATGCCAGACTTTAATTTTGAAAAAGAGGACATGACGAAAGTTCCGATTTAGGCTTAGATTAATTATGGCGTGCAGTTTTAGGGTGAGAAGGCACTGAGTAAAATTGTTAGTTGACTTGGGCGCCCCCTTTGTGCAGATAAGCTTACAACCAATATGGAAGAGTGTCATATACTAGAGTTTTGGTAGAGGTTAATATGGCAAAGAAGGTAAAAATATGCGTGGAGGTCAAGCATTCATTTGGAGAGAATGTTGAAGTGATGGTTCATTACAAGTGCTTGCCGAAGTTTTGTAATCACTGTGCTACAGTTGGTCACTCAAAGGAAGGTTGTGCAAAGCTATAGAAAATTCAGCCCAAACAAATTTGGGTTCCTAAACAAAAACAGAATAATAGCGACAACGTAGAAAAGAAGAATGTAAAGAAGACAGGGGGACAAGAAGAACAGAAATACCATCACAGTGAGGACCAGGAGTTCACGCCAGTAACTAATCAGAGACTATAGCTTTGTCGAAATATGGAATCAAATAGTGTTGCCACAAAAAATCCTTTTGAAGGTCTAGAAATTACCCCGACAGACGATACTAGTGGATGTTTTAGGAATTCACAGAAAAGTAATGTTGAGGCTGAAAAACCCGAGATTGAAGTCCCTCTGCCATTTATTAAATGAAGATTCTTGCATGGAATGTTTGAGGGTACAATAAATCCCTTAAGTAGTAACAGTTAGCTAGATATATATTTTTTCAAATAAACTGCAGTTGTTTAATGTACTTGAGAGTCAAATTAGGGTGCAACACCTAGCAGTGCTCTATCAAAATTTTTTCACTGATTATGAGATGGTGTCTAATCACAATGAGGATTATAATGGAAGAATTATTGCTTTTTGGAGTAGTAGTGCTCTATGTGTTACTATTGTTTTGAAGACAACCCAAATGATCACTATGCGAGTCTTGATTCGAGCAAAGGCACAAAAGAATGGCCGTAAGCCATTGTGGGAGAGTATCTATGCAATCAGTCAAACAATTTGAGGGCCTTTGGCTACTGATGAGGGATTTCAATGTAATCCAAAAAACAAAAGAGAGAGATAACATGCATAAAGTCTCAGATCATGAAGTTTATGACATCAATAAATGTTTTCAGGATGTAGGGGTTGATGATCTTCTTTACAAAAGGTGTTTTCTAATGTGGAATAATAATCAAACTGGAGTGGATGCAATATGGTCGAAGTTGGATCGAGCAATAAGTACCACAGATTGGATTCAAATATTTCCCCCAACCAATGTTAACTTTGGAGCAGCTGGAATGTCAGATCACTCCCCCATTTTGGTAGACTTGAATCCTGATAAGAGGAAAAGTAAATTTCACTTATGATTTTTAAATTATTGGGAAAGAGATGCAGATTTTGGTAATATTGTCAGGATTGTATGGGAGAAGGATATTGTAGGGGTTAAAATGTTCTGTGTTTGTAAGAAGTTGAATGCCTTGAAAAAACCTCTGAAGGAGCTAAACAAGGCACGATATAGTAGCATTTAGAACCAAGTTCATGAGTTATCAAACTCGCTCAATGAGATTCAGACTAAATGTAGTAGGGACAGAAGTAATGTGGAGCGTCGAGCAGAGATGAAGGCAGTAAATGATATGTTATAAAAGTTGCTTGCAGCTAAGGATAATTACCTTTGTCAGAAAAGAAGGATCAAATGGCTTTGGGATGGAGATGAGAATCGCTGATTCTTTCATCAAACCATTAAGAAGCGCCGGAGTAAACAAAAGATCATTTCCATTTAAGGGTATGATGGAAGGATCATTTATGACGAAGAGAAAATAGCATCTGAATTCATTAAGCTCTACACTGAATTATTAGGGCATAAGAAGGACTGCCAACCTTTGGACCATGATATTATTCATCTAGGCCCTATGCTTTTTAAGGAACATGAAGACCTTCTGGATAAGGAGGTGACAAGTGAGGAGATAAAACAAGCTCTTTAGGGTAGTGATGATGCAAAAACCCTGGCCCAGATGGTTTTAGTGCTTTGTTCGTCAAAGAAGCTAGGAAAATCATTAGGAAAGATGTGATAGAGGCTGTTTAGGAATTTTTCACATCTGGAAAGTTGCTGAAGTAGGTAAACACCACCCAGGTCTATTCAATTCCCAAGTCAGTAAATGCCCAAACAGTGACAAAGTATCAGCCCATTGCATGTTGTAATGTTATTTACAAAATTATTTCTAAGGTGTTGGTGGTGAGAATTTAGGAAGTCCTTCGCTTTTTATTGAATCCAGCTCAAGTTGCCTTTGTCAAAAGAAGGTACATTCGAGATAATATTCATATGGTGGGTGAGCTTTTGAAGCATTATGACAGGAAGCAAGTGTCCTCTTAATGTATGCTTAAGGTTGACATTATCAAGGCTTATGAATTAGTGGTTTGATCTTTTCTGAAGGATCTTTTATTGAATATGGGATTTCCACAGCATTTTACAGGGCTAATTGTGGAATGCATCACCACTCCAGCCTACTCTGTTGTACTTAATGGCATTAGTTATAGGTTCTTTAGAGGAAGGAATGGGCTGCGCCAAGGTGATCCTATATCTCCCTACCTTTTTTTGCTTTACATGAAGTATCTAAATAGGAGTTTGAGCTGCTTGAAGGGGAAGCCTGGTTTCAGCTTCCACTCAAAGTGCAATAAGTACCAAATAACCTGAACAATTTTGATATTAAAATATAACATGTAAGAATTGTTTCTGTATTAAAGTATAAGATGTATAATACATAAAGACAATCATACAAACATAAAATTATATATGTACAAAAAAAAAATTATATATACATTTGGATTCCTATATTAAAATTTAAATTATTAAAGCTTGTTTAAAGGATTGAATACATCTATAATGTACCTATAATTTCATTTGTACATATGTATCACATATTTTATAAATATCAATCACTTGTTTTATATATTGAGTTTCATACGTTTTAGTCATCCGTTTGTGCATATCTCTAATTTTGGCGTGAAACGGGATTTGACACATTCACACCTATTTTTTTTATAAAATGTTGAACTTATACATACTATTGAATATACCAGTAAGATATACATGGTGTTATTTATACATATGTCACATATTGTTTGTACAAATCTCTCACTTTTTTTGTACATTAAATTTGTACATATTTAGCATCTAATTTATACATATTTTTTATTTTTAGTGATGCGGAATTTAATGTATTTATGCTTATTTTATACCATCAAAGTTGATATTAAATTGTAAATATTGCTTGTACAGCAGATGTCCTCTCCATCTTGCATATGAAGTCGATTCTGGAGAATTTTGGTCGAGTGTTTGCCCTTGTCCCTAGTGTTACCAAATCAGAGATCTTTATAGGAAGAGTACCTTGCCAATTAAAAGAGGAAATCATACAAGTTTCTAGTTTTAAAGGGGGACAACTCCCAATGAAGTACTTGCGAGTTCCACTATCCTCTACAACTCTTTTGTCCAAAGACTTTGAAACCTTGGTGGCTAAGGTGTGACGAAGGGTATATGCTAATCAATTTTTGTCCTATGCTGGCAAGCTACAGCTCATTAGGTCTGTCCTCCTCTCAATACAAGTATACTGGAAATCAATTTTTCTAATTCCAAAAAAAGTGTTAAAAAAGATAAATTCTATATACCAGAATTTCCTTTGGTTGGGGAAAGTAGAAGGGAGTCAGAAAACTTTAGTTGGTTGAGATGAGGTATGTAAGCCAAAGGATGAATGGGGTCTCAACTTAAGGGACATTGTCTCTTTGAACTACTGCCTGATTGCTAAGCTCCTATGGGCTACCATACCAAGAAAGATCATCTTTGGATCAATTGGATTCATGCTTACTATGTCAAAGGGAAAAATTTATGGACCTTAAAGACAGGGCTCAATGTCTTCGTGGGTGTGGAATATTGTAATCAAATGCAGAGATTGGCTAATTGATCAGTTTGAAAGCAAGGGTGCAGTCTTAGCTACCATGACAACCAAAAACTTATATAATTATGTTCGGCCAAAAGGAGGATAAGGTTCCATGGGAGGCTGTAGTGTGGAATACAAGTTCAGTACCAAAGCACCAAATTATTCTTTGGTTGATTCTAAAAAGAGGCCTTTCTACTTAGGATAAATGGTGTCAGATGGGCATTGCAGGGCCAAATAGGTGCTATTTATGTAAGATGATGGAGGAAAACTAGAATCACCTATTATTTGTTTGTTCTTTTGCAAAAAAGGTAGTTGTGAAAACAATGAAATGGTTGAAAATTTACCGAGGAGTCTATAGATGGAAGGAAGCCATTTATTGGTTATGCACGAAATTCAAAAGGAGGTTTCTCTTAGGTAAACTATGCAAAATTGCCTTTGCAGCAGTCATTTATCACTTATGGAAGGAACGAAACAATCAATGCTTTAAGGGGAGTCACTGTACCATGCAACAGATGGCCGATCGAATTTACTTTGATGTTTGGGTATATGTGAACGATTTTGATCTATCAAAAGATATTGGATAGAGCTTTGTTTTTAATTTCTAATTTGATTTATTTGTTCCTTAATTCCTGGTATGCCAAGCGATTATTGTACATTCTATCTTTGATATAAAATTTACCTTTTCCCTAAGAAAAAAAGTATTTCAATTGGAACTTAAAAGTTACAACATCCTCATAGTTATGTCTATTTGAATAAATGATTTAAATATGATAAAACTCATAAAAAGTACAAATAGATCAAAGTATTGGACAACCCTTTTATCCTTGAGTTTCATTTTATTTTCCTCTTTTAATGAGACTTAAATTTTCCATTTGCTATTTATTAGATTTTAAATCATTAAAATTATGTAAAGGAAATAAATAAATAAATAAATAAAACAAATTCATGGCAAGCTCTTATTGTAACACCCCCAATTTTATGAACCTTAATTTTAAAAGATATCTTAAATCCCCAGAATTATAAAGCATTTAATTAAAAATAATTTAAGAAATATGAGGTAAAACATTTTCTTTTAATCTATTTTCCAAATAATAAGAGTATTAAATGAAATCAGAGTAATTACGTACCCAAGAAAACTAATATACGGATAATGTGCCAATTTAAACAAACCATATGTTTCTTTAGAAATCAAATAACACAAAGTTGAAACCTAGTCCCAACCGGTTTTACTTTCGAAAGGCTACAATGTACCCTTACTTAGTTTGCTCCACATCTTGAACCTCATTATATGGTTCAGTGTACTCTGTCTCCTCATAATACTCACCTAAGAAAGTATGTTAGAAAGAAGGGTGAGCACAACTTGCTCAGTAAGGGGGAAGTATCAGGCCTATCATGTGGGTCCTAACATTCTGCAACAAACAACAATAAATAATAAACTTTAAGTTATATCAACTTAATTAAAGAACAATTTCATACAACATCATAACAACAATATTAAAGTCCTACTAGCATGTTTGAACTAATATGCATGTGCATAATTCCTTTTACTAATTAAATAATATCTTATTAATCAATCATTTAAACCAATACTTGAATGCCATCAGAGGAACCTAGGGTGGTGAGTGTGTACATCACCTACCAAGCTAGAACCTCGGGATACCTACCCCGAGGTAGTGCCTCTCGTGATATCAGCCATAAGCATGGTACCCTCGCCAACTATGGTTTGGCAGCGCAAAAATCATATCTCCATACTCTGTGTCAATATCGGGACACGACTAGGGATGATCCACTACCACCCTAACATGCCTTTCTGGTTCAAATTGTTCATTCCAAACCTCTCGTCTAAATTTACGGCTTGTTAGGTTATGTAGATATGGTTTGTCACCAACCTTGCATGCATCGTGTTTTATCTTACTCCTCAAATCTTTTACTTAATGCAATTTTTTGTATGATAAACATCAATCATATGCAACAACCAATTGATGCATGACTGTAGCTCATTTTATTTAGCCTTTTTTAGTTGAGTGCCATGATTTTAATGCATTCTATTTCTTTTATCTTGTTATTTTAGCTTAGTGTTCCATGATGACATGAAAATCAATGATATCTTTTTTTAAGTGTATTTATGATATATGTTCATCTCCTTTCTCATGAATTCTTTCTAAGTTTGTCGTTTAGCATTTACATTCCTAATCATTTATCTATTAACTTATAGTAATTTATTATGACCCTAACATGCTACTAATGGTTAATTTCAATCTCATCAAGTTGCTAGCGAGCTTGTCAGCCCTAAACATGATATTAGCGATGTTTATCTTACTGGCCCTAAACATGGTACTAACAGGTCTATTCGAGCCGTCCTAATATACTTCCAATTTAATCATTGTTACAAACGGTCCTAGTATGATACTAGCACCAAACATACATTATATATCATAGTATTATAACTATACAACCAACCAACTAAAATTACATCTCAATGGAAGAAAACTAAAATAAAATAAACTAAAATAAAATTCTAGAAAACTAAATAATTACCCAACCCAAGTTGCCCATGCAATTAAAGATTTTGTTTAGCTCAATTGTTGATTTAGAATTTATTATTCGGGTTGATGCTTATTTTGGGCCTAAGAGGGCCCACGAGAACTAACCCGTTCTTCCCCATTTACCTAGGATGGAATAATAAAGCGAAACGAGGCAATTTCCTAGGACGGTCTTACAAAATGTTAGTAAGGTAGAAAATTACAAAATATGCTAAAATTTAGAAATTTTCTTAAATGGTACTTGAAAGGTTCATGTTTTTGGCATCTAAGCCGAAATTTTACCTAGTAAATAAAAAGGGTCTCGGGGTGCCTTCAGTGGCCTCGTGCCTATTCGGGATCCTGCCGGGAGCCTTCTTGATATTGATCCTAAAAATTATAGCAGCCACACACTGAGTTATATGCTCATTTAGTAGCTGTAAAAACTGATCTTGGAATGACAAAATTCAATTTTGATTACCGATTTGTTTTCAGGATCTTTGGCGCTCCAGGAGTCCAAAGAAGCACTAAATCCTCAAGTAAGTAATTTCTAGCCCTTTGTAACAACATAGACAACAAAGATGAGAGAATTATTAGGGCTGTAAGATTTGAAATTAGCAGCCAAAAGAATTTCAAAAAGGCTACGGCGGCTTACCATGGTTTAGGAGCAAATATGGACCCGATTACATTGGAAACAAGTGCAAAAACCCAAAACTTGGATTAGCAATGATCTACTAGCAACTTACAGAAAAAAAATATAAGGCCTTTATGTAATACCACATATCCCACATGGGTGAATTGTGGGAAGCCTTATGTGGATATATAGGCTCCAATTCCAAAACATAAGCATCTAGCGCTTATCCTTTTCATAAATGATAGCCCATGTGGTGTGGCAGGTGTTCCGTTTACCAGTTTTGGAATTGGATCGTTACAGATGGTATCAGAGCTGACCCGAGACTGCGATGATTTGTCTATGACGATCTAAGTCCAGAACCGATCAACGGAACACTTACTCACACCACATGGGCTATTCTTTAGAAAAGGATAAGCGCTAGGTGTTTATGTTCTGAAATTGGAGCCTATATATCCACATAAGGCTTCCTACAATTCACTCATATGGGATATAGGAGCGTTACACGTTAGGTGCTAGAAAAAAAGAAAAAAATTAAAAGAGTAATACCGAAGAATTTTGGTTTACACAAATCAAATCGGGGTCGTACTCATAGGATCACTTTTGGTGTCCAGATGTGGTTTTCTTTTAACTTAATGAACATAAGCAATAATAGGGAATTAAATAAAATAAAAATTTGCTTGGATGATGGAGAAATAAAGCCCAATGGCTGTACTTATGACGGTCCAACAAAGAACGTGATCAAGTTGAGAGCGATACACAATGGTGTGATGACGATTCTTCTAGTGCGATGACTTCTCTTCTCCAAAGAGCAAAACCAGAAATATTGGATCGGTTAAATGGCTATGTAGATAGGGTGAGAGAATGATGGAGAGAAATATAGTAAAAAATATTATAAACTAATGCATTCGGCAAGGCTAGGATTAATGGTCATGGCGTCGGCCTTGAGTAGTGTGGCTTGGTGGCTGGAGAAAAAGGTTGAAGGCAACAGAATGAATGTGCCTAGGTTTTGTTTTTCTAGAGGAAGTTTCGGACCCTGAATTACTTACAATTACGGGGAGAAGGGAAGAAATAAATAAATAAATAAGGTTAATGGGATAATGGCAATATTAGTCAAATAAGGAAAGGTAAGTAGATTAAATAGGTTTAATTTGGAAAAAAGAAAAATGTATGTATATATATATATATATATAGATATATATATATATATATATATATATATATATATATATATATATATATATATATATATATTCTAGTCAGTCATGCGGTAGGAAGTTATATTTTTGTATTAAGATAGAGATTAGGGTTAAGTAAGAAATTATTCCATTGAACAAAAGCATGAATCCAGTTTAAACCCTACACGGACGTAGGTTAAATTTTTGAAAACCTAAGCAAACGAATTCAGAATTGAGCGGGGTGAATTTCTTTTGACTCATTTTTGTGAGAAGAAACTAATGGTGCTCCTAGATTTTCCATTCGATGCTCAGTTAGAAATGACAAAAATGTGTTTAGCCCAAAGAAAATGACTTTAAGCTTCTAGCTTAGAATTTGACTTAACGTTCACTAAAGAAATTATCTAAGGATCAAGATTTTTAAATTTTATATTGATTTTCTAAATTAAGAGGTAAAATTATAAAAATGCCATTGAGGGCAAAATGTTAATTTTTATATTTAGGGTAATTTGGCAATTTAATTTTTTTCCTTAATTTCTAGGGTTATTACACTTATGCTCCATATTAAAAAAAATAAGATTAGTATTTGAAAAGGAAAAAATAGGAAAAAAATTATTATTTGGAACAATTACACTAAATTAGCCTTAAAATAGAGGAATAGTGTAGACTTTGAAATCTCGGGGGTGAGTGTATTTTGATTAAAAGTTAAAAGTAAGGTAATTAAGGTTGCTGAGTAATGTTTAGTTATTTATAGTTACATGTCTTTGAACAAACTCAATGTTTACTTACTAAGTCTATATTGTAACACTTCTCATGTCCCACATAGGGGAATATGAGAAGCCTTACGTGGATATATAGGCTTAAGTTTCATAATACAAGCACCTAGTACTTATACTTTTGTAAAGGATAGCCCATGTAGCATGGATAAGTATTTCGTTGACCAGTTTTAGATTTAGGTCGTTACAAATAGTATCGGAATATGAGAATGGTTCAAAGTATATAGTCTATTTAATTGGAGTTATCTTAACACTAGAACACTTTAAGGAACCCTTAAGTTGCCACTAAATTTTATTGTTTGCTACAAATTTACCCAACCTTGATTCTACATTACAAAATCAAGTATTGTATGTAAATTTTTTTTGTTATTCTTATCTTTAGTGACTAAAATTCCTAGATTCCAGTAAAGTTTTTTCTTTTTTCATTTTTTCATCAAACACATTTTCCTTTGTTCTATATATTATTATCAAATAATATATAGAGTACAACAAATATTTTATAAAATTTAAAATTTTAACTTAACAAGTATTAACATGTATTAATAAACAATCACAAGTATAATTCAAGGACAACTATGTGAAAGCTTATGTATCTGCTCCATCTTAGAGCAATAATATAAGTCAAGTATAACTCAAGCATTTTTTATAAAAATAAAAAAATTATCATTGTGGCAAAGGTCATTTGAAAAATTTTAGGAAAAAAAAAGTTGTTGGCCATTAGAATTAGTTGCTTATGTTATAATAAGGGAACTTTTAATAACAATTTTTTTACAGTTTCCAATATTTTTGAAATATTGAAAAAATTATAATAATTATTTTATCCACATGGTCATCCTTTTTAATATTGTAACACAAATTTGATTCTTCACAATTAACTCCTTTTATATACTAAATAATATTAAAAAAAAATTCATTTAAAATTTTTTAAATCCAATCAAATCTTACAGGTTGTTTTTGCCAATCAAATCTTACAAGTTTTTTAGAAAAATTAGAAGTAATTTTTGTTTGAATATTATATTTCATGGTAGGTCATAGCCTAGAAGTAGTTTTTGAGTCATTAAGAGATAAACTTAATAATTTTATGTTGCGATTGCAAGGTTTTATTTTATTTGAGATTAAGTATATTAAAGAGAAAAGTTTGGAATTTATATGTTCAAAATTTATAATTAAATTGCATATTTTTAGGTTTTGATTACAGGTTTTGACCGTATAAGGGATTTTATTACAAAAGAAGAAGTTGGAGGACGTATGATTTGTTTTAGTAAAATAAGAAAAAAACCCAACATGTACTATATGTGTTTGATCAAAATTTTATTTATTTTTATCCAAAAGATGATTTTTTTTGCATGTATCATTTTTTCATTGTTGTAAGATTGAATTCCTATACTTTCATATTTAACATTGGTAAATGAAATTATTTAAATATGAAACATATTTTTGAGAATTTCTAATTTTTTTAAAATAATAACTTTATATTTAATTTACTAGGTTAATATTTTTATTTATTTGATTAATCACAATTTTAATTTAGTTATAATATTTAAAATTTTAGGCACATTTGTATCATTTACAAATTCTTTATATTTGGAAAATAAGATTAGTGTTTGAAAAGAATAAAACAAAAAAAATTGGTGATTATTTTCTATGTTTTCTATAAATCTTTAAAAACTGAAAAAAGCCACTAAAGTTATTTTCCATTAAACATGCCTCAAAACATGACATTTATCAATTTTTATTTGAAATTTAAAGCACAACTTAGTGTGTGTGTGTGTGTGTGTGTGTTTATATTTATATATTTATATCTACATATAATAAAAAGTGTAAAAATATGAAGTGGCTAAAACTTAAATTATAAGTTATTAGTTTTCCTTTTAGGTATTAGGAATTTATTCTATTTTAACGATTCTATTTTCATATGGTTGACAAATTATATTGTAATAATAATGGGCAAGACTAGGTTTTTCAAACCTCAGTGATATGAGTATAATTTCTAAATCAATTCACCTCAATCTTTGGAATAATCACATTAACTTGTGTATAGAATATTGGGTCAGTGTCAGTCTAATACCTTGGGAATGAGTGTATTTTTCTTTAAAAAAAATCAAGAGTCAGGTAATTATGCATTGTTAATCATTTATAGTTACTCATAGTTACATATGTCATTGGAAAAAAGATAATGTTTGTTTACCAAGTCAACACTTTGACAGAATGGCTCATATTTGTGTCATACTATTAATTTTAAGTTTCACATTGAGAAGAGAAAATTTAACAACTTTGATAAGATGTTTAAAGTAAAAGGAAGAATTTTTTATAAGTACTCTACCATTATAAATAAAAAAAATCCTGTCAATTTTTTTTGTAACCAGTATTACCTGTAGAATATTTTATACTTTATTATTATTATTATTATTATTTATAATAAATAGAAATCAAATACAATTAGCAATCATTTATAATGGATGACACAAATGAGAATAGTTATGATGAAATATTATAATAAAAAACTATGTAAAAAATAGAAAAATGAAACTAATAAGAAATATATCTAAAATAAAAAAAGTAAAATCATTATTACTATTATTTATTTTAAAAAATATAATTAAAATTATAGTTATTTGAGTAAAAAATAACTTAATATTTTGATTCATATGCAACGCACATGTGCTTCTACTAGTATATATATACGTATGTATGTATGTATGTGTATGTATAGGCCAGAGTTTAAAACCCTCGTACATGTAAGTGTAGTTAAGGCGACAATAGAGGGGTTAAAAAAAAAAGCTAAACTGCACAAACAGCCCTCTAACTTAGTCCCTCAACTCCAAGTCAGTATATTCAAATCCTCAAACTTTGAGAAATGGTACAAGTTAGTCCAAAGTGCCACATGGTGTTGGAGAAAAATTCACACATGATCCTTAATGTCTTTTTTGTCTAAACATGGGTAATTATAGTTCATTTTCAATTGTTTTAGTTGACATATATGTTGAATTTATTTAATTTCATCTGTATTTGTTGTTTGTGTAATAGGTATTATATGATTAATAATATTTTATAGGAACACTTCAAGACTTATTACAACTAAATAGCTATAAGCTAATAAAAAATATTTTCATTAATTAGGCAATCAAAAAAAGTAAACCATTTGATTTCCAAATATAATTACCTAATCTGTTTCATACTCATTATGTTGTTATCATAATAAATGTTATTTAAAGTTTGTTGTTTGAGTAATTATTATATTATTGGTAATATTTTTACGAGATTTCAAAGATTAATTATTATAAATTATGAAAATAGAAAGAAAATTAGTCACAAAACAATCATCTAATTTGAGAGACATTTATAATTGGATAAGCCCCTTTAACATGGGCAAAAAACTATACATCCTATTTATAAAAAAAAATAAAGAGTTTTTTTTTATATGAATCGCATATGATATATGCAATGTAAAGCAAAAATAATTTGACCCATTATACTGAAACACTCAGGGTAATACCAAAAATTTAAAAACTATGGAGATAAAGACACTTAATATGTTAAATTTGGTATGATCAATTTATTTATACGTAAAAAACTGTTGAAAACAGGTAAAAATTCAAGCAAACACACGAATTCATATTCATAACTAAAATTTTGCCGAAATTAAAACTAAAGTAACTTTAAAATATATTCTTTTTCATTTTTGAAAGATTATATATACATCATGTAACATTAAAACTAAAAAAAAATATAATATATTATAAGAAACATCAAAATAGTATATGAAAAAGGGGATGTGAAACGTTTCTAGGTTTTATATAAGAAATTATTACCTTTATATTTTAATATTTTCATTTTATATGTTTTGTTCCCAAATTAAAAATATGAAAAACTATAAAAAAAACAAAGTAACTCGTAAAAAAATATTCTAAAAGTGCCTTTCAAGGTTTTGATTTCTATAAATTTTTGGTAAATCAATTCATACAAAAATAAAAATATTTAATTAAATCTTAAAAATCTCTACCAAATATATGATAAGCTAGCTTTTATCTATGTTCTATAGAAAGATTATTTAATAACAATAGAAATAACATTTACATAAATAAATTTTATCTATTCATGGGCTAGATCAATCGAAAATAAGCTAAAACTACTTAAACATGAATAAAAAAATAAATTAAGGATCTGCCTTGAATTTTTTCCGTAACATCATGAGTTGGCTTAGACCAACTCGTGTTATTTCTCAAAGTATGAGGACTTACATATACCGAGTCTAAGTTAAGGGACTAACTCGTATAAGTTAACGAAGTTAAAGGGCTGCTGGTACACTTAGGCAAAAAAAAAAAAGGAAGTCTTGAACATGAGTTAATAGAATGAGCCAAAGCTGTCATACCAACACTTAAAAAAATTTTTTGTTTGGAGTCACTTAAGTTGAAGTTGTTGCTCAAAACTACTTTGGGCACATACATAAATACATTCTTGGAAGCCGATTCATTTGTCCCCTGTCTCTGTGTCATGTCCCTGTCCCATGCGCTTAATTGTGGCTATTTTAAATATTGCGGCCGACCTCAATATTTGGGATTAACGTTAGCTATTACCGTTATAATTAAAAAAAATTGGGCAAAAAGGGGAAAAACTCACTGGTCTTTTTGTCTCAGCGAATATCACCCATTGATGTTTTTTTGTAGTTAAAACTGCCACTAACATTAATTTATAAGTAAAATATGCCATTAATGTTTGTGATTAAATGGAACGACGACACTGCTAATGTTAATGGTAGTATATACGGTGATGGAATAGAATATTTCATTGAAGTGCTTGTTGAGTAGGACAAGTGAATAGGACGACGTGCTATATATGCAAAATGACAGATGAATTTAATAGAGGGTTAGATTAAAAATTGGGAACTAGGGTTCATATGTCAATTAGAATTAGTTCAAGCTAAAGAAGGAATAGAAAGGTAGGTGTTTCAATTGGGTTTGGGTTATGGGCATGAAGCGTGATAGCTTCATCTGAAAGTGTCTTGGCACCCTCCTGTGGTAGTAATGAAGCTATTGGATCGAATGTCACTTAAATGTGCAAGTGTGGGTTAAAATCCCTAATTGAGACATCATGGACAGGAAGGAATCTAGGACGTCAATTCTACGGATGCCAAAATTGGGTGGTAAGTATATTATAGTAATTTGTACTACTAAGTAGATGTAGTTTTAATGGTTTATTGTAACATTGTTAGGTAATTGTTGTAGGATGGTACTCAGTGTGATTATTGTAATTTGTATGACCCGAAATTTCCAAGCCAAACTACATTTTTGATTAGGCAGCTTATAACTGAGAACTGGGCACTTGAACATGAGAATAATGTTCGTTACGAGCCGATATGAAGGTAGAGAGAGAGAGGTATATGTACGTAGAACAGAGTGTGGCTGAGATAAGGGTTAAGATGGGTGCACTAGCTGAAGAGAATAAGGCACTGAGGTTGAAGGGAAGGGACCTCATGTTGAAGCTTGAAGAACAGTTGGCTGAGTATGAAGAGAAACAAAGTTTGAAGTTGGAGTTGATAAACCTGAAAATGAAGCTGGAGGATCAGAGGAAGAGGTAGAAGTCATGGTTCTGTAACAGAGGAGGGGGATTGATTTTTGTAATGGTTATTTTCTTACCTTGATATGGTTTGACATTGGGTTTGAGTTCTTAAATGTCACTGATCCTTTGTAAGGAATGACAATGTTAGATTTTATTGGTTTTTCCTGATTTTTTGGTAATAAAAAAGTAATGGAATTAGTGCATAACATGAATAGAAGATATGAATAAAACTTGAAGTTAATGAACATAGTTGGCAATTACAGGTTCAATCCTTAGTGTTTCACCCTTTTATACATCACTAGGTCTAAATGGAAAGCACACAACAAAAATGCCAACATATTTCATAGTTTACACCACAAAATGAGCTTAGTTCCACAAACAAAGTCCAGACATCACAAAATACATTTGCCTTCAACTTGTCAGTTGTTGCCCTTGTCTAAATGTTGCAGCTTGGAAAATTGTGCACCATTATTCAAGAACCTATTCTTGCTTTAGGGGTTTGGTAAGGTAACTGGCAACATAACTGATGTTTGGGACCCCAAGACTTATGGTTGCACATGTTCTTGCATATTTGTACCATTTGTACCTAAGGAAAACAACAACAAACATTTTCATACATAACTTATTCTATGCTACCAAGGTTGGATTATATCATTAACAAATTTCCACTTTCATTGGATTGTATCATTGACAAATTCTGTTGGTATTGCATCATAGTTTCTTGGTCTCTTAAAAGGTAGTTTACTTGCTCTTGGATTAGCAACTCTCTTGAACCTCCCTCTTGTTGTTGAAGTTGATGATTCCTCTATCCTGCTACCTCTAACCTACAAAGATTATATGTATTAAAAGGTACTTTAGACACAGTTTTACAACAAACAAACCAGTTGTACCTATTTAGTGGTCTTAGTAGCTTTTAGTGGACATAACTTATTATGTCCTTCCCGTTGGCATAAACTATACGTGACCAGTTGACCATTTTGAGACGACTTTACAGACCCTTTTTTGGGTTCTTTAGCCTCACGCCTTTCATTCTTCTTGGGTCTCCCAGTCATTTTCCTCACACATGGTGGCATTATTGGTATACCAGTTAACTTAGGCCATACATTGGGACCACCAACAGGGTGCATTGAATGCCTGTAGGCAAGCATAAATTTTTCTTTCTTATACTAGTCTAAATAATCTTGAGGGCTCTGTCCCTTCTCCAAAATGCGACAAATAGCATGTTTGCATAAGAGCTCACTTAACTCCTAGCTTCCACAAGTGCATTTCCTTGTGTTTAAATTCACAGCATGTTGTTGACTTCTACATTTCACCTCAAACTCACCTTCCTCATTGAATTCCACCTCCCACTGAGCACTTTCTGTAATACCCCCATATCTCACATGGGTGAATTGTGAGAAGTCTTATGTGGATATATAGGCTCCAATTTCAAAACATAAGCACCTAGCACTTATCTTTTTCATAAAGGATAGCCCATGTAGTGTGGGCAAGTGTTATGTTGATCGGTTCTGGACTTGGGTCATTACAGATGGTATCAGAACCGACCCGAGGCCATGACGATGTAGCATAGTGGATATGCACATGCATCGTCTACTGGGACTGATCCTGGATTTGAGAGGCTACTTGGCTAAGGTAGTTTGATTAGAGAGGTTATTTGGTCTGGGGAACCAAGTAATCCAACTGACCTCAATGAGGACATTGGGTATCTAAGGGGGGAGTTTGTAACAACCCCATATCTCACATGGGTGAATTGTGGGAAGCCTTATGTGGATATATAGACTCCAATTCCAGAACATAAGCACCTAGCACATATCCTTTTCCAAAGGATAGCCCATGTGGTGTGAGCAAGTGTTCCATTGACTGATTCTCGACTTGGGTTATTACACTTTCAGCATACTCTTTCTATAATTTCCTCAAAATTATATGACCAAAGTTTCCATCCCACCTATTCCCAAATGTTTTCTTCTCAACAAACCTCCTCATCATGTACTTCCGGATACCTTCTAGCATACTGAATATTGGCTTTTGCCTAGCCTTCAAGATTTCCTTCGCCCCATTAAATGCTTCACATAAATTATTGTCATTGGCATCAGACTTGGGAAATGTCCTGGAAAAACTTTACACCAAAATTTGGGGTCAATTCTTAGCAGATCATCCTTTGCACTAGGGAATTGGTCTATCAGCTGAATTATATCATCAAAAGACCTTCTAGTTGTACATTTGGCAACTTTCTAAAACAGGTTTCTCAAACTTGTTCCTTTGTGCTTTTGCTGCCAATTGGCACATATGTACCTAGCACATCTTCTATGCTCTGCATGAGGCAGAAGCTTTTTAATTACAGGTATTAAACCCTACATAACATAAAACAACTTTAGTCTGATTTCATAAAACAAATCAAAGCCCAATAAAAAAAAAGCATACATTATTAAAAAAATAAAAGCATACCTTTTGCTGGTCAGATACAATAGTCCATCTGTCACTATTCTAAATTTCAAGGTCCTCCATCAATAGATTTAGGAACCATGTCCAAGAGTCACGGTTCTCAATTTATACTACAGCCCAAGCAATAAGGTACATTTGACCATTTGCATCCTTGCCAATAGTAACTAACAATTTTCCCTTAACCAGACCCTTCAAGAAACACTCATCAACACCAAAAATAGGTCTACACCCTTCTAAAAAACTTCTTTTACAAGCTTCAAAATAGAAGAAAATCCTATTGAATGTGGAAAATGATACATCAGTTGAAGGAATTAAGTCAAGCACTACAATTGTCCCTAAATTTGTCCTATGAACCTTTCCAACATAATCCCTCAAAAGATTGTATTCATCCTTATAGTTCCCCTTCATTTCATGCCTAACCATATGCCTAGCTCTTTTCACCATATCGTAACTGACTCTTAACTTCATATTATTCTTCAAACTTGCTCTAGTCTAACTGATTTTAACTTATGGCTCATCTCTTATCAACTAGCAGTACATATGGGCAACCAATTTTGCAGAAACCAACTTCAACTTGAACCTACGCTTACAAGTGTGAGACTTCTTAATGGATTTAATTTGGAAACAGTCAATCCTCCTACTGTATGAAGCCTATAATTTAAATTGACAACCTTTACAACAGACAACTTGAATGCGTTTTTTTTCATTCACCTTAAAATAGGCATCTCTACGTGATTAGACAGCATATCTAGCAACTGCATCTTTAAACTAAACATTGTCAACAAATTGCATACCATTTTCAAAAACAACTAAGTCACATGTAGTGTTGAACACTGGGAATCTTCTTCTTCTGAACCTCAGCCTTTCTACATTGCCTTCATCATCAGAGTCAAGATTTGAGTCTACACTTCCAACATTTGATGAGTTTTTATAATCGGTTGACTCTGACTCACCATCCTCATGTGCCTCTTCATCATCATTAAAATTATTATCACCACTATCATCCTCATCCCCATCATCTAAATCATCATCCACCTCATCATCAGTTTTTGACTGTTTTGCCAACCTCTCCTTTGCTTCCTCAACTCATCATCAAAATCAGACAAGTAAGCAACATCATTCAGAAAATCCTCACATGTGAACTACGTGCCCCCAAAAGAATGGTCTTCCCCACTCTGCCCAGCCCCATTTTTTACTGCTTGTTTTGTTCCATTCAACTGATTCTACTCTTTTGCCATCTTTTTTTTTTGTGTACTACCTATATTACCCTTAAACCCCTCACTTGAACCTCTATCACATATGTCCTCCATATTGGCCTCATAAGTAATCCCCCAACAAACCCCTACATCTTTATTTACTTCACATGTTGTACCCTTACCGGCCCCACCATGAATATTTCCTACTCCACTTAACACCTCTACATCCTAGTGTTCAATATAAATGCTACCACAACCTCCTTTCAGTAACTGCTTCTCAAAAGCTAGTGAACTACTATCATCACACAACAGCTTCAACTCTTTCTTCTTTTTTAATCTCCCTCAATTCACATTATACCATAATCGGCCAACATTTCTTATCTTCAACGACTCAATCCACATACAAATGTCCTCACACCTAACAAAATACCTCTTGGATACAATGTTTTTCACTGCACCCCCAACATATCCGAAAGGTTCCTCCTTGAACTTCTCACTGTGATGGGTTGCATATACCAAGGGAATCCTCATCTCTTCCTCCATTAATCTGCATTTTCATTAACAAAAATCAGTTACCCATAAACTAAAAATAAACCAACACCAATGCTTCTCTTCAACAGAAGTTACATATAAACCCAGACAACTACCAAATTTCACACATTCCACGAAACCAAAGGAAAACAAAACAAAAAACAAAACCAGTACTCCCCATTACCTCAAATCAGTCGTGAATTTTCCACTCCCAGCCTAATGAACGAATCTCTACACTGATTTTCACTTTTTCTACTTTTTATGTTGCTCGACAAAACCCACTCTGCCTTGTTTGATGGTTCAACTAGGGAGAGCAGTGTACTCATCGCCTTTTACTCTTCTTCCCACCCAATACACCCTATCTCCCACCGAGGGAAAGAAACGTACGCATGTTATTCCACGCATGCATGTCACACCAGCAATAAAGCCAACATTAGCATCTAACATGTCCAAAGTTACAGCAATGGCATATTTCAGCTATAAAATTAATGTCAGTGGCAGTTTTAACTGCAAAAAAACATTAGTGGGTGATATATGTTGAGAAGAAAAGACCAGTGACTCTCTTGCCAAAAAATTGTCTGATAATAACTTTTAATTTTAAATTTTAATGATTTGATCTTCACCGATAATAAATTATCAAAATTCCAATTCCAATTATAAATTCTCTTCCAACGTTATGGGGGCAAATTTTGTATTAGAAAAGAAAATATACAGTCAAAAGGTTTAAGGTTATTGACCAAAAAGCTCTCACAACACATTGACCCCTTAACACTATCTAACTTGACAATTCTTTATTCTGAAAAAGAAAAATTACAACTTGATTATAGAGGACCCTCGATCACCAAATACAGAGGGCGAGCAAAAACATTGGAAGAAAAGGTACTAATTTCTTAAACTCTTAGAAAGCTTATTTGGAAAGCTCCATAACCCAATAGTGAAAAGCAGGTGATACAAACTTGACATCACCAAATCCAGCTTTAGTCGCCAAGGCTACGAACTCTTCCTTTGTTCGTTCCCTTCCTCCTGGGATGTGAACCATCATCAACAAATCAGCTCCAGTGTGGCATTTTCCAACGTAAGTGGTCTGGGGTACAAATGACGCTATATGTTCGAAAACTATAACTTTCCCATTTGCTGGAATTGCATCATAACAATTTTTCAACAGCTTCACGCAAAGATCATCGGTCCAGTCATGAAGTATCCACTACAAAAATCAAAGTTTCGCGTTACTTTGCAATGTATATTTCCATGGATGTATTAGTAAAAAAGGAACATGTGCTCACCTTCAGAAAAATCGCATCCCCTTTAGGAACACTTTCGAACATGTCACCCCCCACATGCTCAACACCTGCATGTAAAGTGTTCGAGATATATTGGTCTTAATAATCCACTGTTCAACGCAAGTACTGCATAGACATAACCACAAGCAACGTACCGGGGTAAGCCGAGGCATGCTCTAAGACATGGGGTAAGTCGTAATTAACTCCCTTAATAGAAGGGTACTTGGATGTAATCATAGAAATTGTAGCTCCGAGACCACCACCAACGTCCACCACCCGGTTAAAGTGCTCGAAACCCTTGTAAGAATCAAGTAGTTTTTTCACAACGATCTTAGTGTGGCTGAACATAGCTTTGTTAAAAACATCATTGAATCTGGCGTCCTTGTTTGCATACTCGAAAGTATGAGAACCATAAGCCCTCTCAAATGGAAATCCACCTTCAAGAATTGCATCTTCTAATTGGTCCCTGTATTATGGGACCAAAAAGCGAGAGTTAGAAACCAAAACCCTCATTTTAAACACCCTACACCAAAAATGTTACTTTTGTTATTTTCAGAGTACCATAATGGTTCTTTTATTTTTATCAGATTGCCTGAAGAACTGATCTTGCGTGAAAGGGCAGAAACTTTAGCAAAATTTGAAGGGGGAAAATATGACAAACAGAGGAAGAAAGAAAGCTCACCAACTAGAGAGAAAGGCTTTGTCCTCCAGCAATTCCATCATTGGAACTACAGAAGCGCCGTCTTCGTTCCTGACAAAGTATCGGGAAACCGGCAATAGCCCATAAACCCTCCGGCGGTTCCCGTTGCTGTCAACGGCGGCGGAGCAAGAAATGACCCCATGGCTGGCGAGATGCCGTAGCAGGCGGTCGAGCATCGCCGCCGCATCCGGATTCCGAGCGGGCATCTGACTGGCTATTTCCTCCGCCGAGAGCTTGACCTCCGGGCCAGGGCGGGCCAAAATATCGAACACGCCGAGCCTCACGGCACTCCGGACAGAGACTTGAAGGGTAGAAGCACCACATAGGATGAGTGCATGAGCGAAGGTCTCTGCCTCTGGCTGCAACATCAAAGACGAAGTCATTGTACTTGTTGTGAAGCGAATCAAATTGCTCTGTTTTTGTTCACTCGCTCAGTGAAGTGGTGTTGAATGGCTCGCACCACAAGGAAGCAGAGAATATATCGTCTTCTGGGTCCTGGATGGGTTTACTTCTTCACCTTGGGAAAAGTCTTCACTGGCTGGCTCCTTATTTTCCAAGTCGTCCAGTTCTAGTCGGCAAGCAGACGATTCTGAACGCGATTCGTCTGTCCCCCTCCTCGCGTGTCCCCTCCTGTCCCATTTAATCTCCAGCTGCCACGTCTCTCAATTAACCAAAATCTAAAAGTTAGTTTTAAAGCAAACGGCAGATGTAATGTTAAACGCAAATGGAGGAGAAAGAGTTAAATGCTACAAAAATAAAAAAATGCTAGAAAAGAAAATCACAGCCATCTAAAAAAAATTTTCGGCAACCAGGTCAGTTCTCTCTTATTAATTGTCCCTCGGCTAGCTCCTTCGAAATTTGGCACATCCACCAAATTCTAATCACTAGTTAATCAATTCTGTACTTTCAGATTGCTAATTAGTTCTATTTACCGGAGAAAACAAGGTGTTATATTTTTTGAAAAAAAAAAATTAGTACTTATCACATCAATTGGTGTCAGCCTGCCTGCCAGGGAAAAAAACCTAACGTTCAATTAATTTGAAGCCCGGCAAAGTAGCCTACCTTGAGCACAGCTTTTGCCTTTAAAGAAACAAGATGTAACAAAATTAAGCACAGAAATGCAAATAATCAATGTATTTCATTGTCTAAGGTTCTAGATAATGATTCTTTGAAAAAAAATCTAAATAATTGAAATATAAGTTCTATCTTTTCCTCCATTAATTACAGAGATTCTTCTGACTCTTTACAATGGCATCCAACATTGCAAATCATTCATCTTTCAAGTTCTGATTGCAAACAGGACAAAAAAGTGATTAATGGTGGGGCAATGGCAAAGTCAAGTATTTAGAGGAATAGGACAAAAAAGTGATTCAGGGCAAGCTGGCGGCGGAGTCAAGTTAAGGTTTAGGTATGTTTGATGGATCCCGTCTATTTTTTCCCATTCCCCATTTAAGCACAATGTTAAGTTAAAGTTAATACAGGTGGCACAATACTAACGCATGGGACACGGAGATGACACTGGGACGGGGGGACAGACGAATCACGTTCGACGATTCTTAGCAAAGATTCTAAAATACAGGGGCTGTAACAATGCCCCCCATCTCCACCGTCAATCCATAAGATTGAATTTTGGTCCAACATCACTTTTGACAGCTATATTTTCAGTTTTTGTCGTTCTAGTCCCAAACATCTATTCATGACTTATTAGGCCATTCAAATTGAAACAGGATACGAGGGTGTTTGGGGGCAACCTCATTTAGCCAGTTACAAGTCTTCTCGTATTCTTCCTCAAATCTCGTCCCCTCTTCCTCTTCTTCAGTCAATCTCTCTTTTTTTGATATTCCTCAAATCTCATCTCTCCAATCTTCCGTTCACATCACCAATTTGCCCGATCCCTTTTGAGTTTTTAGTGCCGCCCATTTTCAAAAAAAAAATTTATTTGAAATAATCCATTAATTGTAATATTTGTATCATACTGTTAATTTTTTTATGAATTTTTCTCTTGTAAAGAATAAAAAAGATAAATTCATTGAAATTTAATAGCATGATAAAATTATTTCAATTTTTTATTTTCATCTTTTTTTATGTTTGAGCAAAAGTACAAGAAAAAACTGAAATAACACATAATTTTTTCATCTTTGTTAATTTATCTACTATTTACAAAGGGTGTAAATAATCTACATATATGGAGTAATATTTATTTTAAATAATCATTTACATTATTCATATCATTAGTTAATAATTATAATATGTAAGCCTAAAAAGAAATGATTTATTGGTTTCAAGATATTTAATTATATATGTGATGATTACATTTAATAAATTGAATATCATTAAATATAATTCTATTAATTAATTATACTTTTTACTCAATACATATGTGTACTTATAATAATAATAATAATAATAATAATAATAATAATAATAATAATAATAATATTATTATTATTATTATTATTATTATTATTATTATTATTATTATTATTATTATTATAATAAAAAAAATAATAAGAACAAAATGGCTGAATTATATATTCCAATTAACTAGAACCGATGAACAATTTTGTATTTGATTTTTGGGAAATTTTTTTTTACATACTTTCACCAAAAGCCACTTTTTTGTAAAAAACAAAAAAAGCTAAATGCACCTTCCGATGGAAAAATAAAATAAAAAATGCACTAAGAGTTCCATGTTATTTCTCTTACTATAATTTCAAACCCTAACACTATTTAACATTAAAAAAAGGATAACAGTGTTATGAAAAATTAGGTGGTTGGACTAACTTGTCAGAAGTTGCAAAATTAGACAACCAACTGAGACTAAGTGTAACTTAATGGACTAAACCCATATGAGTCAACGAAGCTAAGGGGACGGTAGGATGATTAGGCCAAATTATAATAACAAATGTAATTTAATCGGGGAAGGTTTCAGTTTTGAGTTTTAGGTTGATTTTGGATTAAGTAAATTTTATGTTTGGGTTTTTTTGTTCACGTTTAATACAACTTAGGTCAATTTCTATCTCACGTAATTTTAGGTCATGTTACTTAGGTCAGGTAATTATAGAGACTATTATGGATGCCAAAAAAATAAAATTAAATACAATTATAATTTTTTATTGTAAACCATAAAATTGTAACAAAAACTGAAAATTAGAATGAAAAAGAAACCCTAGCCCTAACTCTAATCCTAATAAATAACCCTAACCAAGCCTTAATCCTAAACCATAACCTTAAACCCTAATCATTAACACTAACCATAACCTTATTCCCTAAACCTTAAGCTAACCTGAATCCTTAACCCTAATCCCTAATCTTAAACCCTAACATTAAACGTAATTCTAATCCCATCCTAAACCCTAATTCTTAACTCTAAACATAACCCTATTCACTAAACCATAATCCCTAATCCTAAACCCTAACATTAACTCCCTAACACTAAATGTAATTCTAATCTTAACCCCTTACCCTAAACCCTAATCCTGAATTTTATACCACATCAACTGAATCTAATACTAATTGAATCTAAATCTGATGTCACATAACCTGAATCTGATACCAGTTAATTCTAAATTTAATAGCACATAACCTGAATCTGACACCAGTTGAACCTTAATCTGATACCAGTTAACCCTAATCTTATACCTACTGAACCTGAGTCCGATACCACATGAATTTGAATCTGATATCATATAAACCTGAATCTCATACTACAACAACCTGAAAGTCATACCATAAGAACCTGAATCTCATACCATGTCAACCTGACCAAAACCCTATTCCCTATACCTTAACCTAACCTTAATCCCTAATCCCTAACACTAAAACATAATCCCTAATCCTAAACCCTAACATTAAATCCCTAACACTAAATGTAATTCTAATCCTAACCCCTTACCCTAAACCTTAACCTTGAATTTTATACACATAACCTGAATCTAATACTAGTTGAACCTAAATATGATGTCACATAACCTAAATCTGATCCCAGTTAATTCTAAATCTAATACCATATAACCTGAATTAAATACCAGTTGAACCTTAATCTGATACCATTTAACTTGAATCTGATACCATATAACCTGATTCTCATACAAGTTGAACCTCAATTTGATACCACTTAACCTTAATATCATACCTATCGAACCTAAGTCAAATATCACTTAACCTTAATCTCATACCACAATAACCTTAATCCTATACCACAGGAACCAGAATCTTATACACCACATAACCAGAATCTCATACCACTTAACCTGAATCTCATATCACAACAACCAGAATCTCATAGCACTAAACCTGAATCCTATATCACAATAACTAGAATCTCATACCATTGAACCTGAATCCTATACCACAATAACCAAAATTTTATACCACTTAACTTGAATTACATCCACTTAACCTCAATCCAATACCATAACCTGAATCTCATACCACTCAACCTGAATCCTATACCATGACAAGTAGAATCTCATAGCACTTAACCTGAACCTTATATCACATAACCTGAATTGGATACCACAACAACTAGAATCTCATAACACTTAACCTGAACCTCATACCATTTAACTTGAATCCTATACCACAATAACCAAAATCTTATACCACTTAACCTGAATCTTATACCATAATAACCAGAATCTCACACCACTTAACCTAATTCTTATACCACTGAACCTCATTTAGATACCACAACCTAAGTCTCATACCAATAACCTCAATCTTATACTACAACAACCAGAATCTAATACCACTTCACTTGAATCTCATACCATGTAACCAAAATCTCATACCACTTAACCTGAATCTCATACCACTTAACATAAATCCTATACCACTTAACCTAAATTGAATACCACAACTGCTAGAATATCAAACCATTGAACCTGAATCTCATACAACAACAATCAGAATCTCATACAACTGAACCAGAATCCTATACCTCAACAACCAGAATCTCATACCATTGAACCTGAATCCTATACCACAATAACTAGAATCTCATACCACTTAATCTTAATCCGATACAACAACCTGAATCTTATACCACTTACTCTCAATCCTATACCAGAATAACCAGAATTTCATACCACTTCACCTGAATCTCATATCACTATACCTAAATCCTATACCAGAATAATTAGAATCTCAAACCTCTTAACCTGAATCTCATACAACTTTACCTAAATTTTATACCACAACAACCAAAATATCATACCATATAACCAGAAACCCATACCACATAATCGGAATCTTATACCACAACCTGAATCTCATACCAGTTAACTTGAATCGCATCCCACTTAACCCTAATCTCATACCACATCAACCTAATTCTTATACCATCTGAATTTAATATCACATAAGCCTAAATCTAATACCATTTAACCTGAATTCAATATTACTTAATCTAAATATCATACCATTTAACCTGGATGACATACCGCATAACCTGTAACCCGTTGTTCAAGTTACATTGTGATTTCCTTATTTTGTATACTTTTGTTACATTTCTAAACTTAGGTCCTTAATTGACCAAAAAACAAAAGTTTGTGGATGAGCCATGAAAAAGGGGTATTGGTTACCCCTTTGGTATTTTAAAACGACACTATTTCTTAACTTACTACAACCTGCGACCTTACCAATCTTGCTCCATTAGTGCAATCTGTGGTCCAAGAGGAGTAGACAACAAAGATTTTTTATGTTGAGTTAATGACATATCAAAACATTAAAGAAGAGATGGTCCAACTTTTGTAGATCACGATGGTGTATGTGTCGATAATGCCGGATCAGAGCCTAGATATGGTGGAGGTGTTTTAGATTATGGAGGACAGGAACAGACGTGAAACCTATGAGAGGTTGCGGTAAGGGTATAATTGGAAGGAAAGACATATTTTTACTCTTCTTTAAACTCTGCGCTATATCAAGGGGAGCAGATTTAGTGGGATCATTAGTATAAATTTTTTTTATTTTAACTTCGTGATTGACCTTAAAAAACTTTTTCTTAAGTTTCTTGTATATAATCATACGATGATACATAAAATAATTTTTATCTTAGATTCATATGCAATCCAATATTTAAATTACACTTATATTATAATTTAAATTATATGCATTGCTTATAATAATATTCATTTCATAAGAAATGCTATTTTAGAAATAATGTTATATTGTTTAATAAGAAATATTGTTTCATTCATATAAATTTGCTATTCTATAAAATGTTATTCTAAATGCAATGATAGTTTTATAAAAAGTACTGTTATTTATTATGTGTGGTATTTCAAAAGGCAAATCCCACATGGCTTAAAGAAATGGGACTTTTAGGTTTTATAAGTTATCATGCCCATATGGACTAGGTAAGGAAAGAAAGAAGTAATGGCTCGTGTACACGAAATGGGCCAAAAAAATTGAAGGAGCTCGATTTGCCCCATACTCCCTATAAATACCCAATCTCACTCCATTCTCAAATTGCACCAAAAGCTTTCGAGCTCTCTCTCCTACCCTCCAAACACTACTGTTTTCACCTGGTTTCTGCTTTCTATTGATTCCTAGAGTATCCTGGGTGCGAGTGCATGCTTCCCGGAAGACCAGTTATATCCTAGGGGATTCTTGTAGACCTGTTCTCCTACACACTTTGGAGAGTCGCGAGCTATAATCCTTGAGGATAATGTTTACATGTCTTGGGTTTTGTTTGGTTGGTTCGTGATTGTTCGAAGGTTATTCTGCCAACATTATTTTCATAAGAAGTGTTGTTGAAGATTCAGTGACATTTTTATAAACAAGACAGCACAAAGGATGTAGCACATTACACTTGGTGCACTATATATATCTTATCTTATATTATAAAAAGTACGAAGGTGCACAAATGTTGAACAAAATTTTTACCTTCCTATCATAAGATGTTTTGTTCTCTTAATAAAGCCCAATTTTATCATTATCTATTTAAGTGGAGTTGTATTATTACTAGAATACTAAATGAAACCCTTAAGTTGCTACTAAAGTTTATTTTTTGCTACAAACATGCCCACCCTTAATTCTATATTACATAATTCTGTATTATATACAGTTATTTTTTTATGTTAGTCTTACCTAAAACTCTTAAATTGCCATTAAAATTTTTTTGCTTCAAACATATCACCCTTGGTTTTATATTACTATCAAATAATACCTCAAGTAAATATTTTATAAAAGTTAAAATTTCAACTTATCATTTCAAAAACTTTCATAGCCAAATCTTTTATTTGAATAAAAGACTTAAATGTAAAACTCATGCTAAAGTTTGTATAGTTAAATATTTTATAAAATTTAAAATTTCAACTTAGCATTTTAAAAATCTTCATAACTAAACTTTTTATTTGAATAAAAAATTAAATATATGTTAAAACTCAAGCTAAAGTTTGTATTGCTGTAAAAGGTACCTTTGAACACAATTTTTTTGTCAATTAAGTTTTTTTTTGGTTTTGCAACTTGAACGAGTATATATTGTGGAAGCTTATTATGTGGTAAAACTCATGCCAAAGTTTCACATAAAAATCTATAAGTGTTGCATATTAAAAAATAATTTTAGGTATAAAAAGTATATATTAAAAAATTATATAAGTGAATAGTTTATAATAGTTCACCTCTAGTTTTTCCTTTATCCTAAAATTTAAGTTCTTTTACTCTTTTAATGATAAAAAATTTATATTGACTACTTAATTAGAGTTATGTTAATATTAGGACTCTAAAAAGAGAGAAAGAAAAGAATCCACTTACAGAGATCTAAATCTATAGTTGCCTATTTAATTAGATATTTAGTAGTATTAAAATACAAAAAATATAATAATAGATGAAAAAAAAATGCAAAGTGGGATGTTTAGCTTTGGTTTTTGGGAAATTTACTATTTTCACTACTAAACTTACTTTGACCACTAACCTTAATTAATTTTAACAAATATGGCCAAAGTTTATTCTACTGTAAAAAAATATCTTTGAATTTAAAATTTTTGTCAATTGAGTTTTCTTGAAAGCTTAGGTATTTGGTCCATACTAAGGAAATCATATAATTCACATATGAATGAAGCACATATTATGAAAAAAAATAAAAGAATTATTATTGTAGCAAAGGTCATTGTAAAAATTTTTAGAAAAAAAAAAACTTAAGTCCTAGAATTAGTTGCTTATATAATAATAAAGAGAAATTTTAGTAGCAACTCTTTTTTTTACATTTTCCAATATTTTAAAATATTGGAAAACTTATAATAATTACCTTTTCCCACATGGTCATCATTTTGAATGTGGGAACATAAGTTTTTATTCTTAGAAACTAACTCTTTCTCTATACTAAATAATATTAATCTCTTTTTATTTTTATTATTTTTTTTAGAGCCAATCAAATCTTAAGAGTTGTTTCAAAGTAGCATTATGCATGTATTGTTTTTAGGCTTAAATTTTTGGAAAAATCATTACTTAACCACAAATTTAGTTAAATTTGACAAATATGCCTTAAATTTTTTTATAAATGCTTTTGAACATTAGTTTTGGGTCAATTTATTTTCTTTTTCCTTCACTTACTGTTCAAATTACTATCTTCATCTCAAGTTCTTTGTATCATTTCAGTTTTTTTACTTAAGTTTGACTTAATTTTTTTTATATTAATATTTGGTAAAAAAAATTAAAAAATATTTCTTTAAAAATTCAATTTTTTATAGTTTCTAATTGTAATTTTTAAAACTTTTTTTAAGGAAATATTAAAATAAATAAATTTAAGTCAAAAACCTGAAACGTTACGAAAAACTTATGACGAACAGAGTATAATAATAATAATAATACTTAAAACTTACAACCTTTCATTGATATTTTTTATACATTAAAGAAATAATAAAAATATATTAAATTTTTAATTCTATTTACAACAAGAAAAATAAAATTTTTAATAAAAGTCTTTTTACACTAGGAGGTCAAATTTAAACCCTTAGCTTCATCTATACCAATTGGGCCTCATACGGTCAAATGAAATTAGAGCTATGCGGTTAACTTGGCTTACTTATTAGAGAGTTTTAGAAACTCATGAACACTCTAACATGAAGATTTGAGGTTTAAATCATACATTTGGAAAAAAAAAAATGGACAATTGTTTGAAGTTGATTGTCCAAAATAATTTATTTTTTATTTTTCCAGGATTTTTCATCTAAAACTAAAACTAATTATATATATCTATAATAATTTATTAAATAAAATTTTTATTGTAATTTTTATGAATTTTTTTAATTATTCAAACTAAAAAATAATTAAAAATAATATCAATTTTAGACCAAAAAAAAAGCCACAAAAACATATTTGGATTAATTTGACTTAATGCTAAATAAATTATATATTTATCTCAATGATTAAGTTCAAGCTTTTTTGGGTTGATGTTCTATACCTTGGTTCTCTTCTTACAAGTTAGTTTTATATACCAAGAATCATTTGACATACACTGAGAGTATAGTTAATGCCTTTCTTGCTTAATATAAATTTTTAATTTTTCTTTTAGGTATTAAGATTCTATTCTACTTTAATGAGTTTATTTTCCTATGATTGGCTAATTATATTATAAGAACAATGGGTATGACTACGTTTTCAAACTTCAATGATGTGAATATAATTTATAAATCAATGGGTAAGCTTTAATTATATAAAAATATAAAAAGCTATACAAGTTTTTACCTCAATCTTTGGAACAATCACATTGAATTAGCCATAAAATATAAGGTAAGTGTAGATTTTGAAACCTTAGATATGAGTATATTCTAATAAAAAATCAAAAGTAGAGTAATTAAGTTTTTTGAGTAACGTATAGTTACTTATAGTTACATGCCTTTGAAAAAACTCAGTGTTTATTTACTACTAAGTTTATACTTTGGCATCATGACCCATATTTGTGTCACACTTCTTAAAAAAAAATTATTTTTACTTGAGTTTTTTATTGAATGGCCCACCTGCATTATGTCCTTTTTCAATTTTTAATATAAAATCAAAAAAAATTATTAAAAAATTAGCTTATGTCTCTTTAAGAAGTCAAAGTTATGATAACACATTAATGGTAAATCTATTTAATTGTTTAAGCCAAGTAATATATATATAATCTCCATTTTAATAATTAGCTTTTTGAATCTAAAGCATAGTACTTAAGATAAAATTTACTAACTTAACTTTTAATAAAATTTATAAATACATAATACTATTAAGGTATTAAATAAAGAATTTTTCTTAACAGATTGAATACCATTTTTAAATTTTACACCAATAAAAGGAATTTTGACATTTTGATTCGATTTTAAAAATATCAAGAAGTAATTTTATGAGTACTCTACCATCACAAACAAAAAAAATTCTATCAATTTTTTTATAACAAACATTACCTATAGCATATTCTACATTATATTATTATTATTATTATTATTATTATTATTGTTGTTGTTTATATTAAACAGAAATCTAATACAATAAGCTATCTATTATAATGAATGACGCAAATGAGGATAGTTATGATGAAATATTATAATAAAAAACTACTAAATAAGAGATAGAAAAATTAATAAGAAATATATCTAAACTAAAAAAATAAAATCATTATTGCAATTATTTATTTTAGATAAAATAATTAGAAGTATAGTTATTAAAATGAAAAATAATTTAATATTTAATTCACGTGCAAGTCACGTGTGCTGTTACTGGTATATATATATATGTATAGGCCAGAGTTTCAATTTATTACATAAAATCAGTTAACACCCTCTTACATATAAGTGTAGTTGAGGCGACAATAGAGGGGGCGAAAAAAAAAAAAAAAGAGAAGCCTTGAACATGAGTTAATAGAATGAGCCAAGGCTGTCATACCAACACTAGAAAAAAAATGTTTTGAGGCGTATACGTAAATATATTCTTGTGGCCGGCCTCAATATTTGGTCTTAACGTTAGCTATCACCGTTATAATTAAAAAAATTTGTCTATTGATAACTTTTAATTTTAAATTTTAATGATTTGGTCTTCATCAATAATAAATTATCGAAATTCCAATACCAATTATAAATGCTCTTCCAACTTAATGGGGGCAAATTTTGTATTAGAAAAAGAAAATACAGAAAATACAGTCAAAAGGTTTAAGGTTATTGACCAAAGCTCTCACAACACATTGACCCCTCTCTCTGTTCTCTCAGAACCCCTATTAACTTGCAGTCTTCTTCTTCGATCAATAAGTTGATAATGCCATTTGAAACGCTGCTCTTCCACTTCCCCATAACACTATCTAACTTGACAATTCTTTATTCTGAAAAAGAAAAATTACAACTTGATTACAGAGGACCCTTGATCACCAGCAACAGAGGGCCAGCCTTTATTGAGCAAAAACATTGGAAGAAAACGTACTAATTTCTTGAACCCTTAAAAAACTTATTTGGAAAGCTCCAAAACCGAATAGTGAAAAACAGATGATACAAGCTTGACATCACCAAATCCAGCTTTGTTCGCCAAGGCTACGAACTCTTCCTTTGTCCGTTCCCTTCCTCCCGGGAAGTGAGCCAGCATGAACAAATCAGCTGCACTGTGGCATCTTCCAACGCAAGTGGTCTGGGGTACAAATGATGGTATAGATTCGAAAACTATAACTTTCCCATTTGCTGGAATCGAATCATAACAATTTTTCAACAGCTTCACGCAAAGATCATCGTTCCAGTCATGAAGTATCCACTACAAAAATCAAAGTCCCGCGTTACCTTGCAATGTATATTTCCATGGATGTGTTCGTAAAAAAGGAACATGTGCTCACCTTCAGAAATATCGCTTCCCCTTTGGGAACACTTTCGAACATGTCACCCCCCACATGCTCAACACCTGCATGTAAAGTGTTCGAGATATATTGGTCTTAATAATCCACTGTTCAACGCAAGTATTGCATAGACATAACCACAAACAACGTACCGGGGTAAGCCGAGGCATGCTCTAAGACATGAGGTAAGTCGTAATTAACTCCCTTAATAGAAGGGTACTGGGATGTAATCATAGAAATTGTAGCTCCGAGACCACCACCAACGTCCACCACCCGGTTAAAGTGCTCGAAACCCTTGTAAGAATCAAGTAGTTTTTTCACAACAATCTTCGTGTGACTGAACATAGCTTTGTTAAAAACATCATTGAATCTGGCGTCCTTGTTTGCATACTCGAAAGCATGAGAACCATAAGCCCTCTCAAATGGAAATCCACCTTCAAGAATTGCATCTTCTAATTGGTCCCTGTATTATGAGACCAAAATGCGAGAGTTAGAAACCAAAACCCTCATTTTAAACTCCCTACACCAAAAATGTTATTTTTGTTACTTTCAGAGTACCATAATGGTTCTTTTATTTTTATCAGATTGCCTGAAGAACTGATCTTGCGTGAAAGGGCAGAAACTTTAGCAAAATTTGAAGGGGGAAAATATGACAAACAGAGGAAGAAAGAAAGCTGACCAGCTAGAGCGAAAGGCTTTGTCCTCCAGCATTTCCATCATTGGAACTACAGAAACACCGTCTTCGTTCCTGAGAAAGAATCGGGAAACCGGCGATAGCCCATAAACCCTCCGGCGGTTCCCGTTGCTGTCATCGGCGGCGGAGCAAGAAATGGCCTCATGGCTGGCGAGATGCCGTAGCAGGCGGTCGAGCATCGCCGCCGCATCCGGATTCCGAGCGGGCATCTGACTGGCTATCTCCTCCGCCGAGAGCTTGGCCTCCGGACCAGGGCGGGCCAAAATATCGAACACGCCGAGCCTCACGGCAGTACGGACAGAGGCGGCAAGGGTAGAGGCGCCAGATAGGAGGAGTGCATGAGCGAAGGTCTCTGCCTCTGGCTGCAACAACAAAGACGAAGTCATTGTATTTGTTGTGAAGTGAATCAAAATGCTCTGTTTTTGTTCACTCGCTCAGTGAAGTGATGTTGAATGGCTAGCACCACAAGGAAGCAGAGAATATATCGTCTTCTGGGGTCGTGCATGGGTTTTCTTCTTCACCTTGGGAAAAGTCTTCAATGGTTGGCTCCATATTTTCCATGTCGTCCAGTTCCAGTCAGCAAGCAGACGTTCATTTAATTACTCCATTTTTTTTAGCCGTCTCATCAATTTTATACTATTTTTTTATTTAATAAGTTTTTTAAATGCAATTTATTATACTGTCCTCATTTCAACTTTTACTTTCAAACTTAATTATATTGCCTTAAAGGCCCAGATATTTGGCTAGTAAATCCTTCTGCTGATTGTTCTGTATTTTGGAAGTATATTTTGAAAGCCCAAGTCTTATTTTCTGATATTATTCATGATAATGAGTGGAATTGTGTTAAAGATGAAAATTTTAGTATGAAGATAGCATGCTTACATGTTGTGGAGAACGTCGATTTGGTGAGTTGACATTTTTTGGTCTAGAAATCAGTCCCAAAATTTGACATGGTCTATTGGTTTGCTATGTTGAATAGATTATCTACATGGATAGATTCGCACTCAATTCGTTTTAACTTAAGTCAACTTAATCTAAAATGGTTTTAAATCTTTTTCACTTAGAACTAATTTCATTTGAAAACCAATATTATATAAATATAATAATCTATTAGAAACAAAAAATTTCTCATGTTATTAAATTTCCATGAAATTTTCTTTTTTAATGTTTAAAAAAAATTCATAAAAAATTAATAGTATTATAAAAATTTTGCAATCAATGGATTTTTTCACCTAAATAATATTAACTTTCAAATAAAATTGGTTTCAAGTAAAAAAGATGTAAATATAAAAATAATTTTTTTTAAATTAAGTTGGCTTAATTAAAACGAATTGATCCTCGGTCTTGACTTGAATATGCACTCTAGCTCTTGTTCTCTTTGCCTCCTTGTTGATGAGTCTCAGAACTATTTGTTCTTTGAGTGCTCTTATTCTAGGGTAGTTTGGCGTGAAATTATGTGTATGATGAAGCTTCATGATGCTCTTTGGAGATGGAATAGATGTTGGCGGTGTCTGTGTAGGATGGTGAAGGGAAACAGTTTAAAATCAAAGGTAATGCAAGCGTGTTTCTTGGTTTTGATTTATTTTTTGTGGCAGGAAAAAAATAGGAGATGTTATCATCAAGTGTTTAGATAGACAATTGAAGTAGTGCGGATCATTTCTGAAGCAATATAGTATAAATAGGTGTTGCCCTTTTTTTGTAGGCCCCTAACTTGGTATGTAAGTGCCATTGGGTTAATTTTGATGAAATGAAATCTACACCATCTAAGGTGTTTATTTAAAAAAAAAATTAACTCCAATCTCATATCCACGATCTGCCCTTGATTCTCAATGAACCGATGGACAAGCAAATGAACCTCGTTAAAGTGAATTCCAGCGAGCATCTAAAGGAAAACCAAGCTTTGATGGGCGACGAAGGGATTGATCTCCTCCATTGGGTGCAATTTGTGGTCTAGGAGGAGTGGACTGCGGAGATTTTTTACGTTGAGTTGATGACATATCAAAACATCAAAGAAGAAATGGTTCAGCTTTTGCAGATCACGATGGTGTGCATGTCGACAGTGTTGAATTAGAGACTAGATATGGCGAAGGTGTTTTGGATGATGGAGGACATGAACAGAGGCGAAACTAATGAGGGGTTGTGGCAGGGGTATAATTGGAAAGAAAGATAAACTTTTACTCTTCTTCAAACTTCGCACCATATCAAATGGAGCAGATTTAGTGGGACGGATAGAGTAAATTTTTTTATTTTAACACCGTGGTTGATTCTAAAAAAAAAATTCTTAAGTTTCCTATATATAATCATAAGATGATACATAAAATACTTTTTATCTTAGATTCATATGCTATCCAATATTTAAATTACAATTACAATATAATTTAATTTATATCCATTGCTTAATACTCAAACTAAAGTAGTTATATAGTGCCTTATACAAGTTACTCACACATTCGACCACAATACATTTGAATTCTATCCTATTATAAAAGACTAAAAATTCTTTCACTAATTTGTTGTTTTATTGTTCCTATGTGTAATTACTTTTTTCATTCGTATGTTATTATAAGATAATTCATACTTGTGTTGTACTATCTCATGAACTAATAAGTTTTTTTTAATCATTTTCTTAATCTTCTTTTTCAATATGCACTTTACTTTACAATTTCTCCACCATTTAAATCAAATTTTCATCTATATTTTATTAAATTCAAACATATACAATAATATACCCAAGTAATGCACATTTTTTTCTTTATATTTTTCAATGTGCTTTCTTTTTTTAAGCTTGCTTATACATACATACATACATACATACATACATACATAGATATATATACATATATATATATTAAATGGCATAACATATTCTTATTTATTCGTGATACTATTTTTCTCCATTTTATTATATTTTTTAGAATTTTTTTCATCTTTTCTATTTTTATTTAATTTTTTTAAATATTTTACATATGTTTTACTTATTTAATAAATTAACAGATTACAATGTATCATCTAGAACCATCTTAATTCTTCTTTATAAATACATCACTTTTATATAATGGCCTAAATGCATCAGTAGTCCTCCAACTTTTCCAACTCACACGAGTTGGTTCCCATCTTAGACTCAGACTCAGTATGACTCAGTCCTCAAAATTTACAACATCATACAACTTAGTCCTCAATCTTTTTAAATGGTGATACTTAATCCTTCAACTATCATAATAAACTACAACTTTAAGTCTTAACTTCCAAGTTTTTAGTAAAACAACTCTTCTATTTAGGAACTTTTATTATCATGAAACTCATGGTTAATAAATTTTACAAAATTGTTAAATAGACAAATAAAAAATTAAATAACTTATAAAATGATAATTCAAAAAAATTATATACAATAATTTAATTTTTTTTTAATTATTTAATAATTTATGCTTTGCTTATTTTTTAAAAAAACTACTTTGGTTGACTTACTGAAAAAAAAAATATTTTTCATGCACTCTACTATTATGTTGATCAATTATTTTTTTCTAAATATTTTTTCTCACTTTTTTCATACAAGATATGCAACATTAGGGACTTATGAATTTAGAGATCATTATAGAGAGTTTTGCCTTAAATAGATTTAGTTTTCAAACAATTTTTTAAATTATTATTTTTATTATTAATATTTTGTGACTTAGAATTAGTATAGCACATAATCTTAAAACTAATTCATCCCTTGCAATTTTCATGCTAATGATGATGATACATACTATAACTTTCTTGGCTTTTTATCATTTGTTTCTGAAGAAAGTTTTGGGGAAAATACCCAAAAAAACCAACTTTTAACTTTTGGATAATTTATCCTCTTTACCTTATTTATTTCTTCAATTTTTTTACATATTAATGGCTTCTTTATTTTTAATTTGAATCTCTCTTTTTTTTTTTTCAAATATAAATACTAGTAAGAATCCATCAAAAGAAAAAAATAGTCAATATTCTAATTAATTGGTTAAATTCATTTTGTTTAAAATTTTCCCCAAATTCTCTACTCTAATTTATATCTAGCCCGAGTTGATAACAAATGATAGTACGTACCATCTTCATTAGTTTTTCTTCCAAAATTTTTCTTCAAAACCAAATGATAAAAAGCTAAGGAAGTTATAGTGTGTACAATCTTGATTAGCTTGAGAATTGTGAGAGATGAATTAGTTTTAAGATGATGTAGTATAATAATTCTAAATCACAAAATATTAATACCAAAAAGATTAATTTGGAAAATTATTTAAAAACTAAATCTACTTAAAGAAAAACTCTTCTAAATTGATCTATAAATTTATAAGTCCCTAATGTGTATATTTTGCATGAAAAAAGTGAGAAAAAAATATTTAGAAAAAATAATTGATCAACATAATAGTGGAGTGCATAAAAATATTTTTTTTTCTTTCCAATAGCCAACCAAAGTAGTTTAAAAAAAATAAGTAAAATATAAATTTTTAAATAATTAGAAATTTCTCAAATTATTGTATATATTTTTTTTTGAATCATCATTTTGTAAGCTATTTAATTAGTTAATTATGTATTTAACAATTTAGTAAAGTTTAGTAACTTTCAAGTTTAGTGATAATGGAAGTTCTCAAATAGAAGGATCATTTTGTTGAAATATTAGAACTTAGGACTTAAAGTTGTAGTTTATCTTGATGGATGAAAAGCTAAATAGCACCATTTAAAAAGTTTGAGGACTAAGTCATACTAAGTTAAAGTAAAGGGACTAACTCATGTGAATTGACAAAGTTGGAGGACTAATGGTGCATTTAAGCCTTATATAATTTCTCTAACCTTAAACCTTTACATGAGATGTCCTTAACTTCAATTTTTTGTTTTATTTTAGACTTTTAGAAAACAGAAAATATTAAAAACAATGAAAATGATCACATGGCATACCAGGTTATGGCAGTTGGCCACGTGGCATAATGAATCACCAGTTATAGATGCATGCAATTGGCCACATCAAACATTTAGGGTCTATGTTACAGAAAATGAAGAAATTCAGAGCCTATATGGGGTTAGCCCACATTTATCCTTCCTCTTCCCTCCCCCACTGCCTCCAGCCCTCCCCATCGCCTTCAACCTCGACCAATTCCTCCACCTTCAATTCTTTTTCCCAACCATGTCCAACGAATCGTCATCCTTTCTTTCGCCTCCCTAAGATCCCTCCTCAAACCCATTGCTGTTGTCACCTCTCAAAGCCACTTTGGCCTTCCCTGCGCTACCACTCGCTTCCTCACCTATTATTCCCACTTCCATGGTTGTCACGCCGAATCTAGGTCGGTTGTCCCCCCTTTGCTGGTCCCCTGATGAGACTGTTGCCCTAATTGATGCGTATCGTGATAAATGGTTTGCTCTCTCAAGGCCGCGCATTGGCAAGAGAAGGCGGAAGCTGTTTCGGGCTCTGCCCTACCGCCTTCCTTGCCAAGGCCACCGTCCAGTGTCACCACAAGATGGAGAAGCTTCTGAAGAGGTACTGAACCGAGATCCAACTGGCCAGATCATTGCCACCCGGTACGTACCAGCTGACAGAATAAAACTAGGGGAGTGTTTAGGCGGGTTTAGGGTTCGGGTGTGAAGGGAGATGGGGGATGATGGTGGCTCAAAGGATTTGATAGGGGGCAATGGTGCGGCAAAGTAGGGACGGTCGACTAGGGGAGCGGTAGTCCTGGGTTTTGAGGAGGGGAGCGCAGTTGAGGAAAATTTAGGGTTTTGAGGGAGGAAAGCAAAAAAACAGAAACCTGGGCTGTTATTTACTTTTCATTCTTTTTCTTCATTCTTCTTTGTCCACGTCAGTGCCACCATGGAAAATTACTCATGCTAGTGTGTCGCGTGACCAGTTCCGTTAATTTTAACACTTTCTGTCCACCAAAGATCTAAAATTGAACAAAAAATGAGGTTAAGGACTTGTCATGTGAGATTTTGAGGTTAGGGTCCAAAATAGGACAATGATAAAAGGTTAGTGCCATGGGTGCAATTTGCTCAAAATTTAATACTTTTCCTTTAGGTGCCGAGGCGGAGGGCGTTCTACGGCACGTTAGTCAAGCAACTGCAGGCTGCAGCATGGTGTGATAGTGACTGTACGGAAATGATAACTGCAGCCTTTGTTGAAAAAGTAATAAATTTTCGTAAGGAAGAAACAAATCTTACTTCCTCCCTCACACTTTCTTTATTTCATTTAAATTTTTTTAATTAGTTTAACTTAACTTAATTTTATTATTATTATTATTTGTTAGAAATTTTTTTTTATAAACTATATGTCTTAGTTTATTATTAATATATAAATTTTTTTATTTATATGCTAAAATATTAATTTTAGAAACTATAGGTCTTGATTTAATAAAATTATTTATACAACTCTTAGTTTCAGGAAAATAATACCCGCTCTGTTACTTATTTGCTTTAGTTCGGTTTTTTAATTTAATTTTAACTTAAATTTATTTAAATTATTATTTAATAAAAAATTGTAAAAAATTATATTAAAAATCTATAATTCTTGAAATTTTTAAATATAATTTTTTTAAAAATAATTAATAAATAATAATATAAATAAATTTAAGTAAAAAAACTGAAATAGAGCAAATAATTACCTGAAGGCCAAAATGCGTATATGGTCCTTCAACTTGGCAAAGTCGAGCGAGTTAGTCCTTTTTGTTTGACTCAGTGCAAGTTAGTCCTCTAACTTTCCAGACTCAGCCCCCCCGAGGCCCATGCCACATCAACAACACAAATAACCCAGCCATGCCACATCAGCAAAACATAAGCCTCCAATCCAATTTGGACTAACTTGCAAATTTTTGCCAAGTTAAGGGACTAACACACACTAAGTCAAAGATAAAGAACTAACTCGTTAGAGTTGACTAAGTTGAGGGACCATATAGGCATTTTGGCCTTATCTGAATAGCATAACTGAAACTCCTTGACTTTGATTGAAGCCAACATTTTCTACGAACACCAAGAAAGTGCAACTTTTAACATCAATTTCCACCACCTCAAGACTCAAAAAAACATAAAAAATTTAAATATATATTTTTATCTTAATTTCAATTTTTACAATTCAAATTTCAATATGATCATTTTACGTGCAATCCTAACTTTTTTTCTCCTAAAAAAGCAATAAATGTTGATCATAGACCTATATTCTTTGCATATATAACCTTTTTATATTTTAAAGGTAAAAATGTATATGTTTGGCTGAATTATTCCATGAACGTGAGTTTTTCACCAGGGTAATAATAATTATGTATTTGGAGTAAAATGCATCATTAGTCCAAACTTTCAATTCTTTTTGCAAATTTATACTCAAGTTATGCACCATTGCATATTGGTCCCAAGAGTTTATAATGTGTTACATATTGGTCCCTAATCCCTAATCATAGACAGGAGCGAGCTGACATAAAAACCTAATTTATAGAGAGCAAAAATGGATAATTTTCATCGTTCATTGACAATAAAAAAATACGACACAATTTAGATTTACTAGAAAACAATTACCGAACAGCTCTCAGGCAACCATTTAACATCAAGTTTTAAATCCTAATTTAAATTGTTCAATAACTATCATTCCATAAATTCAATTTGTGCCATATTTTTTTTTATAGTTAATGAATTATTTTAAATTTCAATTTTTTCGTATGTATATAAATAGAATTTTGGTGTCACTTGTTAGAAACTAATGTGCAATAAATTGTAAAAGTTTGAGACCAATGTGAAATAAAAAAAAATTTTACGATCTATCTACAATGAGAATTAAACATTCGGGACTATAGGTACTTTTTAGCCCATGCATTTGCTCCGAAAAAATGATCCGAAGATAATAAACCAGCAAAACAACTCCTCAAACCGGAAGAGCTGAAAAGGAGTATAAAAACTACTTATATAATTGACCAGCTATATTCTTAATGTTTTTTAAACCTTTCAGTTGAAAATTTATGTTTAGGAACTCATCAATTACTTTTAATCATATTCATTATAAAATGCACATCGATGATTACTCACTTTTATAACTAAAAGCTACAAGGTAACTCAAAAGAAAAGTTTAATTCACCGACCGTATATTTATGTCTTTAAAATTAATCATAATTCTTATTCCAGTATCTAAGACATAATATTATTATCAATAAATTTAAGCTTCAATTTTCGTCTATTTAACCTCTCTCCTAAGTTATTTTTTTTTTTGTTGCTCACAATTTATTACAAGTATAAAGCATTAGGAGTTACAATTGAAAAATTGAGTGTGTAGTATCTGTTGTCCGAAATCTGAAAGACTTTAACTGCAGTTAGACTATTTATAAGTTTGCTTTTATTTTTTATGGAAAATTGACCACACCATTTAAACAACGAATTACAGCCATATCATGTAACCGATTAAGGTTTAAATCCAAATTAGATCATAAAATATCTCTTATATTACTTTTCTTATAACATTCTAAGTATACAAAAAAAAAACTAGTATAAACATTTTTCATGCAGTCATTGTCGCACCATTCCAACAATTTCTTGACTGGTATACCGCTGAACAAAAAAGAACAATTTCTTGACTAGTCTTTGTGTACCGTTGAACGCCCGGCGGTGAACCCAAAAAAAAGAACAATTTCTTTGACTAGCGTGCCGGAGTGGTTTGTCGCGGGGCTGGAAAGTCCGAACCAGATTTGATAGGCATGACAAAGCGTCAGAAAGAGTACAGCCGAGTCGGAATATTTTAGGCAGGTTTGAAATTCGACTCGTTAAATATTGACTCCGTTCAGGTTTGAGCTCTAACTCAGTGAAGCTGTAAAATAGGGGTTCTAGCTCAGCTCAATAACTTGATAGTCTCACAATTCAATTTAGATTTAAGGTAAGCTCGATTTAAACTTAATTTAAGGTTTAATCTTGATTTAAGGAGTAAAAGTTTGAATTTAAAAATTTAGGTATAATAAAAATAAAATTAGTATTACCTTTTATATTAAAAATATCAAGTTTGTTAGTGTTAGGTTTGGTGGCTCAAATCTAAGAAGATTAAGAATTTTACCTTTATTTGAGATTTGATTTTAGTTTTCATATTTTAAATGTGGTTTGGATTTACGTGTGATCTATAAATTAAAAAGGTTGGTTGTGTTAGGATTTTGAATATGAAGGAAAAACAAATATCGTGAAGAGGTAAAATATGAGGATTTTTAAAATGGAGAAAGGTCCAAAAAATGAAAAGGGTAGAATGGAAAATCTTTTTTTATTCTCATATTTTGTAAATGTGCAAAGGTAAGATTATGAAGTTATTCAATAGTGTAAGGGATCCATAGGTTAACGTGAACACTAAAAGCATACTTCTACTGAAATTTCTATATTTTGTTCAAGTGAATTTTTCTTATTCGTGAATATAGGTTAGTTAAAATTCAAACTACATTAAATTTATGTGTGCTAGCTTGATTATGTTTGTTTTTATTGATGTGTGTGATTGAGTAATTTTTTTTCAATAAGTGAGAGCTTGCAATTTGGTCCTGGTGTATTGAAATGTGTGGTTCAATGCTTTAGCATGGTGGAGCATCCACATTGGTCATGGAGTTTATGATGATTTGAAGTTTGAAGATTGTTCCTAAAGTGGTGAAACATAGGGAATCGTCTTAGGTGGATTGATTTGTTCTTTTGTGCTGTAATGAAGTATTACATGTTTGCAATGTGGTGAATCCCTAGGGAATCGTCCTAAGAATGTTTGGTAGCGGTGAGGTACCGATGGCTCTGTATAAATTTGAAGATTGCACATTGTATTCAATGTGTATTGGTATTCGTGATGCTGGTGTTTGAAGTCATGTTCGTGGTTGTTTCAATTTATTGTTGTGTTCATGTCTTTGTGGTATTTATTGTTCATAATCACAGTCGTTTGTTCGTGGTTGTCATTTACATGTGTTCTATTTATGAAGTTTTGAGCCAAGATGAAGATTGTTAGGTTTGTTGGCTCAAATTCAATAAGCTTAAATATTTTGGTTTTGTTTAAGTTTAGTTTATGTTTCCCTAATTGTTTGGGATTTAATTTTTCTATTTTAATGTGGTTTGGATTTGTGTATGTACAAAAAAGGCTTGTTATATTGGGGTTTGAATACAAGCCAATATGGTGAAGAGGTAAAATGTGAGGAATTTTAGAAAGAGAGGTCCAAAAAGGGGAGAATAGTAGAACAAGAAACATTTTTGTGATTTTTATATTTGATAATTGTATGAGTACAAGATTATGGGGTTATCAATAGTATGTAGGGGTTTATAGACTAGCGTGAGCATTAAGAGCATTTCTCTGCTGTAATCCCTGTATTTTGAATAGGCTAGTTAAGATCCAAACCACATTAAATATGTGTGTGCTAACTTGATTATGTTTATTTTCCGTTGCACGTGATAGTTGATTGAGGAATTTTTTTTCCCCAATAGTTAGGCTTAATTAAGAGTTTGAAGCGAACAGTACCAAGTTCGAAGCTCAACTCATTAAGAGTTTGAACTTAAAATGCAGCTTAAAGCTTAGTATAAGGCTCGTTGGGCTCGACTCGATAACAAGAAAAATTGAGTTCAATCTCGAACTGTTTGATAAGAGACTTGGCCCATTTTCACCCTTAGGTATGTCTAGGGTTATTCATCCAACCCACCTAATCCATGAAATTGACTGACCCAGATCAAATATATTCAATGATCATGTGGGTTTTAAGCAGTTTACGGTTTGGTCAGGTAATAAAAAATAGAAATATAATATACATGTTGGCTATTTTGGTTAGTAGAAATTGATATCTGGTAAACTTGAACTGACTCTATTTATTTAAGTTTAAGTTAGCATAATGCTTTATATCTCAGTGCAAAAAATAAATGATATAATTTCTACCAAGGCAATTCCTAATCTTAAAACCTAATTGCTACTCTCATATCTCCTCTATAAGGAGCCATGACTTAACCCGTTGTAGGTTCAAACCAATATCATAAATTTATTAAGGATTTAGTTGTCCTGAGCTTAATTGCAGGTGGCTAAGTTAATTCTTGTGTAAATAAAATCTTATATGCTACTAGTTCATTACCTTAGTGTACACATCATACATACTTAACTTCAGTAATTTCAATTTGCTAGTACACAAAACATACAAATCATTGTCATGGCATAGTTGAAAAGAAAATAAACTTAAAACCAAGTACTGAAGTCATAAAATAAGTTTGCTTAAGCTGCAAGCATTAACTTTATGTACAAATACCATCTTATGTACATCCAAAAGCAACAACTAGTACATGTACACACCATAGTGTTGACACCCAATTTCGTCCGATTTTTTTTTTAAAAAATTTTAAAAAAACTAATTAAAAAAATTATTATTATTATTATTATTATTGCTAAAAAATTTTAATTATGTTAATTAGTTTAAAATATATTTTTATTTTGAGAAGATTTGATTTAAAATAATATATGTGTGAATATGTATGTGTTTGAAATAAAAATAAAATTTCAGAAAAAAATGACAAAAAATTAAAAGTTTGAGGTAAAATTGACAAAATTGAGAAGTTTCGGACAAAATTGACAAATTCTGAAAGTTTCAGGAGCTTTGGGTAATTTTTCGCGTCAATTTTGGGCCTAAACGGACGTTTCTGGCCCAAATTGACAGAAAACGTTAAAATTGTCAAAATCAGAAGCTTCTGAGCTTATCCAGAGCTGGAGTAACGTAAAGGACTGAAACTGTCATTTTACCAATTTAAAAGATAAGTTTGATATTTTTTATTAATTTATCCGTCCACAGTTCAGCTAAGCTCCTTCTATAAATACCCCCCCAAATTCAGTGCTGAAGACATAGAAAATCAGAGACAAAAGTTCAGAGCTCTATTTTAAAAAAGAGAAAATAGAAGCCTTAGTCCTAGCCTCTCCTCCCTCTGCCAAAACAGTCCCAAAAATTATTCATTTTTACGTTTCGACTACCTTCTTCCTCCGTTTTCTCTTTCTTTCTTTTGCCGTCGCCGTCCTATCCCGCTGCCGTCGCCCTGCCGCCGCCGTCTCGCCGTCGCCGTCGCTCCTACTCCGTCGCCGCCGCCGTCTCCGCCGCCGTTGCCATTTCGCCGCCGTGCCCAGCCGTCCTGCCGCCGTCGTCCTGCCGTCTCGCGCCGCCGCGTCCAGCCGTTCCGCCGCCGTCGTCCCGGCCGCCGTCGCCCCGCGCCCTCGTCGCCGTCACCCGGCCGCCCTGCGCCCTCGCAGCCTCCGCCTGCCCAGCCCGTCACCCCCCTCCTCCCCGTGTCGCGTCTTCTCTGTTTTGAAAACAGAGATTTCAAAATTTTAATTTAAAAAGGGTAAACCTCTATTCCATCCTTCATCTTTTCAATTTTTTTCAATTTGGTCACTAACGTTTTTATTTTGTTCTTGCAGAATTAATTACTAACCTTTTTTTATTTTTACTTGTTTGTTTATTATTTGTTTATTACTAACCCTTTCTTTATTGTTGCTATTAACAACTAACAACTAATTTAATCTAACTTTACTAACTTTTTTTTTGTTGTTATTAACAACTAACAACTAACAACTAACTTACTAACTTTTATTATTGTTATTAACAACTAATCTAACTTTACTAACTTTTCTTTTTATTGTTATTAACAACTAACCATATTAACTATGCTAACTTTTATTATTATTGTGTTATTAAAGTGGATGGCCAAAAAGCCCCACTTTATTATTATTAATTTTTTTTTATGATTGAAAAAATAAAAAGGGAATTTTATGTGAATAATTTTTAAAGGCTAACAAAAATCACTAATAAAAAAAAACCAACTATCTTTTATCATTTTGAGACATAACTTTTATTCCTTTTAATAAACAAACATAATGAAATAATGAAAAATAAATAAATAAATAAATGAATATAAATCATTTTTTTCAATGAAATAATTTAAAAAATAAAAATAAATAATAAATAAATAAATAAATACAAATCATTTTTCAAATATATCTTTAAAAGTAATGATTTTTTTAATTAATAATTAATTAAATAATTAAAAAAATAAAATAAAAATTAAACTCCATGTCCAAATGATCCGCCAGGATCCATGGCTTGGAAAATATTTTAAATAAAGTATATAAAATATTTTTTTCCTTTATTATTAAAAAATAAAAACTTTGGTAATATTTTTACTTAGCTCTTTATCCAGAAAAATAATAAAATATAACTTTTTAGTTTCTTTATTAATAAAAAGAATAAAAGAGTAAAAAAAAATTTTTGGGCTAATATTTTACTTTTTTTTACTTATTTCTTTCAAAATAATAAAAATATACAACTTTTTGTTTCCTTTATTAAATAAAATTTTATCCAAATGATTTCAAATAAAGGTAATAATAAAAAAATTAAATCTCTTTACTTATTAATTAGAGGTATTTATAAATTAAAAAATTAAAAAAAATCTTTTAACAAACAAAAAGAACATAAAAAAAAAAATCATATAAATATCAAAAAACTTTTCTTTATATACATATAAATCTTTGATTTCTTTACTCTTTTTTTAAAAAAAAATTATATAAATATCAAAACTTTACCTTTATTTTTTTAAAATATACATATAAATTTTTAGTTTCCTTATTAAATAATCATTTTTTGCTTAATTTTTTTATATAAAAAAAATAAAACAAATAAATATTAAGAATTTTCTTTTTGAAATATACATATAAATTTTTGGTTTCATCATTAAATAAATAAATTTTTGTTTACTTTTTGATTCACCTTTTTATCAAATAAAATATTAAGACTTTACTTTTATTTTAAAAAAAATATACATATAAATCTTTAATTTTCTTCATTAAATAAATAAAACCTTGATTAAATAATTACTTTCTTGGTTCATCTTTTATTAAATTAAAAAAATAAGCTTAAAAATAAATATGTATAAATATCAAGACTTTTTATATAAATCTTTTCTTGAATAATTAATTTTGGTTTATCTTTTATCAAACAACAAAAATCAATCAAATACATGAATATCAAGATTTTATTTTTAACTCTTTTGTTTTCTTTGGTAAATAAAATCCTGGTATTAAATAAAAAAAATAAAAAAAAAAAAAAAAAAAAAAAGAAAACCTCTACTTTATTTATTGTTATTTAATTTTTCTTTATTTTATGGTTAAACTCATTTCATTTAAAGAAATTAGCCATAAAAAATATATATGTAAAATAAATCTGAACCATGTTGTTAAGTCAAAAAAAAGAATTTTTTAGTTCATGGTATATTGGCTGGAAACTGTCTCGTGCCCGCTTTTGAGCTGCTTCACCTGGTGAAGAGGGTCTGGCTGAGTAACAACGCCCCGTACCATGATCAAAGATTTTTTTTATTTTTAAACTCTTTGATTCCTTTAAATTAACTTCTTATTAAATAAAAAAATTAATTATTTTTTTAATTCTTTTATAAATTGAGTAATTCTTTAAATAATAAATATCCTTCATTAAACAAGAAAAATCAGATATGAAAAAGAAAAGAAAGATAAGAGAAAGATAAAAATCAAAAAGATAAAGAAAAGAAAGAAAAGAAAAGAAAAGAAAATAAAAATATAAAAAAAAAAGAATTTTTTTTATTAATAATTAACAAATTTAATAAACAAAAAGACTTATAAGTTAAACTAATAATTAATTCCATAAAATAATAATTAAATAATTAACTCTAAATTAATTTCCATATCCGCATGATCCGGCAGGATCTACGGTTTGGAAAATATCAACTTTTTTTTAAAAAATAAATTAAATAAAAAGATAAAAATCCATATTTACAATATGGATTAAATTGATTAAAATTTCATCAAATTCCGTGTCCAAATGACTCGGTAGAGTCCATGGTTCGGAATCCAAATCTTCCGTGTCCAAATGACTCGGCAGAGTCCATGGTTCGGAAGTATAAAATTCTATACAAATTAACTTAAAAATCCACATTTTAACTGATTCAGTTAAAATTTCTAAATTAACTGAAAATTATTCAAAAGCAAAGTAAAACAAAATTAAAATCAACTAAGGTGCCAATTTTGGGCGCTCTAACAATACTGTTTTAGCGTAACCGTACTCTCAATCCCCGAACTCTCGCAGACCAATTTTAAGGTGACCAATCGACCTAGGTAAACGGATTGGTGGCGACTCCAGAAAACCCGACGTTGCCACACATAGTTTTTGCAAAATGGTCCATACTAGAGGCTATTTGGTATAAGAATGCCACCTATATACAAGACCTTGTATGAGATCACAAAAATGAAATTCACACCCAAGCTTAAAGCTTCTAAGATAAGAACCCGACTTCCTCATGTACTTTAGCATATATAAAATGGCTAATCTAACAAATCTTAGAATAAAATGATTCAAATTGAATCAATATCTCCAACAAGAACTTTCTTAGCAACCCTCTCACTAGGTGCTAGGATTCACATTAGTAAAATCTGCACAATGTGACCCTTAGAAGGGTAAGAATTTGGTAATTCTTAGTAAGGGATTAATATTTAATGATATATAATGATATACATACATAACACACACACACACACACACACACACACACACACACACACACATATGCCACTTGATTCAAGCTTGAATGTATCCTAAGGTCTCAATTAATGACCAAAAGTTGAGCTTAGGGATGGCAATTGGGTACGTAAAATTTGTGATTCGTGGATATCTGCCCATGACAGACGGGTAAACGGGTAAAAATTCCTATGATGAAGTGGACATGGGTAACAAATCACACTCGGTTGGCATGTACAGATGGGTGACAGGTATGAGGTATCCATCATGGGTAAATTTTTCTCACCGACCCGCAAAATCTCGCAAGTTTAAATTTCCTATTCATTAATTATAATGAGATTCAATACCTACATTTAAATAATATTTTATACTAATTCTCTCAGAATATTTTCTTGTACATATGTTATGATATTGTATATTTTATGATTTTGTTGTATTATATGTGGACAATGACTTAGTATATATTTTCATTTTTTATTTTTATAAAATTAAAAAAAACACAGCTTAAACCGTGGGTACAAATTAAATGCTGGTCATGGGTTTGCGGATATCATGAAGTCACGAGTACTAAAAAAACCACGGGTACGAATGGTAAATAGGGAGTAGACATACCTAATCTACTCCATTGCCATCCCTAGTTGAGCCCTATGGTGGGGATTCATGCTCTTCCTAGTCCTAACTTAGAAGAATTGAATCTTGTCTTAGTAAGCATAGTTTACCGCTTTCTTTCCCTTACCACAATATACAGGAGTTTAACTTAACTTGGTGGCTCAACTTATTAAGTTAGGCAGCTTAGTTAGGGCACTTTTGAGGCTTTACCCCTCCTTCGAACACTTAGCACCCAAAACTCACTTAAGGTCCCAACAATATTTCTTGAACCATAAATTTGTTCTTGTCCACTTCTTAACTCTTTAACAGATGCATATTTATAAGCTTAGGAGTAGCTTTAAAACTAATTAATGATTTGAAACATCTTAGAATGATCTGAGCTTCAAAACTAGAACATTATGGTTCCCTTAGAGTGGCTCTAACTTAGGGTGGAAGGCACGGTGGCACTATGGCATCGAAAGCCAAAGCCCTTTTTTTCCTAGGTGTGTTGTCGACAATGCCCCTTTTTCTTTATAACTTTCATACATGTTAAAAGACGTGCATATGCATCAATTAAGCACTTGAAAGTATACAAATTCCTTACCAATTACAAGATCACAATCATCAAACTTCCTATGCACACACAAGCACACTTGCACCAATTTTTTGCAAATCAATGTATTCTTTATTCTAGCCTAGCAAAATGAATTGCTTAAGCATAAAACACATGAACTATGATAATATTATGAGCAAAATGCATTTGAATCACATCCACATGTCATTACGCCCATTATGAGACATAAACCATACTATTTGGACCACCTTTGCACAATCACCCTTGAAGCTTTTGAGGTTATGGATCAATCATACAACTTACCTAAGCCTTGATTCACTTAATAGGCACCTAAACCTTAATCCAAATCCAATAATTGATGTTTACCAAAAAGTAAAACGTGATCACTTTCCTCCTCGAGCTCTTCCATGCTAGTTTCACCAAGAAAGCACTTGTAAAAGCTTTAATTGATTAAGAAATGGGCTAGGAAGAGATTTAGGAGCATAGGGCTTTTTAGAAATATGGGTTAGGTAAGAAATGATAAAAAAGCTTCAAGTTTAGCTTCTTATTTTCCCCTTAATACCTCTTGATCCCTTAGTTTTCTCAACTGTGCTAATTTTATGTCACATATTTTATATTTACCAAATCAATTTTTCAATGCTTTGAATTAATATTAATTTTAGAAATCACTCATATTTTTTATTTAGTACTTCATTTATTTATAATATTAGTACTATAACAAATATGTATATTTGACTGACCCATACAAATTTGCTTGACCTACAGCAAACTACGAGCTCCCTTCTAGTTCGTTTCTATAACACTATTATTGCAATAATTTACTCTAACGATTCTAGTCACATTTGCCAAAAAAAAAAATATAGACAAAAATCAATCAGAACATCACAAAATAAAATAGTAGGATTTAGGGTCAGTTTGGGTTATGACTAGAATATGGTCGGGATAATGTTAGGGATATGCTGTAAAAATCAAGTTTCAATCCAAACCTGATCTTACAACCCGAACTTTCACCCTTAGGTAAAGGAGATAGTTTATTTGAATGATTTTAAACTAAGAGTACTTCATGTGCCAGAATAAAAGAGATCAAGAGGACTTTTGCAATTTTTCCATCAATATGTCTAAGCTAATGGACTAATTCGTATAGTTTTTCAAAGTTCAGGGACTTATATTTATTGAATACTGAGTTGTGGGCTAACTCGCACGAGTTGGATAAGTTCAGGGGCCAAATGTATAGTTTGGCCAATTAAATTTCAAGAATAAGGTAATTAGCAATAAAATATTTTTAAATTTACGAGAGATACTCCCTCAATCCCAAAACTTTTTCTTCATTTATTTTCAGTAATTAATCTAAGATTTTTTATTTTTAACATTTTAATATATAAATAAAAAAGCTTTATATATGAATGATAAATCAAGACATATAGTTTCTAAATATAATTTTTTTAATTTTTATAATAAATAATAATATAAATAAATTCAAGTCAAAATACTAAAAAAAAAATCAAATGGAGCAAAAGTTTTGGGATGGAGGGAGTAGTAAATTTTTTGATAAGCCTATTACAATTTAAAATTTTGTTGAGAATGTTAACAAGTAAAAAGTAGCAAAGATGTAAAGTTTTAGGTGATAAAATTAATTTTCTATCAATTTTTAATTAACACATAAAATATAAATTTAATTAGTTATACATAATTTTAAGAATGGAGGAAGTTCAGATGCATGTACTTTGTAAAGGACTTACTCATTATATAAATTAATTTTAGAAAATTTTAATACACAAATTTATGAGATATGGTGAATTTTCAATAACCCTATTAGAATTTCAAAATTTGTATTGTTGGGGAAGGATACAAATAAAACAAGTAAGATGTGAAGTTAAAAGGGATAAAAATTAATGTTATCAACTTTTAGTTTACACAAAAATCTAAATTTAGTTAATACTCTCTCCATCCTAGTTCTTTACACCATTTAAGTTTTTTTGTCTTAAGTTTAACTTAAATTTATTTGTATTGATATGTAGTATAATTTTTTTAAATACAAATAGATTTAAGTTAAATTTAAGTAAAAAAACTGAAATTGTACAAAGAATTTGGGTTAGAGATAGTAATACAAAATTTTGAGAATGGATAAAGTTCATTGGTACATATAATTGGTTCACGAACTTTGTAAAAGAATCACTAATTAATATAAATACCCAGCATTGTGATGAGATCCTAGAAAAATGGGTGCCAAGGAAGTAATATTCCATCAACTTTATGGGAAACAACATAAAGATCAGGCAACTAATAAAACAGCAATTATAAAGGAAAGTTCATGATGGTTTGTCAAAATGTTGAACAGTAACAAAAAGGAAGAAAATGTTGACAAATCTTGGAAATCCTGGACAACAATTTCTTCTATAAGTAAAGGCATCACAATTTAGAAACTTCTTAAAAAGACTAGTTATTCAGAGTTACTGGGGTCTTAGACCTGCAAAAACAAATAAATGTTAAGTATAAAGACCTAGTTGAGTCCATTTTAAACACAACCAAATGGTTTGTACCTATGTGGACAGTTAACATCAGGGCTAGCTTGTACTTGGGAATTTGTTAAGTGATAAATGTGGTGGTTTTGGAACTATGACCTGTAAATTAATGGTTAGTTACAGATAAATGGTTTAGCAACAGTTATATTTATAAGTAGATAATTGTTTGCTATTACATATAGTATTTCTATAACTTCAATCTCCTATTCTAATAATATGGCATCTGTGGTAGAAAATGTTGAAGGGAATTTAGTGTATCATTTTGATGGATTTCCAGATCCATAGGTGCAAGAGGTTCACTGCAACTGCATAGGGAAAAGGTTTTAATAATACATGAATACACTCTTAGAAAAAAAATATTTAATTTATTGGAATTTAGTGTGACTTACCAAATATAACGATGATATGTAGATGACTTCTACTTGTTTGCCTCGAGTATCTAGCAGATTGTTGAGCTCAACCTAAACATCATGCTTCTTGCTGATCATCTTAGCTGCTTGCCCATTTGCCTCAACTTCTTTCTGGCTGAGCATATTAACTTCCTCTTCCATGGCCTCACATCCTTTTTTGATAACCATCTCAGCTTTCTCATCCGTCGACTCTCTTTCTATTGTTATAGCCATCTTAACTTCCTCATCCATCACCTCTTTTTCTTTGTTCATTACCATCCTAGCTTCTTCATCCATGACCTCAAATTCTTTCCTTGCATCTACAGCAAAAACTGGATCCATGGGTTATTATTTTGCTCCAATCGTGAAGAAACCTTATCCAATGAATGAATATATATATAGTGGATCGGCTAGGCAAAAAGAATTGGTAAAAATTTATTGACGGCATGAATAAAATTGTAAAGAATTGCAACTGATACTGTTTCCAGTTTTTTTAAACAGTTGCTTTTGGTAAGAATTAATGGACCTAAGTCAATAACATTGATATTGATGAGGATATATATTCAACTGATGACCTAAAATTTTGTTTCAATTTTGATTTTCTATACAATTGGTTTAATTTTGATCAGATTGTTTACAATTATGTGTGAGGGAATTAATCATCTTCTTTCCCTTCCTACTCTGAATCATAATTACTTTTGTTTGTAAGTCTTTTAAATATTGTACCAATTTAATTATAATCATATTCTATCTCTTTTAAATACTCATCATTATTAGTACATTAGAATCATACGGATGTTACAATATAATGGTTCATGGTTTATTAGGCAAAGTCTTATATAATCATTTTTGTTTGGAATAATATATTTTACATAGTTCACTAGTTGAGGATATGGGGAAGCTTTAGTATGCATATATAAATATATTAACCGATTTGTAACTAGTAAAAAAAATGAGGGGAAGAGAAGTAGGAGTGCATATTCCAACATTAGCATGTGATTAATTCCCAAAATAACGATTTTATATCAGTATGTACCATCTTCTATAATATCTTTTGTTCTTTATATAATAAACCTGAGAAAAATGTTTAGAGAAATCTTTTGTATTTTGACTGGTAATGAGCCGGATTTTTTTAGAAGTTCACAAGAAAATAAAATCGGGGCTTTAATAGTTGTTAATTTATATGTGCAAGTGTTTTAGCTATATGATGCTAATAGGACCCACGTTCCCTAGTTAGAGTGTACAACGAAAAAGCTAAAACCAGCACATGGGGAAATCATGGTTCATAACATGTCTGAATGAATCTTATTGATGTCTAGCCACATAGGCAAACATTTATACTATCATATAATTTTATCAACCTATCACTATATATCCATCAAATGGACATAAATAGATCACTCTAAGCTGAAAAACCAAATCTAGAACCTTCCCACCTTCAATATCATCTTAGCCATCCTTCATAATATTAGCATCCCCTTCATTTTCAAACTCCATTCCTGGGCCACCTTGACATATATAATTGAAAAACCCCTAACTTAAAAGCCAAATCTCGTATTGCAGCATGAGAATCGATTGGGACATTTGTAGTACCAAGAACTAAATACTTATTCATCAGTGAAGGATGTATGTCGAATAACTTAGTGTCCTCAATCTTAAATGGATCCACTTAATTAATATCATCCATCTTTGTAAATTTTTTTGAAATGATTCCATTACCTATAACCTGAAACAAATCGCAGCTTTACTTCCCTTGATTTTGATTATATCAAGGCTGAAATAATACTAAATATTATAAGAATGTAATAATAACGGATATGAATAAGAAATCTACCTTTTCAAGTTCACTGAAATAGCTTGACATTCTAGCCTTGATTTTGAGATCTACAACTTTAACCAAGAAAACATAAGAATCGTAGCTAACCAATCTATTAAAATATGAAGAAAGGACACATGATGGTGATTATATACCTTAGTTATAAGATGAAAATTTTCCTCTTTCAAGATTTTGATCTCTGTCTCTTGGAGGTTCATGTGCTCACGTAGTCTTTTGTTGGTCTTTCTTTCCACCATCAACTCATGCTCAGCATGTGCACGTGTACTGAAGTTGAAATCTATTATGTTAAATGAATAAAATAACTCCAATCCCTTGTTTGCTTCCACCGCAACATTTTTGTCTGCTCGTTGACTTACATGCACAAGGGTCATTGTGGAAGCTTTGTTTCAAATGCCTCCAGTTCTGATCATCGACCTCAATTTCTACGCATGTAATGAATGTAGAAAATTTAACATGAGCAATATCACATCCGGTAACTTGAAGTGGCACAGAATTCTTTTGAGCAAGTAAGTGTACCATGCATAAATGATGTCCATTATGAAAATTGCTCAATACTGGAAAATGGATTGATGAGTATGGGGTTGCCACAACCAACTTGTTGTGAAGTATTGTTGTTAGGACTTTATATAGAATTAGGAGATGATTAACCTATGGTTTGTACCAAATTTCTGATTTAATTGAAATGACAATTACCTATTGTAAATTTTGGTTACATTGGTGTATTTTCAAATCCATCGGCCATTATGAGAAGAATTTCATTAAGTCAAGATTTCAAATTCGTCATCCATATATTAAATATTAACACGTATTCAATTGGGATGGGAAGACTTTATATTTGTTTCCAATTATGAATTATGAATGCCAATTGTTGAGGAATACTGTTAACAAACGTTAGTGGCACCGTTAAGTTAAATGAAGGGTATTTATGGAATACCATCTTTTGGAGCATAAATATAGTTCAACAAAAAAAAATGACAGGTTTCATATTGTGAGGTATGCTAGTAAGGAAAAGGCCAAAGGGACCCCTAGAAATGTCCTACTATATATATATAATTAGATTAATTTAGATTTATCTCAATTGTTCAATTCAAATTTTGTAGGTTCAATTTTTCACCTTTTTTTTTCTGACCATGAACCTATTCTTTTTTGTTCTATAACCTTTTTACTATTTTACTTTAATATAGCTTATGTCGTTTCTGATTTCTCATTTGTTTGTGTTGTGTCTTCTCGACAATTGTTGATTGCTATAGATTGAAAGAATTACTTAGCTTTTGTTTTTTTAGGTGTTTGAACAACTTTCAGTGTATTTATTGAAGGAATTGATAGTGGAAAAATGGCATAATAACTATGAACTTGTCATAATAACTATGAACTTGTTTTTTGTGCTATTTAGGTTTTGAAATGCCACAAACTGTTTTTTGGGGATACAAGAAACCTTTGTTCAATTAATGGTTATAGATGAAGGTTTGAAAACAACAACCTTGTTTTTAGTGCTAGTTAGGTTAAAGGATATCATTTGAAGAATGAAAGTTGTTGTAATGGCTTTGATTTCACCTATAGTTTTCCTAAAAAAGTCAATTTTATGAAATATATTGTGATTATATTATAATAATAATAATAATAATAATAATAATAATAATAATAATAATAATAATAATAATGTAATTGATATACTAACAAAAATAACTTTTGGTATAAGTATGCTCATCAGGTTGCTTCATGCCGACCATATACTAACAGACATAATTGTTGATATAGGAATGCTCATGTTGCTTCATGCCGACTTCTACTAGTGGTTGAAAACCATCTGTATATCCATATACTACACAAGATCATTTGTTGCTACAGAGTTTTTGGCTACTCCAACGGGCAATACATTTGTGGATATAAGTCTTTGACCACAATGTTTTTTCCAACGGATGTCTTATCCATTGAAGTAGCCTTTTAAGGGTTTTACAAACGATTTTAGAATTTTATTAATGAATTTAATCTTTTGGTAAAATGTCATTTTTATTTTCTAGTGGTGGGTATTAGCAATATGAATGTGGTTGTGAGTAGCCTTAACCTTTGGCCCCTCAAGTATGGCTACAATTATTGACATGGTCTCATGTGGATTATGATGCTAAAGTGGAGGAAAATAAAGTTGCTATCTTAATTTGGAAAAATGTATAAAAACCAAGGAAAAACATAATTTGACTACAAATCAATAAAAAAGGAAAATTTTGTGGAAAACTAGAGATTTTAAGCCTGATGATTGGTATGACTTGAAAAGATTTTAGACACTTAATTTTCTATGAAAAAAATGTTTTAAAACAAGAAAAAACCAATTGTCTTATTAAAAGTGTGATGTATGTATGGCCATCTTTAGTTTTGCAAACAAAGGGGTTGATTCTAGTTATAAGACTTAGATTTGGGTTGAGCTCCCAAACTTTTTACTTACTCGAATTTAGGTAGGATCAAAGTCTACTTAGTTCATTCCCATGTGAATGGGGACTTAGGTTACCATTTAGGCACACGTATTTGTTCGTCGGCGTTGTAGTTGTGATGCCAGGCGGCATCCTCATCGTATGACATGCTGGCCTGAAGGAGAGACTTCCGATATGAAGATGCCTGAAATACTCAAAAGAACAAGGGTTAGGAGCTCCCCGGAATGTGTTTCCAGTGGAGGAACCTCCGACACCCAAGTCAGTGTTTGTGATGGTGGTAGTAGTAGGGAGCAGAGAGTGAGGAAAATAGCGAGAGTTCAATGCCTTCCTTACCAAGGTCCTTCCTAAGTATTTACAAGAGGGTGGAGGGAGGAGGCCGTTTGACATAGCTTGTTTAGATCGTGACACGTGTTCGGTCAAATTTGATCCGTATCCTCGGAGATAGGTACCTTCAGCTGGCCATAGGCAGTTCCGACCAAAGGCAGGGGCGTGTGCGAGGTCTCCCTGTCAGAGGCACATTAACCGTTTTTGTCGTATCTCCATAAGACCCTTTCGGAGAATGAGACCCCTTCGAGGTATAAGGCTCCTTCGGAATAGGAGGCCCCCTTCGGCTCAATATAGCTACCGAGGACTATTAAAAGAGGCCCTTCGGCAGAGTGGGACACTTTCGGAAGACACTCTCCCTTGCCGAGGATGGGGATATACTTTCTCGAAATAGGTGAGTTCGCTATTCCAAAGGTGGTAGTATATAGATTTTCCGAGGTAAGTTCTGTTACCTACCAAGGGTGTTTGTCGTTCACCAAGGTTGGTGCTAGGTCCTCCCCGAGGGTGGCTTTTGGCCTGGTGATCTGGAGATCTAGGGGATCCTGGCCCCTCGATTATAAGTTGGTGTTCTTCTCGAGGATGGTAAGGGCCCCCTTCTTCCCAAGGTTGGTCATTCATGTTTCCCGAGGGTGGTGTTTCTCAGGTCACTTTGGGCATTCTAGAAGGGTTAATAGCCCTTTGGCTATCAAGTTGCACTAAAAGAATGGTTAGATTGTCTTATGATGTAAAGTGTGTGTTGCATTGGTAGAGTCGCCTCGAAGCGAAGGTGGTTTTTCCTATGTAGTTGAATCAATAAACAGAATAAGTAAAAATAATAAAATAAATCAAGAATAAAATAAACTAAGACAAAACTTAAATTTGACACAAAATTGATTAAAATTGACTAATCATGAGAAAACGTGAAAATTTTCAACTGATAGGAATTTAGTCCCTTGTTTAGCTCTAGCTTCAAAGTGATAGGACTCTTCAATTAAGTCCGAAATTTTCATGGATTTTCAACTGAGCCTAATAAAATTTAAATTAGTCAGCAAGTCCAATACTTCACAAGATTTTCAACTAGAGCGAGATCTTTACAAGTTGGCTGCTAAAGACCCAAATTCACAATTAAGTGCAAATTTTACCAAAATTACTCAAATAGCCCAAATTTGACAATAAAAAAAAAATGAAAACAACCTGAGTAAGACCTAAACAATACTTGAGGATGCAAAAAAATAAATTCTTTTAGGACATGAAATAAATATTTTGAGACTCAAAAGTACCAAGATATATCTCCACACCTAAAAGTGGCTTCTTACACGTATGACACCTAAATGAGAGGCCAAAATTGAGTGTTAAGGGTGCTGCAAGTCATGAAGGAGAGTAGTAGCATCATTCTTGATGTAGCAGCCATGCTCATGTGCAGAGATGAATAAGTTGAGCGAAGGTGGAGATATTAGAAAATTTTGGCTCGAACCAAAAGTTAAACAGCTTGAAGAGTAATTTGGCCATTAATTACAAAGAAAGAAATTGTGTGAAATTCTTGCCAAGACAAATTGGAAGAACTAGCATATAAGGGTGCTGTCAAATTTCCTCGGAGATGGCAGATTAGCTTTAACAGGCAGCAAGTTGGGGCAAGTTAATAAGGTGATTTTATTTCCTAGTATGGTGTATAACTAGGGTTTTGTGGCGTGTGGCATATTTTTAGACACATATGTAGTGGAATAATTTAGGGTGGCAGAAATTGTGGGAGATAAAATGTGAGATGGTGGCAGCTGAAAGCCTGAAAGTAATTTATTTTGAGGAGGGAAAGACACATAGGCAGGAGTGATAATCGTACGTGTTACGAGAGCACCAGAGAAACCTTAGTATTCTTGTTATTTTGTATGTGTGTAACATTTTTTCCTTAATAGTGGAGTGGATTTGCCAGGAGGAGTAGTGGATGTAATCTTATTGTGGAACCTGAACCATATAAAAATCTTATGCTGTATTGATTGATAAGTTAATATTCTATCCCCCAGCCGTTGAAATCCTTTTTTTCCACCAGCAGTTAATTTAAAAATTTCTGTTATCTAATTAACACCCTTAACTTAACAGTGTTTAACTTCAGCGTTAACACAATCTTCCACTCAACGGTATCATAATCTTATGTGAAAAAGGAACTGTTAGCTTCTGTTTTAGATTGCTTTGGCATGAAGAAACTTGCTTCAGGCAAAATTTGCTCCGCAACAAATTGGTTCTTCAAAAGAAAGACATTTTTTTCAATAATCAGTACTTATTGTGAATCGGGTAATTAGTTTCTCTAATCTGATTTTCTGATCTTTTGTTGTAGGATAGTACTCACCTCTTAGATTCTCAACTTCGATGGTTGTTTTCTGGTTGAGCTCTGTCCGCTTTGCCTGCCCTTTTGTCTGCTATATGCAGCAACCTCTTATTTTGTTGCTTGCTGTCCTTGTTTTGTTACTTGCCGCTCTTCTGGGAAATCGTTGATGAAAGGAGGCTGGAGAGAGTCGACACCTCTTTTTTACTAACTGATGGTTGAAGGTTATGTTGACACCTAATTTCGTCCGGTTGTTTAAAATTTTTAAAGAAAATTTTATTAAAAAATTAAAAAAAAATATTATTATTATTATTATTGTTAAAAAATTTTAATTAAGTTAATTAGTTTAAAATATATTTTTGTTTTGTGAAGATTTGATTTAAAATGATATATATGTGTATGTGTATGTTTGAAATAAAATAAAATTTCATGAAAAAAATGACAAAAAATTAAAAGTTTGAGGTAAAAATGACAAAATTGAGAAGTTTCGGGCAAAATTGACAAATTATGAAAGTTCCAGGAGCTTTGGGTAATTTTTCGCATCAATTTTGGGCCTAAACGGACGTTTCTGGCCCAAATTAACAGAAAACGATAAAATTGTCAAAATCAGAAGCTTCTGAAGCTTATCCAGAGCCTGAGAAACGTAAAGGACTGAAATTGTCATTTTACCAATTTAAAAGATAAGTTTGAAATTTTTTATTAATTTATCAATCAACATTTCAGCCAAACTTCCTCTATAAATAGGCCTCAAAATTCAGTTTTAAACACATAAAAACATATAAATAAAGCTTAAAGCTCCTTTTTATAAAAAGAAAAAATTACGAATTAGGTCCCTGATCCTCTTCTCTTCCTCTCCAGAAAACCTAAACTTTCTCTGACCCTTTTTTTTTTTTTTTTTCCCCGCGAGACGCGCGCCGCTCCTATTTCCAATTCAATTTTGATTTTTAGGGTAAAACCCTTGTTAAACTCTTCATCTTTTCATTTCTTTCACTTTGGTCACTAACCTTTTATTTTGTTCTTGCAGAATTAATTACTAACTCTTTTACATATTACTTGTTTATTATTTATTGTTGTTATTATTACTAACTTTTATTATTATTGTTATTACTAACTCAACTAACTCTACTAACCTTTATTATTGTTATTATTGATACTAACTTACTAACCTTTTATTATTGTTGTTATTATTAACTACTAACATAACTAACTTCACTAACCTTTATTATTATTGTTGTTATTATTGTTACTAACTTACTAACTTTACTAACCTTTTATTATTGCTTTTATTATTGTTACTAACTTACTAACTTTACTAACCTTTTATTATTGTTATTATTAATATTAACATCTAACTTTATTAACTTTTGCTAACTTTTATAATTAATGATTATACCACTTATTTATTATTTATTTTAGTGGATGGCCAAAAAGCCCCACTTTATTTATTTTTTTTACTATTTATTAATCTTTAAATTTCATTTATTTATTTTATGTGCTTTTTATTTGTTTATTTATTTGAATATGTTATTTAATTTCTGCAATTTTTAAGTAGATGGTCAAAAAGCCCCACTTTATTTATTTATTATCTTTTGATACTCTTTTATGTATTTTCTATTTATTTACTTGTATGTGTTATTTAATTTACACACCTTTTGTTTTCTTTTGGATATTTAAACCAAACAAAAAAAAAAGAGAAAACCTTTACTTTATTTATTACAGATTTTAGTTTATGAATAGACTTATTTCACTTAAATCACTTTTTGGCCATAATAATATAAATAAGTAAATAATAACTAACAAAAAGAAGATTTTTTTTTTATAATTAACTTTATTCTAAGGATAATAAAAATCATTTTTTAAAGCCAACTATCTTTGTGAAACATATGTTTTCTTTGAAAACAACAAAAAGATAATCTTTTTATTCCTTTTGTTAAAAATTAATAAACAAACATAATTAAATAATTCTAAAAATATACAAATCAATTCTTTTTAAACATATTTTTAAAGTAATGATATTAAAAATTTAAAAATTCAAGAAAAATAATAATAAAAATTATGATTAAAATTAATAATTAAGTAAATAATTAAAAAATAAAAATTAATAAAAATTAAACTCCATGTCCAAATGATCCGCCAGGATCCAATGGTTTGGAGAATAATAAAAATAATAAAATAAAAATATAAAAAAATAAAATTAATTTTAATAGTTATTTTTATCCAGTAAAAATAAAAACAAAACCTTTTTAATAAAAGAAGTATATGAAAATTAAGACTTTGTATTTTACTTATTTCTTTTAAATTAAAACATAACTTTTTGATTCTTTTAAATTAAAACATAAAATTTTGATTAAATAATTAATTTTTAATTCACCTTTTATCAAATAAATATTAAGACTTTTCTTTTATTTTTTCAAATATACATATAAATTTTTGTTTTCCTTTATTAAATAAATAAAATTTTAATTATTAATTTTTAATTCACCTTTTATCAAATGAAATATAATACTTTTCTTGTATTTTTGAAATATACATATAAGTTTTTGTTTTTTTTTTATTGAATAAATAAGATCTTGATTAAATGATTTCTTTTTGGTTCATTTTCTATTAAATATTAAAGAATGAACATAATATAAAATATAAATTTTTTATTTTTAAATCCATAATTTCTTTAAGTAAGATCTTGATTAAATAATTTCTTTTTTTGGATTATCTTTTATTAAATAAAAAAGAATAAACATAACATAAAATAAAAATCTTTCTTTTATTTTTATAAAACCTTGATTAATTTCTTTTTTTGGAATAAAAATAAAATAAATATCAAGATTTTTTTAAAACTCTTTAAAGTAACTTTTTTTTAAAATTATTTTTTTTAATTCTTTTATTTAAATAATAAATATTCTTCATTAAACACAAGCAAAAAAAAAAGAAAACTAAAAAGTGAAAGAAAAAAATAAGAGAAGAAAAGAAAGATAAGTTTATTTTATATGTGTTATTTAATACAAATTTTATGGATATCTAAAGATAAGAAAAAAAGAAAAATGAAAAGAAATAAAATAAAGGAAAGATAAGAAAAAGAAAGGAAAGATAAGAAAAAGAAAAGAAAGAAAAGAAGAAAAATATAAGAAAAAAAATAAACAAAATAAATTTTTAGATCATTAACAAAAACCTAAAATTTCATAAACAAAAGATTTACAAAATAGTCATTAAACTAATAATTAATTCTATAATAAATCAGAATTAAATAATTAATTATAAATTAAAATAATTTCCATATCCGGATTATCCGGCAAGATCTACGGTTTGGAAAAAAAAAAATTTTTAATTAAATAAATTAAATAAAAAGATAAAAATCCATATTTTACGATATGGATTAAGTTATTTAAAATTTCATCGAATTCCGTGTCCAAATGACTCGGCAGAGTCCATGGTTCGGAAGTATAAAATTCTATGCAAATTAATTACTAAAAATCCACATCTAACTAAATAATTCAGTTAAAATTTCTAATTTTGAAAATTAACTGAATTTGTTTAAAAGCAAAGCAAAACAAAATTAAAATCAACTAAGGTGCCAATTTTTTGGCGTTATAACAAAGTTGTTTTAACGTAACCGTACTCCCGATCCCCGAACTCTCGCAGACCATATTTTAGGTGACCAATCGACCTAAGAAAAAAACTGATTGGTGGCGACTCCAAAAACCCGACGTTGCTACAGCTTGGCGACTCCACTGGGGAGTCGATGTTAGTGAGTCGAGCCTACAAGCTGATTTGTTTTAATTTACTTTGCTTATTATTATGTGGATTTATATGTTATATTTACTTAGATAACACATGCATAATGCATTCACAATATGAAACTCTATACCCGAGCTTCCTCAAATCAAACACGATTCTTTCTAAGCGGAATTGGTGTTGTTGTCCTTGTGAGGCCATGGTCTCCAAGCCTTCACCGGTTTCAAAGTAGCAAAGTAGTGTATTGCCTTCTGAGACGGTTAGTCTCTGCATGGGCCCACGAAAAGCTACGACTCGAATTAATCCATTCCTTACATTAACCCTAGAGGGTAAGAAGTTGGGCCGTCACTATAATTTAGTGACGAGATTCGGGAACTATCCCTTGGCCATTTTGATAAACCACCTTCTGCATATAGAATTCCCCACTTAACTATAGAACTGACCATAGTATTCCTCTCATTTTACCAACGCCATAAGCATGTCATTGTTATGCTATGTTGTTGCTCTACACTTTTATTTTCTTTATGTCTTATATTTATGGTTCTAACTCGTTTTTCTATAATAGTTCATGAGTTATTACTATTTAACTTATTAATAACCTTATTTTTCTTTTCCTGTACTTCTGTTTTGTGCAATTATTCTTCATGCCTCAAAACCACGCATCAAACTATGCTAACTTTTTAGTCTTTATAATAACAACTAAAAGTTTTGAAGTTCCACGATAGTGGATAACTAAACTCACTCATTGCATGCATGCATCCATTGCATCAGTCATATACATATAGAATCTAATAAAATAAATATTCCTTTAAAAAGGTAAAATTGGACCTCAACATCGATATTTAACTCGGCTCCAAACAAGATTAATGGCAGAACAAGCCGAAGGACGTCTCATGGAGATGGAGTCCAAGATTGAAAGTATGTCAGAACAGATGAGACAATTGATGGAACTAATCAAGGGGAAAGCAACTCAAGCTCCCATCAAAGAAGTACAAGATCCCACTTACCCTCCGGGATTCACCCCGCAACGAGTCTCAGTCCAAGAAAACTTGTTTCAAGAACCAGGTCCGTCTGCTAGTGTTCACCTGAAACAAGACACTGTACTTGAAGAAAAGAAGACACCACCAAAAGAAGAAGCAGAATCTCAAAAACTCGAAACAATAGAGAAGAGACTGCGAGCCATTGAAGGAGGCACCATATTCGGATCTCTTTCAGTGGATGACCTCTGCTTAGTGCCAGATGTCGTAATCCCTTCAGACTTTAAGGTGCCAGATTTCGTAAAATACGATGGAACGAGTGATCCCATCACTCACATCACTTTATTTCTCAGGAGACTACAACCACTCACAAAAGATGAAAAGGTGTGGATTGCACTTTTTCAGGAAAGTCTCACAAAATCAGCACTACAGTGGTATCTAAGTCAAGGTCCAAGAAACATCAAAACTTGGAATGACCTTGCTCAGGCCTTTATCGGCAATTATAAACATGTTATGGACTTGGCTCCGGATCGCCAAACTCTCCAAAACATGGAGAAGAAAAAGCCAGAAACTTTTAAGGAATATGCCCAACGATGGAGGGACTTAGCTGCACAAGTACAGCCACCCATGACAGAAAGAGAAATGGTCACTTTGTTTGTCCAGACACTGAAATACCCATATTATGACAAACTTATTGGCAATGCGGCAACTAACTTCTCCGACGTAGTCATGTCTGGAGAAAGGATCGAGCATGGTATCAGGACCGGGAAGATTACTGAGTCCTTTAGTGATCCTATGAAAAGAGGAGGACCATCCAGAAGAAAAGATGAAGAAATACAACAAATCGGACGAGGAAGAGGGATTCCCCTCGTGGGTACCGTGGCTACCGGACCTCGCCTATCCTATTCTGCCAACAGGCCCAATTATTATCCTACCAATAAGCCCAATGATTATCTTCCGAATAGGCCCAATGATTATCCTCCTAATAGGCCCAACAATTATCCTCTCAACAGGCCTAATCAGTTACGGCCACCTGTTCCGACTCCTCCAGCGCCTCCACCAAGACCAAGAGAAGTCTTCGCACCAATTCCCATGACTTATATTGAGTTGTATCCAAAACTCATCCAAAGTCAACTCATTCGCCCAATTCCTACCAGGCCGTTGGAACCCCCATATCCAAGTTGGTATAACCCCAACATAAATTGCCCATATCATGATGGCGTTACCGGCCATGGCCTGGAAAATTGCATAGCACTGAAACGTATAGTCCAACAATTAATCGAGTCAAAGTGGTTGGACTTTTCCGATGAACCAAACGTCACTCACAATCTATTGCTGCCTCATCAAGCAAAACCAGTCAATATGATAAAAGAATACCGGCCGATAAAGAAGTCAGTCAACGATATCATAACCCCTCTTAAGCATGTATATTCATGCCTTATAAAAGAAGGGATTATCATGGGAAAGTCTTCTTTTGGACATGAAGAAGTCGAGGATGAGGAACGGTGCAACTTTCACGACAGTAAGAGTCATTCTATCCAAGAATGTTCAGAATTTCGTGAAAATCTACAAAGACTCATAGACTTCTCCCAACTCATCATTTTTACGTCAGATAAAGATGATGATGTAAATGTGATCATTAAAGAACGGGAAGTCAATGCTACACCAAAACCACTAGCCATACCAATTTCAAAATCTATTGCCAAGCCTTTAAGAATTCAAGGCCCGAGGCCATTCCCCAACAAATCAGGCAAGGCGGTTCCACAGAGCCATGATTACACTTCCAACATCACATCAACTCCATTAAAAGTTAGGAGTATGATTAGAAGTGATCGATGTCACTCTCCGGAGCAAATGAACAAGCTCCAACAAGATAAAAATGTCACAGACCCAACAAATGAGCCTCTTGACACAGATACATCCAAAGAGCAAGAGATGCCTCGAGAGGTAACAGATGAACAAGCTACTGAGTTTCTCAAACTCATAAAGCAAAGTGAGTACAGCACCGTGGAGCAGTTAAACCACTTGCCAACAAAGATCTCCATACTTTCACTACTCATAAGCTCTGATGCTCATCGAGAAGCCTTTCTCAAAGTCTTGAATAAGGCCTATGTTGAGCCAGATATTTCAGTGAATAATTTTGACCACCTCGTCAACAATATCACCGCACAGAATCTCATCACATTCACTGACGATGAGATACCAGCAGAAGGAAGGGGTCACTCTAAGGCTCTACATATTTCGGTTAAGTACAAAGATCGAATTATGGCTAGAGTTCTTATCGATAATGGGTCAGCTCTAAACATAATGCCACTTGAAACCTTACACAAGTTTGGTATAGACTCATCATACCTCAACAACAGTCATATCACTATTCAAGCATTTGACAGGACGAATAGAAATGTTGTTGGAGAAATAGAGCTGCCAATAGGAATTGGCCCTTGTGTCTTCCACATCACATTCCAAGTTATGGACATTAATCCTTCTTATACTTGTCTGTTGGGCAGACCATGGATTCATATGGCCGGAGCAATTCCCTCCTCATTACACCAAAAAATGAAATTCATTTTTGAAGAAAAGTTAATCACAGTCTTTGCTGAAGAAGGCATTCTGCTATCATCTATATCAATGGTAGCAAAGACCAATTGACCTTCTCTTCCAAGTTGGTATGACCCAAATGCCAAATGTAACTGAAAATTGTGTGGCACTGAAACTCAAAGTCCAGTAGTTGGCCGAATTCAAGTTGCTAGGCCTGATGTGATTGGTAATTGAAAGTGAAGATTTTGAGCTGGAATTACATTGATTTTGGAAGGGCTCCAAGTCAGATCTGACCTAACAGTTTGCACACACTTTTGAATGACAGGGAATCCTTTGAATAAACTTGTATCTTTGATAGCTTGCCAAAGTAATCTAATAGTAAAAATCTCCTAGATTTAGTCCAGAATCTAGGGTGTAGTCTTTATTAAATGGACACCTGGTATTCTTTTTCTTGGTACAACAAAAAGATGTAATGTGTGCATTCTACCACTTTTTACATCCACATATTCTACCATTTTCTACCAAAAATTCCATTTTCTCTCACTCTTTGCCATTATACTATTCATTATTACCATCACACTTTACTTTGTAAACAATACTACTCGTGGGTGAAAATGAAAGTTAAGAGAGATTTGATAGTAGTGATCTTCAAAGTGCTGCCAAATCTAGCGAGAATGATTTCAAATGTTGCACCTCAACCCTCAAAAAGGAATTCACACTGGTTATCAACATCCTTGCAAGAAGTCTTGGATTAGCTTCCAAAGAAGGTAGCTCTCATATTAAATGACTTTAGTGGCCTCCCAAATTCTCCTGAATGCTCAACACAAGAAAAGATTCTTAGTTCTCCGCAACACAAATTCCAAAAAGAAAAGAAGTTCATCCCTTCCATCAAAACGCAATAAGGGAAAATTCAAATCCAAAACAAAAAGAGGCTGAGAGCAAGCATGAGCAACCAAGGCCATTTGAGTCATCTCACTTCAAGAGGGCTATCAAGTATATCATCACCATAGCTCACACAAAAAAAAAAAAAACAAAACAAAATAAAACAAAAGAAAAAGAAAAAGAAAAAGAGCTCAAGTTAGAGCCAAAGAAAGAAATAAAAAAATGAGCTATGGATTCTAGACTGAAAACCTGCAAAGGCGGTTTAGAAGACAAAAGTAACCTTCAACCCAAGCGTGCATAAAGATTACGATAGTTGGGGGGCAATAGATGAGGTCTAACTTTCTAGAAAGGGTGGCAAGTTTGAAGTCATCACTATTGAGTTTTTCACTATATTTAATATTGCTCACGAGTAGTATTAAACGACCCTTCTTTCACACCACTTAAACTTAACTTTCTTCAGACTTAACATCCTCATTCAGCTAAAAGACTATTATTGTGAATCATGTTTATACCTCATTACCCTGCACAATTTATGTCTTCAAGTTGGAAAGGGGAGGAATGACAGGATATTTTAATTAAAAACAAAGACCGTAAATTACTTGGTCAAGCTTTGCAAATTGATGAAAAGTTTTTCTTTAAGGCTAAACCATTATTCATTAATCTGTGTAGACTTAAAAGTGATGAGATAACTTGAGACTTTCTTTAAGAGGATGTAGTTCTTGTAAGAGAAATTTGCGATAAGTGCCATCACAAAGGTCTAAAAATACTCGACCTTCTGTTAAATCAAAGGCGAGATGATACCTTTTATTCACATAAATACCATATTCAGGGGGGCAAAGTAGTCTCTACGAAGCATAAGAGGAGTACTGCCAACAAAGAAGTTCAATAGACAAGGGGGCAAGTCTTATGGATCAGAACCTGAATCTAAGAAAGAGCAATCATTCAGATTATAACATGGTGATAAATAAATGTCGACACGGCCACAAAAAACGGGCAAAGAGACATTGAAAATTAAGACTTCAATAGTATGAAATCCATGACAGGGATGAGTATCCGAAGAGATATAAAGTATGAGGCAGACGAACATTAAAGAAATTGAGGCCAAAATTCAAGAACAAGTCAAGCAAAGAGGATTTTGAAAAGAGTTGGGCTTTTGAGGCAGTGGACAAAAGCTGGAAAGCATAAAGAGATTCCAAGAAAGCAATTACAAAGAGGATCCAATAAAGCAAAGACATGAAGAACTAGATTCATAAAAAAAAAAATCCAAAACAAAAGAATACCATCAGTTACGCATGCATTACATTCATGCATTTCACATCATGCATACATAATTTTTACATGACAGGGATCAAATGGGAAGCACATTCATGGCACCGTTACATCAATATAAGCTAACATCTCAATGACATCAGCTCTTACCAATCTATCATTGGATACACAGCTAATACGCTGGACCCAGCCCTATCAGGAATCCAAGGATAAAGTAGACAATATTGTCAAAAGCCTGATAATCAATTCAATAATCGAGGCTACACCTGGATGGACAGAATTGACGCCAGCTTAGCAGTATCCAAGATAAGAGATAGCGATGGTCAAAGATAAGCGCGGATATCGAGAAATATTGTCGTCAAAAGCAGACGATGGATTTAATAATCAAGGACTGGATCAATATTAGCCCGATGGGATATCAAAGATAAGAAATATCTATGATATCAAAATAAAGTAGGATCCACTTTTCCGGTTAAACGGCGGATACGGTACTCCGTGACTCTCAAGTCGGTTCTCTCAGTTGCCCATAATAACTGATCCTTTCCTCCCTTCATTCTTTTACTTCCTCCTAGAAAATGGATCCTACTTTTTCTGCCTTGTGAAAGTATTTCCCTTCTCTCCCAATGAACATCCTCAAAAAGATTTACCGAGTTCGCTGTGAACGATTAAGAGTTCTGATGCACAAAGGAATACCTGAAGATGTACGGTGGTTAATCGAAGCCAAGGTTTGTCTGGCAGGTAAAATCCCAGAGACATTTGCGTCTTACATGCCTGGTGTAGGCAAAAGCTCTTATGCCAGAAAGAGAAGAGCGAGAAGATTACAAGTCTGCTATAAATGTGGTCGGTAGACTTGGAAGACTAAGTGTCGTTCTTTAGGAATGATCTCCAATAATCGAGAAGATAAAATACGGTTCATCAAGAATGGCTTGAGTAAGGACTCATTGGATGATATCCAATTGACTCTTGAGACGCATTCTTGTGGATCTGTGCAACGTGAAATTCTTGGTTTATGGAGTATTTTTCATGAAGAACGAAACCGTTACAATCCCAGGAATCTGACTTTAAAAGACCCTGTTTGCCAGCTTGTAAGAAAGTTGGATGGGAAGCAGATCCTCGACTCATAGAAGCCGTTAATGCCGTTACTGGACGTAAAATCAATTGAAGATGTGAGCCACAGTCACAATTACTGTACATACGGTTTGTTGTATTTGGAAAAATTTGCATTTTCTTTTGACAGATGTACATGCTCCCCTAAGTGTAATCGACACGTTATCCCTTTTCATCACTATAAATGCGTGTTCTTCTTTCTGATTAAGCAGCGGATAAGATACCCCGTGACTTCTAAAGTCGGTTATTCCAGTTTCCTACAATAATTGATTCCTTTCCCTCTTCTCTCAAATTCTTCTCTCATCAATGGATTCTGCTCTTTCTGCACTGCGAAAGTACTTTCCTTCCCTCCCACTAAAAGTTCTTAAGAAGATCTACCTTGCTAGATGTGAGAGAATTAGAGTTTTTACACGCAAGGGCATTCCTGACAATGTGCAATGGATAATTGAAGCTAAGGTTCGTTCGGCTGGAGAAGTTCCAGATGCATTTAAGCCTCGTATGCCCGGCCTAGGTAAGAGCGCTTAGATGTCTGTTATAAATGCGGATGATGGAATTGCAATACTAAATGCCGCTCCTTAGGATACATCTCAAAAAATCGGGAAGATAAAAGAAAATTCATTAAGAATGGCCTACGTAAGGAATCTCTGGAGGATATCCGAGGGACTCTTGAAATGCATTCTTGTGGAATAGTACAACGTGAAATAGTCAATTTATGGAGGACTTACCATAAAGAACGAGACCGTTACAGTCCCCAAAATCTGACTGTAAACGATCCTGTTTGCCAGTTTGTAAGAAAACTGGATGAGAAGCAAATCCCCGATTCATAGATGGCATTAAAGTCATTAATGGACATAAATCGGTGGAAGATGAGAGCGACAGTCATGATTGCTGTACATTTAAGTTGTCATTTGTCTTTTCTTGTAACAATAATGTACTCGCTTCTGTAAGTATAATTAACTTGTTATCCTTTCATCACTATAAATACGTGTAAGTTATTTCCGTTTCCTACAATCACTAATTTCCTTCTATGCCTCCTTCGTCAATGGAGTCTTCTCTTTCCACCCTACGAAAGTATTTTCCTTCCCTAAAAAAAAATGTTCTTAAAAAGATTTATCAAGCTAGATGTGAACGATTCAGAGTATTTATGCAAAAAGGCATTCCTGATAATGTGCGGTGGTTAATCAAAGCTAAGGTTCGTTCAGCTGGTGAAGTTCCAGAAGCGTTCTTTCCCCGTATGCCCGGCTTCGGCAAAAGTGCTTATGCTAAAAAGAGAAGAGCGAAGAGGCTAGACATTTGTCATAATTGTCGATGGTGGATTTGCGGCACTAAATGTCGTTCTCCAGGAGTGATCACCAGAAATTGTAATGACAGAATAAAATTTGTTAAGAATGGCTTGCGTAAGGAATCTCTGGAAGATATCCGAGAGATTCTTGAAGCGCATTCTTGCGCAATAGTGCAATTTGAGCTTGTAAGATTATGGATGATTTTGCAAAAAGAACGAGATCGTTACAGTCTTGGGAATCTGACTTTAAACGACCCAGTTTGCCAGTTTGTGAGAAAACTGGATGGGATGCAAATCGCCGATTCATAGAAGGCATTGAAGCCGTTACTGGATGCAAAGCTAGTGGAAGACGTGGACCGAGGTCATGATTACTATGCACGCTATCTGTCGCTTTTGAAATTTTCTTCCCATAATGTACCCACTCTTGACATGAGGTATAACTATGACTACTGTATATAGTTGTCACTTTTGAAATTTCCTTTTCATCCGACAATCACGTACCTACTACTGATGTAAGCTACAGTCGCAACTACTGTGCGTGCTAGTTGCTTTTGAAATTTTCCTCCTCTTTTTGACAATAATGACCAGAGTCATAATCACGGCTACTGTGTATAGCCGGCAATAATATATCCTTTCTTGAAAATAAAATTATTGCTTTACCGCTATAAATATATCCTCTTTTCTTCCTTGCTCACAAGGGTATGGATAGGAATGGAGAAAACCCCAACTCGCAAATCTCGAACTATTTGTGTATTTTCCGGAGCTTTTCCTGGAAAAGATGAAGAGTACTTAAAAGCAGCCAACCATTTGGGTAAGGTATTAGCTGAGCGAAAAATTCACTTAGTTTATGGAGGAGGTAGTGTCGGATTGATGGGAGGTGTAGCATCAGCAGCATCTCTAGGAGGAAGCCAAGTTCTGGGCATCATCCCTGGACCTCTTAAATCCGTTTCTGGGGGCACGATTGGAGAAGAATTAGTGGTTAAAAATTTGCAAGAGCGCGTGCTACAAATGCTTCTTAATGCTGATGCTTTTATCGCTCTACCAGGTGGTTTTGGTACGTTAGGAGAAATCTTCCAAATCGCTTCCATGGCCTAACTTAATTTGCACCAGAAACTCATTGGGATTTTGAATGTTAACGATTTCTTTACAGGTCTGATAGCTTTTGTGGATTATGCAGTGCAAAAGAATTTTATATCAAGAGTGGAACGACAAATCCTAATATCCGCAAAAACTGCTGAAGAATTACTCGATAAAATGTAAGCTTTTGTTCCTGAACCAGATCCAACAATGATTCAGATAGACTGGGCACGACAGTCTTTTCCGATCAGTTCCATCCCATAATTCTCCTCTGTTCACCCTATTGAAGTATTGTGGAAGAAGAAGCGGTCCGATCTGTTCTTCTCGTCCTCTAGTTTTACTATCAGCATTTTCTTTCGTGTTTCAGTTTCTTTTGTAGGATAGTTTTGTTCACGCTGATATTAAAACCATTGGACAATGCCTTTAGGTTGGAATGGCTGAGTAAAGAGTAATTTTTATTGCTCTTGAGACGCATCCTATTAGGTCTACTAGGCATGACATTTTGTGCTAACTAAGCTTCAACCTTATTTGGATGACATATCTCTCAAGCGAATCTATATTTACCGAAGCAAATATTAGATGAACTTTGGATATTGATTCCAAACATCCGTTCCCTTTACATGATTTGTCAGTGTTATTGTCATCATCAAGATTCACTCGTTTTATCGAAGCCTAATTCTTTGCACTCGTCTGTTATGAAAATTCACACTTTCGGAGAAAATTATTCCAATTTCAATCACTTTCATATAAATTTCGCTCGAGGTCCTAAGGAAAGCTCCTTAGCCTCGAAATCAATCAATTTTCATTCATCGGGGTTGTAAGGATGGAACCTTTGCCTCGAAATCAATCAATTTTCATTCATCGGGGTTGTAAGGATGGAACCTTTGCCTCGAAATCAATTTTCATTCATCGGGGTTGTAAGGATGGAACCTTTGCCTCGAAATCAATCAGTTTTCATTCATCGGGGTTGTAAGGATGGAACATTTGCCTCAAAATGAATCAGTTTTCATTCATCGGGGTTGTAAGGATGGAACCTTTGCCTCGAAATCAATCAGTTTTCATTCATCGGGGTTGTAAGGATGGAACCTTTGCCTCGAAATCAATCAGTTTTCATTCATCGGGGTTGTAAGGATGGAACCTTTGCCTCGAAATTAATCACTTTTCATTCATCGGGGTTGTAAGGATGGAACCTTTGCCTCGAAATCAATCAATTTTCATTCATTGGGGTTGTAAGGATGGAACCTTTGCCTCGAAATCAATCAATTTTCATTTGTCGGGGTTGTAAGGATGGAACCTTTGTCTCAAAATCAATCAGTTTTCATTTATCGGGGTTGTAAGGATGGAACCTTTGCCTCGAAATCAATCAATTTTCATTCAACGGTAGGACTGCTCCTATCGTCGGGGTTCTAAGGATGGAATCTTTGCCCCGAAAACAATCAATTTTCATTCAACGGTAGGACTGCTCCTATCGTCAAGGTTTTAAGGAGAGTTCCTTAACCTCAACCAACCAATCAATTATCAAAATTTTCCCTTCAACGATAGGAGAATTCCTATCGCAGAGTTTTTCTAAAAGAATTTTCCTTAACCTCATGGTTTAGGCGGCGAGAAGGTTCTTAATGCCTAGCTAAGCCGGACGAAATTTAGTAACTACTTTGCATACATCATGTCCCATGAAGCATGCAAAGGGGGGCAGCTGTTGACACCCAATTTCGTCCGGTTGTTTAAAATTTTTAAAGAAAATTTTATTAAAAAATTTTTAAAAAAATATTATTATTATTATTATTGTTAAAAAATTTTAATTAAGTTAATTAGTTTAAAATATATTTTTGTTTTGTGAAGATTTGATTTAAAATGATATATGTGTATGTTTGAAAGAAAATAAAATTTCATGAAAAAATGACAAAAAATTAAAAGTTTAAGGTAAAAATGACAAAATTGAGAAGTTTCGGGCAAAATTGACAAATTATGAAAGTTCCAGGAGCTTTGGGTAATTTTTCGCATCAATTTTGGGCCTAAACGGACGTTTCTGGCCCAAATTAACAGAAAACGATAAAATTGTCAAAATCAGAAGCTTCTGAAGCTTATCCAGAGCCTGAGAAACGTAAAGGACTGAAATTGTCATTTTACCAATTTAAAAGATAAGTTTGAAATTTTTTATTAATTTATCAATCAACATTTCAGCCAAACTTCCTCTATAAATAGGCCTCAAAATTCAGTTTTAAACACATAAAAAAATATAAATAAATATTAAAGCTCCGTTTTATAAAAAGAAACAATTACGTCTCAGGTCCCTGATCCTCTTCTCTTCCTCTCCAGAAAACCTAAACTTTCTCTGACCCTTTTTTTTTTTTTTTTTCCCCGCGAGACGCGCGCCGCTCCTATTTCCAATTCAATTTTGATTTTTAGGGTAAAACCCTTGTTAAACTCTTCATCTTTTCATTTCTTTCACTTTGGTCACTAACCTTTTATTTTGTTCTTGCAGAATTAATTACTAACTCTTTTACATATTACTTGTTTATTATTTATTGTTGTTATTATTACTAACTTTTATTATTATTGTTATTACTAACTCAACTAACTCTACTAACCTTTATTATTGTTATTATTGATACTAACTTTACTAACCTTTTATTATTATTATTATTATTAACTACTAACATAACTAACTTCACTAACCTTTATTATTATTGTTGTTATTATTGTTACTAACTTACTAACTTTACTAACCTTTTATTATTGCTTTTATTATTGTTACTAACTTACTAACTTTACTAACCTTTTATTATTGTTATTATTAATATTAACATCTAACTTTATTAACTTTTGCTAACTTTTATAATTAATGATTATACCACTTATTTATTATTTATTTTAGTGGATGGCCAAAAAGCCCCACTTTATTTATTTTTTTTACTATTTATTAATCTTTAAATTTCATTTATTTATTTTATGTGCTTTTTATTTGTTTATTTATTTGAATATGTTATTTAATTTCTGCAATTTTTAAGTAGATGGTCAAAAAGCCCCACTTTATTTATTTATTATCTTTTGATACTCTTTTATGTATTTTCTATTTATTTACTTGTATGTGTTATTTAATTTACACACCTTTTGTTTTCTTTTGGATATTTAAACCAAAAAAAAAAAAAAAAGAGAAAACCTTTACTTTATTTATTACAGATTTTAGTTTATGAATAGACTTATTTCACTTAAATCACTTTTTGGCCATAATAATATAAATAAGTAAATAATAACTAACAAAAAGAAGATTTTTTTTTATAATTAACTTTATTCTAAGGATAATAAAAATCATTTTTTAAAGCCAACTATCTTTTTGAAACATATGTTTTCTTTGAAAACAACAAAAAGATAATCTTTTTATTCATTTTGTTAAAAATTAATAAACAAACTTAATTAAATAATTCTAAAAATATACAAATCAATTCTTTTTAAACATATTTTTAAAGTAATGATATTAAAAATTTAAAAATTCAAGAAAAATAATAATAAAATTATGATTAAAATTAATAATTAAGTAAAATAATTAAAAAATAAAAATTAATAAAAATTAAAATCCATGTCCAAATGATCCGCCAGGATCCAATGGTTTGGAGAATAATAAAAATAATAAAATAAAAATATAAAAAAATAAAATTAATTTTAATAGTTATTTTTATCCAGTAAAAATAAAAACAAAACCTTTTTAATAAAAGAAGTATATGAAAATTAAGACTTTGTATTTTACTTATTTCTTTTAAATTAAAACATAACTTTTTGATTCTTTTAAATTAAAACATAAAATTTTGATTAAATAATTAATTTTTAATTCACCTTTTATCAAATAAATATTAAGACTTTTCTTTTATTTTTCAAATATATACATAAAATTTTTGTTTTCCTTTATTAAATAAATAAAATTTTAATTAAATTTACTTTTTGATTCACCTTTTATCAAATGAAATATTAAGACTTTTCTTGTATTTTTGAAATATACATATAAGTTTTTGTTTTTTTTTATTGAATAAATAAGATCTTGATTAAATAATTTCTTTTTGGTTCATTTTCTATTAAATAAAGATGAACATAATATAAAAATATAAATCTTTTATTTTTAAATCCATAATTTCTTTAAGTAAGATCTTGATTAAATAATTTCTTTTTTTGGTTTATCTTTTTATTAAATAAAAAAGAATAAACATAACATAAAAATAAAAATCTTTCTTTTATTTTTAATAAAACCTTGATTAATTTCTTTTTTTGGAATAAACATAAAATAAATATCAAGATTTTTTTAAAACTCTTTAAAGTAACTTTTTTTTAAAATTATTTTTTTTAAATTCTTTTATTTAAATAATAAATATTCTTCATTAAACAAGCAAAAATAAAAAAGAAAAACTAAAAAGTGAAGAAAAAAATAAGAGAAAGAAAAGAAAGATAAGTTTATTTATATGTGTTATTTAATACAAATTTTATGGATATCTAAAGATAAGAAAAAGAAAGAAAAGAAAAGTAAAATAAAATATAAACAAATAAAAAAAAATAAGAATAAAAAGAAAAGAAAGAAAAGAATAATAAAATATAAATAAACAAAAGAATTTTTTTTAAACATTAAAAGATCATTAACAAATCTAAAATTTCATAAACAAAAAACTTATAAATTAGTAATTAAACTAATAATTAATTCCATAATAATAAGAATTATATAAATTAAATTAATTTCCATATCCGGATGATCCGGCAGGATCTACGGTTTGGAAAATATCAACCTTTTAAGATAAATAAATTAAATAAAAAGATAAAAAATCCATATTTACGATATGGATTAAATTGATTAAAACTTCATCAAATTCCGTGTCCAAATGACTCGGCAGAGTCCATGGTTCGGAAGTATCAAACTTTATATAAATTAATTACTAAAAATCCACATCCGACTAAATAATTCAGTTAAAATTCCTGGTTTTAAAAATTAACTGAAGTTATTTAAAAGCAAAGCAAAACAAAATTAAAATCAACTAAGGTGCCAATTTTGGGCGCTATAACAAAGTTGTTTTAGTGTAACCGTACTCCTGATCCCCGAACTCTCGCAGACCATATTTTAGGTGACCAATCGGCCTAAGAAAAAAAATGATTGGTGGCGACTCCAAAAACCCGACGTTGCTACAGGTTAATTCTAAACACCGTTATTTAAACAGTATTAATAAAATAACAGAAGATTTGCTAGTGGACATTTTTTTTTCACCGTTGCTTCATAGAATATTGGGAAAAATACCAAAACCCCTCTGAGGTTTGGGTTAACCTACAATTGTGTCCCCTATTTTTCTGAAACCTACGCATACCCCTCCAACATTAATACTGTTATTCAACGCTATAAAAGAAAAGAAAAAATGTCTAACTTCACCATCCTAGCCTTGTCCCTAGAATTTTACCCCCCAACTTACACATCTAGCAAGCCACTCCCCTCTCTCATCACGTCCTTGCTCGGTCGAATCCCAACCGCCACCGGGGTCCAACCAGACGCCGACGTCTGGGTTCAACCTGACGCCGGAGTTTTCCCATTCATTTTCCGATTCGTCCCCATGCCCATCTAGATCCCATAGCAAATGAATAAACGGATTAGTCCCCATGGCCATCTATCATTTTCCTCTACCCATCTGGGTTTCGATCGGATCATTTCCCCATAGCCATACCAATACGCGAAGGAGAGGATAGGGCAGAGGAGACATCGCGGAGAGGGTAAAGGAGGCGGTGAGTGGAGGTGAAGGGCAGAGCTGGCGTCTCAAACCCAACTCGCTCCAGATCAATCGTACGGCGGTGGAGGCGCTCGATCTTCGCCTGAGTTTGATTTTCGCAAGATGCCGTCAAATCGGCACTGCCAATGGCAACGTCATGCTGTGCCCATCTATAACATTCTTCTCTCCTCGAAAGATATCAGCCTGTCTTTGAATATTATCGGCGATTCTCGAAAGTAGTAGCAAAGAGAAATCCGATGATCGACATCGAGCCTCTGAGCGCTGGCAGCGACGTTGATCCTCTCCGATGATGACCTCATATTGATCTTTCAGCTCGATCGAGAACCATACTTTCCAGTTCTGTTCAGAGAATCAGCATTCCTCCGATCGGCCGATGAATTCCCGGTGACGGTTTGGCGTCAATGGCTGCTGGGGGATGAGAGCTAGAGGGCAAGAGGACGGACAGGTTTGGAATTCAGAATCGGCATCAAAGGCCAATTAGAGGCGAATCGGACGAAGCGGACGAAGGCCAATTATAGGAGAATCGAACGTAGATGTACTGATGGCGCCGATTAGGGAGAATCGAGGCAAGTGAAGAAACGGAGAGGAGAGAGGAGGGCGGCGGGGAGGAGGAGCACCAAATGGAGGGGAGAGAAGATTGGTTTGTGGGTTTGCAGAGAGAGAGAGTGATTCCGGCTGCGTGGGTGGGTGGGGTTGGCGATGATGAACTTGGTTCTGGGATTTGAGTTTTGGTTTAAGACTTAGCTAGGAAGGGATGGGGTAAATCATTTGATGTAAAAGATGGGGTGCCAAAGTTTTTATGGAAGAAGGTCAGAGGGGCTAAGTCAGCAATTTTTCCTTTTTCTATGATAACGGTCATTAACAGAGTTAAGTTTTCAGGGTATCGTAGGTTTTCAAAAAATAAGGGATACAACTGTACGTTACCCCAAACCGCGGTACGGTTTTGGTATTTTTCCCTAGAATATTTACTCAAACTAGAAATCTTAGCTCATCATAAATAAATCATTTAAAGCAAAAAGATCAAAGCAGGATATGAGTCGGGTGCGAGTACACTTTTATGTACCCACACATACTGGATATCGTTAACTCTTTCATCAGACACTGTTAAGAAGAAAGAAAAATACCAAATGCGAGTTCTGAGGGAGAAAAAAGTGGGATTTATATTTAGTTTTTCTTTTTCTTTCCATAAAATCTAGCCACTCATTGTTATTTTCTACGAACCCTAGCCGCTCCTTGTTCCTTTTTCTTTTTTCTTCCTTTCTCACTTCCTTCGACTCCAAAAAATCTTATCTCTTTTCTTGCTTCCTTAGCCCCCAAAAAATCTTTCCCTTTCTTCTTCCTCACGATAGTCAGCAGTAAAACAGTGATCGCAATTCACTCAGTTGGAACCATCATCCAAAAACTAGCTGTGGAAGTCAAAAGGCTGTGTGATAGGTGCAACAGGGCCTTGCAATCAAGAGGTATGAAGGGAGGCCAAATTATAGCGAAGGTAGGTAGTCTGCAGTGACTGGATTAGCGATTTCGGGGTTGAAGGTAAGAATCGGACAATTTGGAAATTTTATCTTAGTAAAAAATGGTTGGGTCCACAGTAACTGGGTTTATTTCTATTGTTCTGGTCCAATATATTGTTCTGAGTATAAGATGCATATGTGTGTGTGTGTGTTGTATACAATTGGGTTTAGTTGGTATTATTCTGGGTGTGAGATGAATGATAATAAGTGTGAGATGTATTGATGTGAATAGGAAGAAAGTAGCCACCCACCATCTTTTGAATTAATGCATTTGGATTTTAGATTGATATATGTGGTTGTACAAATTAATATAAGAGAAGTACAGACTAATACATTAAAGTTTTAGATTGTTACATATCAGACTTGTGGATTCTGAGACATATGTGTTGTATATGGTATTGTTCTGAAGATTGATGGACTTTGTTGTGTGTTCTTGAATTTTGGTATGTGCTTATCAATGTAGCAAATATACATTGTATTTGGTATTAGGGATGATTAATTTTTCCTTCTTTGAAATTGTTTTATTATTGTATTAAATTGAATTATAGTTGTATGAATCTGAATATTGTATGAATTTGGATATTGAATTTTTTTTATTATAGTATTAAACTAGATTATACAAATTTAGATGTATGCTTTCGGATTTTATATGTATACTTTTTGGATTTTTCTTGTAAAGAACACACATATATATGTATGTTTCTTGGTTTTATATATATGTTTTTAGGTTTTATATGCATTAAACTGGTAATCCATTATATGAAATTGATATCCGAATATATTCTACTATTTGAACATTTTGGATTATGTGAAAAAAATGAATTAATTAATTCATTTTTAAATAATTTCCATATTTATTACTCCCTCCGTCCTACTTTTTTGTACCATTTGACTTTTTTTATTAGTTTGACTTGAATTTATTCATATTATTTTTTGTTAGAAAAAAATTAAAAAAATATATTTAGAAACCTTAGGTCTTGATTTATCATTTATAAATAAAGGTATTTCATTTATATACTAAAATTTTGAAAATAAAAAATTATAAATTAATTGCTGAAAAGTGAATGGTACAAAGAATTTGGGACAGGGGGAGTATATTATATTTATTTGTTTTACTAAGATTGTCTTTTAAATGAATTCAGATTTAAAAATTTACCACAATTACAAATTTGAATAAAATTAATTTATTCTATAATTATCTCAATCAAAAAAGATTTATCCTAACAAACAAGAGTTACCATTTCTATTTAAACTTAAATATTTAATCCTAATAGACCCCCCTCTCTCCCTAGCACCGTGAAGTGTGTGTTAATGCACCTAGGAGCACAAGGAATTAGGACCGTGAGGGAAGATGCATGGAGCTTCTAATTTATAAGATTGAAAGAAACGTGAAATTCTATCGCTGTCCTCTGGAAGAATCTCTAAAATTTAGCCACATGTAGGAACTACGTGCCGAACACAATGGGATTTCCCAACATCAGTCATCATTAATTCGATTTAGATTAGGTTGCAAATACTTCTATTTTTGTCCCAACACTTTAATAAAGTGCAAAAGGGATATCATGAGAAGTAGAAGGTTAGGAGTTCGACTCATATCTCTATCATTTTCTCATATGATAACCTTTAAAGTTAATTTGAATTCTTTTTAGGTACCAAAAAAGCAGGTATTTCCCTCCCTTCCTATACTATAGGTTTCAGTTACCCTAACTATACCTGAAAAGATGCTTCTGTGTAAAAAAAAAAAAGTCAAAAGTCTTCTATTTTTTTTTTTGTTACATAAAATCATGTTAAGGCCTCCTACGTTCTAACTTCTATTTTGTTTTTCAGAAAAATCCCTAAAATGATGAAATTGGTATCTTTTTAGCCTATTTTTATTCCATCCCTTATATTCTTCTATTAAAGTAAATGATAAAAATTGACCGACCGTAAAATAATGTTGTAAGATAATTACTTATTTGATTTGATGTAAGATAATTACTTTGTAGTTGCTCGCCAAACAGCAATGTCGCCTCCTTTTGTGTGCTTTTTATTTGAAATCAATTTTATTTAAAGTCAATGTTATGTATGCATAATAGTTTACTGAAAATAAATTTTTTTTGTTATTTTATTTTTATGAATTTTTTAATTCCTAAAAAATTAAAATTTATAAAATTTAATAATATCATAAAAATTTTACTTTCAATGAATTATTGCACCTACATAATTTTTATTTTCAAATTACATTGATTTAGCACAAAAAAAATAAAAAAATTAAAGTAAGCCAATTTAAATTAAATTTACTTTTAACTTAGTTGTAAGGTTAAATTGTTACTTCAAAATCCAAAACTAGAATCCTGATTTTCACTTGGCTTTGGTCGAGTGCCAAATGAGACAGAGTGACCACCGTGCCCCTCCCTCCATGTGCACATCAAACTGAAAAAGAAAATGTATAGAGCCGAAAAATGGTGTTATTTTTCCTCCATTGATCGAGAACTCCAAAAACAAGCATAGTTTCGAGACATAAGACAGCTAAATTGGTTTACTTGTCTATTTAATTTGTCAAAGTTATAACTATTGCTCATAATCATGATAATGTTAATGACTAACCACTAGGAGCTCCATACAGAGTTCCATCAATTACATGAAAGTAAATGCAAAGGCTATCGCCACAATAAGGCTGAAAGAAACCATGTGAGGAGGACAAACAAAGAAATAGGTAGGAAAACAGTACTAGCATCCAGAAATTAGTCTCCAAAACAATCAATAGAATAGCTGTACAAAGTAAAAGTTCAAACATGAATCAATCAATTACAATCAAATAAACCTTAATCCCAGATAATTAGAGTCGGTTATATGAATTTTAGATCTCCTATCCACTCAACAGAAGGCAGAAGTTACATCAGCTTAAAATGAATACTTGCTGCATTTTCTTGCAATCACCTGTAGGAAGATCTAGATGTGAACTCTACAGTTAAATTTTTCTTTCACTTCTTTTCGTGGAATTGAGAATCGCTGACAAGTTTCTACAATCATATTCTTCAAAGCGGCACAAAGCTAAGGTTTCCCAGTTGACTGACGCATAAATTCATAAGAAAGGATAGAAGTTAGAAAGATTTGGTTTTAGTGGCATGTGCAGGCATCACACGGATGGCAAGTTAAGGGAGCAAGCCTCCTGCAGCACCTGGACAGCTCCCTCATAATCTAAGAAGCCCATAAACCAAAATTCGAGGTCATCGACAGTAGTGACTTGTATGTACTTTTCAGCAGGATTGGTTCTGCTTGAGGAGGGATGAACTGCCTTGAGTTGATGCAAGGGAATGATCACCTGTTGAAAGGAGAATATGAGAAGTCGTTGAACAAGATAGAAACAGACAACAAATGTTAGGGCAGGATCAAGAATAAAATGCTCTCTTTCTAAATAAGTTACAGCTTCTTACATTTCAATTAATGTTGGATGTTTATCAAATCAAAGAGGTATAGAAAATCTAGCTGTCCTCCTGTTGGTGGCTAGAGCGAACATACCTTCAAGTAGCTCCACTCGGTCTGGCTACCATTTTTATGTGAAAGAGGGCTGTCGCTGCAATATGCAATCTTTTCTGTAGATAGATATAAAATCCCCATCACCGGACCTGCTGATGTGTTTAAATAACATGCATAATAAGTTCGAAGTTGCTCCTCTGGATCTGTCTCGAAACTTTGTCGGAAAACTCTCTCATAGCCACCTTCAGCCAGAATTTTTGTCCCCTGTGCAATTCTTCCCATGGCAGCTTCAGCAAAACTAGGGCTTGTTTTCACTAATTCAAAAGAGCAGGAAAGTTATTTCAGCAATTCATCTTATGCAACGTCCCACCAAAAAATTATGCCTAGCCAAAAACTGCAAAATAGTTGCTCTGATACCTGGTATTGACTATAATTTACAAGAAAATTTTGCAGTCTTAGTGAGAGGGCAGGAAGGACACTCCCAGAAAAAGGCAATAAAATTAAAAAATTAAATGGAAGACCAACTACCATGAAGAAATGTAAATTACGGAAAGCAGCGAAAGAGTTAGCTTAACAGATACCAGTAAATTGCCATTGAACAAGCTCGATTTTATTGCCTCAGGTTAGTTGCTTGCATAACCCTACTTGTGTGCAAAGGTTTAGCTGAGTCGCCACTTGGAACTTGGAAGTTGATTAAGCTGGGCAAGAAAGTTTAGGACAGCTTGTCATGTTGCCTAGAGTGCTAGAAGCTGCAGCAGCCAGCACAAACAGGCACAGCAACGAAACTGCAGCTGCTGCATGCTCAGGCTCAGCAATGCAGCTGCAGCAGAGCTGCTGGGAAGAGAAATTGGTTAGCTTCATTATTTAGCTTAAAATGCCTTAAACTTAGCTATGGCTGGAGAAGAAAGAAGGCAAAGATTGGCAGAAACCCTGCTGAACCCAAGAAGTAATCATAGCTAGGGACGTTCTTCAAGAGCTTTGTGAGGGAAAACAACAGCTAATGAAAAAATGGAAATGGTACCAGCTGAGCCTGAGTTGGGAGACTTCTTGGCTACAGCCATGTGCTCTTGGAATAGAAATCCAAGGCCACAAAGAACAGGGCAAGAGGTGGGTGCAACCACACCAGTGTTGTTCTCAACTTGAGTACATCTTTTAGTAGCTTCGTCTGGACCAAATGATTATGACGCAAGTTTAACTGTTTAATCATTTGAGCAGGAACTGATTATTTATCATTTGGAAAGAACTCTATCATGTTTTGTTTGATGGATTTATGTATGATTTCAGAGCCAAGGCATTGGATTGTTTTGTGAAATGCTTCATGGAAAATTCTGGAGTACCAGACTTGCTTTGATAAAAACATACATGCTTTTCATTCCAATCTGCAAACTTCTAATACTTTTAAAAGATTCAGGTTGGCATGAAAAGGTTATTTCTTTTGATAGAAAAACAAAAATCAAGTTGCCTGAGTTGCACCTCTCCCAACACACAGCGCAACCTCACAGAGGCCAAAAAGGCAAAGTAATTACTTGGAAAAGGCTGAACAAGAATACTTGTTCATTCCATCGTTAAACCAGAAGAATTGTTAACATTATCTCTTCTATTTCTGTTTGCTAACAACAATTTACCAGAACACAAAGATTAATTCCCACGTCTGAAATGATCTGGAGGACCAGCACATTGGCAATTGCAGAAGTAAGACTAGAAAATTACACAGGAACACACCAAAAATTATCAATATCCAGAACACAGATATAGAAAATCATTCTACTTGAACAAAAAAAATAAAGTGTAAAAAAATCTCAAAACTCACAGTGCTGCCATGTGTTTCCCGCCAGATCTTCTGCCTTCTTCGTCGCTTCTCCAACCTTCCTCCTCCATCTTCCCAACGCATTCTTCACCGCCACAATCGTTTCTGTTTCCAATCAATTTAAAAAAAAAAAAAAATCGGAAGAACACTGATAAGAATTTCATAACGCAAAAAAATCGAACCCAATAAAGCAAGGTCTAGGTCTTGCCTATGAAGGAGAGAGAAGATGATTCAGGAGACAAAGCGCGAGCAACATTGGCGTCAGATCCGTTTGGAGCGGATCCATTCACCGATTCGGGGCTCCAATGGACCGATTTACTGGATCCTGAAGACAAACGGTCGGTAGTTTCACCGCCTTGCGAATGAATCGTGCTCTGGTTCTCGCACTCCGTCGCCGGCACCGTCGCGTAGCCCTCCCCGTCCGCATTCTTCCTTTCGGGCTTGTCCCCGAAGTTTTGATCCTGATCTGGACATTGCTTCGCCGTGTGGTTCTGGCACGACTCCGCCTTGGAGTTCTCCATTTCCTGAAGCATCTAGACTATATATGACCGCGCGTGTGGTGGCGCGTCGGCTAGCGGAGCCTTCTACGCCGCGTTATTATTTTATTACTAATATTTTTTGTCCGGTTGTGCGGCGCTGTTTATGGATTTGAATAATCAGTTCAATTTTTAAAAAATAATTAACTGGGTAAGCTTTTTTTAGGCTTGGATGTTATTTCTCTGGGAGAATTGCAGCTACTCCCATTAAGTTCGATTACAATCGCAATTTTCCGCTCAAGTAGCAATACCTACAATTTTTTCCCCTCTTTTCTAATGTCGTTACGGTGATCAACATCAGAAAAAATTATTTTTGGAAAATGTTAACGTGGTTTAAAGTGCCCTTCTAATAATTATTATATTATAAACATATATTTAATTAGAAATACTAATCTAACCTTTAATTCGCCATATATAAGCCACATCCCACCTATATTTTGGCCAAATTACCCCTACCTCATATGTAGCTACTGCCTCCCACTGTCTTTTCTCCCACTTCGCTGGTTAACGCTCCACATTGGACCATCTCCCGGCCATTGTTCCTCACACTTCGCTAGTTGATGCTCCATATCGGACCTTCTCCGACATATCGTTGCCTTCCAATCGCGATGTTACTACCTGTATGTGAATTGCACAATCGTCCTCTGCTCCCAATCGTCATGCCCTTAGTATCGCTGACGTCCAGATCTCGGTATTATTATTGCTGGATCATGCTGTTCATTGCCTTCGGATCGCGTTGCTCGTTGCTTTTGAATTCCATAGTCATCACCACCACAACATCAATGATAAACCACTCCTTCATTGACTCCCTCACTGGTTTGTTCATAGAAATAATCTGCAGAACTGTCTAAAATGGATATAAAGAAGTGTTTGATATAGTGTGTAGAAGTGTTTGCAATAATATGTAAAAGTGTTTAGTATAATATATGGAAGTATTTGAAGTAACATAAAGACAATTTATTATCAGGAGAAATTTAAAGTGTATGAAATAATAAGAATAAGTATCCGAGAAAATATAAAAAAGTGTCTAAAAAAATATGTAAAAGTATTTCAACTAACCTATAAAAAATTTGTTATCTTCAGAAAATATCTATCTAAAATAATTAAAAAAATGTATGCATGAATATGTAAAAGTTTCTAAATAAATAGTAAAAGTGTCTGAACAAACTTATAAATAATTTGCTATCTTCAAAAAATAACCATCTGAAACAATAAAAAAAAAATGTCTGAATGAATATGCAAAAGTATCTAAGCAAAAATATAAAAGTGTCTGAAGTAATATCTAAATAATTTGTTTTTCTATAAAATAGAGGTGTGTAAACTACTAAATAAGAAAAGTCTACATAAATGTATAAATATGTCTAAAGTAAAATACAAAAGTGTATACAACAATAACTAATAAATAAACTCTATTTTTTTAAGACAACAATTAGCAGTGGCCAAACTCTCCCTCTCTTGCCAATCCCTTTTTTCTTGGTTAGGTGTCTCTGCCATGGCCACACATCTCTCACCAAGCTCTCTCTACCATCGTCATCATCCTCACGTCTTGCCGTCGTTGTCGGATCACAGTTACCGCTGTCTTGTAAAGCCCGTGCGCCTTCTTCTCCGTCGCCACCTTGTTCTCCGTTTGTTGGATCTGAAGCTAGCTTGAAGCTCCCGCTTATCCTCACCTAAACCGGTCTTATCCTTGTCGAATGGAGACTTCGCCTGAACTCCCGTTCTTCCTCGCTTGTGCATGTGTTCTCCATTGCATCTTTGCTGGTCGGAGACTCCACTTGAAGCTCCCGCTCTTTCTTGACTACGCCTGCATTTTCCATCTCGCTAGCTTGACGATTAATTCTCTGAATTTGATGGATCTCATCATTTCCAGAAAACATCGTTTGGAGCTAATTAGTGGCAAAATCAGGATTTTTTGTTTGGGGGGTAAGCCCGGAAGAAAGTCGACGGAGCCCAAAGGAGAGAGACGACATCGCGGTTAGGTAAAGCTGTAAATTAGGACTAATTTACACTAATTCAAAGCTCAAGGAGCAAATTATATGAGTTGGAAATGTTAGAGGACTAATAGTGCATTTAGGCCATGTTAGAATAATGTGGAGGGAATAACTACTCATTGGGTCCCTACTTTCTTCAGTGCCTGCCTTACTGCTCCCTCCCATCTTTATTTTTTTCCATAATATTTAGGGGGCAAAATGCACACTCATTCCTTAACTTTTGACAAAATCACCAAATTACTACTCCATATTTACGTTTTTTCAAAATTCTCATGAGGCAACAGCCCTCTCCCAGCACATGGTAGCTACGCCACTGGAGCTAATTGTGGTTGAAGCACATGGAAGAATGTGAAGGATTGCGGCAATTGATGGTTTGAGAAGCTTTCGGGAAGACAACACATTATAGGGTAATGGGTTAGATGGAAATTAGCTAGGATTGTCAGGGATAGATTTGAAAAATGATCTGTTATGTCTAATTAAATATATGTTCATAATAGTAGTGGTACCCTTCCAATATTCGTTTAGACCTATGAAAAAGTGCAAATAACAACTATCTAGTTACCAGAGACTCTGAGACCATATTTAATTATTAGTAGGTTATTTTTTTATTTATAATTATTTGATCTTTTTTTTTTTCTTATGCAAATATTTTTTGGCCAAATTCTTATGAAAATATATTCATACTATTCACCATTTGTTTTTTTTTTTCTCTATAAAATCATTTAAGTAAAATATTTTTTAAATTCGATGAGATCAACTAATATGCGATGGATGAAATATTAAGACTGTTGATAGAGTGCATCCTTCTCTTTCCATCCGCTCTTCTTTTATTTGCTTATCATTTTATTTGTTCTTTTTTTGCTTTATTTCTATTTTTTTTCTTTTAACCTTTTTGTACTGGCTTTATTTTTCAAGTATTCCATTCTTTTTAAAATCAAATATGTTTAACATAAAAAACACATTTATAAGGACTTGTTCTTTCAGAAAGTAATGGACATACTAAATAATACTACATTTTATGTAATAGATGCTAGGGGCACATGAAGAAGAATAAGAAAGTAGAAGGGATACGCAAATATATTTAAAGAACAAGAAGAAACTAAAAGGGAACATGAAAATAAATATCAAGAAATAAAAGCATGTACATGGGAATGAACAATAAGAAAATAGAAGGAAACATGAAGACATATCCTACACGTCAGATGCAGGATATATACAAAATAAAAAAGACTATAGTAGAACAAAAAGATAAATATCAAAAAACAATAAAAAAGTATAAGAGAAAAGAGATTTCCAGTAGAGAACAATAAATTGTGTAAAAGAGAGTGATTGCAAAAAGAACATGTAGATTTAATATGGAACAAGTATATTTAGTAATAAAACAAGAAGCATCTCTCACAAGAAACAACTATAATCAAATAGCATTAGGAATCGAACATGAATTTATTAAATAGAAGGGAAGTTATATTTGCGAAAGAATAGGAAGATAAAAGAAGGGAACAACTACAATTATTAACACAATAAGAAGAAGAGTTCAAGGAACAAAGTAGAATAACAGTGAGAAGTAGTTATCAAATATTATAAAGAACAATTAGATTTGTCAATGAGCACAAGGATTGAACAACTATATATAATCAACAAAAAAACAAAAAGAATAATTTCATGAAGAAGAAAGAAGGAGTGGGTAGTAGTAATGGAATAGAAGAAATATTTGTCAAGGAATAAGAACATACAACAATAGAACAACTATAATAAGTAAAAGAACAAAAACACTACTAGAAAAACCGCATTTAGCGACGGCTATTAGCCGTCGCTAAATATGATATAGCGACGGCACACCGTCGCTAAAACGCCCGTCGTTAATTCACTCGCCGCTAATTTTCTAGCGACGGTTACCGTCGCTAATTAGCGACAGCTAAACGTCGCAAAACAGGCCGTCACAAATTTTCCGGTAACGGTGTCTGCCGGCGCGTTAGTGACGCGTAACCGTTGTTAGTTAGTGACGCATAGCCGTCGCTAGTTAGTGACGCGTAACCGTCGCTAGTTAGTACTAGTTAGCGACGCGTAGCCGTCACTAGTTAGTGACGCATAGACGTTGCTAGTTAATGCTAGTTAGTGATGCGTAGCCGTTACTAGTTAGTGACGCATAGACGTTACTAGTTAGTGACACGTAGCCGTCCCTAATTAATGACGCATAACCGTTGCTAGTTAGTGCCAGTTAGTGACGTGTAGCCGTCGTTAGTTAGTGACGCGTAGCCGTCGCTAGTTAGTGCCAGTTAGTGACGTGTAGCCGTCGCTAGTTAGTGACGCGTACCTGTCGCTAGTTTGTGACGCTTAACTGTCGCTAGTTAGTTCTAGTTAGTGACACGTGGCCTTCGCTATTTAGTGACGCGTAACCGTTGCTAATAACTAGTAAAAATTTCAAAATTATTGCGACCGCTAGTTCCATTATACGCATCCATACGAATTCATCTATGTCATGGTCAGCAATTTCATCAGCAAACCTCCACTATACGTGTCTATTCCATACAACCCAAACACAAAACTAGGTAACAATTGATCCAAAGTTATGTTATACACTCCCAATAGTCATAAACATAACAATTGATATTTAGAATACATACAATGTCACAATGTATTTTGGCTAATGTACAACCTTAATAATTATAGTGAAACAAGTTCATGGGATATAATTGTACCCTAATTACAACCAAGATTTATCACGAAATAGTGACCTGCTTCAGTGAAACTTGCATCAAAGACCACTTTGTTAAGATGCTGTTTCAGGAAAACCTGCAACCAACCACCATGTTCAGAAATTTCTCTTTCTAGCTTAAGTGTCATAATGGGGCAGAAGAAATCAAAATTCAACTATGCAACTAAGATATATATATGTGCATATATAATATATAATATATATACACACTATTTGGGAACTTATTGATTTTCCTGGCATTTGGTTTTGAATGGCCTGGTGTGGAAGCTTGACTTATCTCTGTTTTGAGATCTTCCATCATGAAAAGAAAGCAAGCCTATTTCCTTTCAAAGATCTACATCTCACCAACCCAAGATTTCCAAAAACTTTCCTCTTTTGGGAGTAAAGAAACTGAGGTTCAAGGAGTTCCTCTTATTTACGATTACAAGGTGAACAAACTATAATCTTGAGAAACAAGCAAAAGATAGACGTTCCTTTCACACCATTACCAGTGTATTCTAAAAGCACCAATCACCTAAAGCAATAATACCAGCCTCTAAGAGCCTATTGCAAGGGACTGGAGAGAGCAAGTATGATATCCGAAAGGTAGGTCAAATCAAACTATCTGGTTCTGAATGACCTAAACCTTTTAACCAATACAAAACACTTTTGCCCTTTACCACAAAATAACGAAACAGACAACAGAATCATTGTCCAAATTGTTTTCTGCCCCAAGAGTGTGAGGAGCACTAACAAGGCAAAATGTCAGCACAAACAGTGATTTTGAACCCTTAAAACTGATTTAAAAAAATACGAACATCACTATCATAAATACAAGAAGAGTTCGTTTCCAGAAGAGGTAAGATAGAAGAAACAAAAAGCGAAATCATTGATTTATTTTTAACAATAACCACATTAAAGGACAAAAAGTTGGAAACTGTCACCTCTCAGTAAAATCCTTATAACACTCTGAGAAGTCCTCCCCGAGCCTATCTGATGGTGGACGAGTTACTATCTTGTAACCACACAAACTGTTTGTGGCATTGGGAACCTGACAAGTATCAACTGCCAAATAAGCATAAAGAATGGAAATTATATATAACTAGTAGCATTTTTTAACATATTCTTTGATCTGGTTTGGATGAAAAACAAAGTATAGAACATGGGGGAAGAAAGAAAGAAACAGAGATTATGACGTATGGTACCTTGCAGGCTAAATGGTGAAATGCAAACAACAAGCACTCTACATATGTAAAGTTCATCTCTTTTCCAGTCTTCCTACTCACCATGCACTTCTGTAACAACAAAAAAGATCAACTTCTGTATAAGACTAGATGTGAGCAGAAGTAGGAAACAAAGCTGCACCAACATCAACAACAACAATAATGATATGCAAACAACTGCTAGACACTAAGTAACTCCATGTAGAGACATAACAATGTCAATTATGTTGAAAACTTGAACACTCTTTCAAAATCAACACCTTCAATAACTGAAGAACAGAAGGGAGGATCTGGCGTGCATCCTGTGACACTGTGAAAGGTGAAATTTCTGCAACAGCTTTGAGCAAATCCAGCTTTGAGCAAGGTATACAACTATTCAACAATAATTTTAGAGGCAACTGAAAGCTCTTCCAACCTGATTAACAGAACCCAAACTCCCTCTCAAGTTCTGAGGTGCAATCTCAGCTATATAAACAGGTACCTAAGCATGACCAAAATCCAAGCAGTAATCTCAGTGTCATTCACAAAACTGTCAGGCACAAACAAGAAATCATAGCCCTGTTACCATAAATGAGATTATTCCGACCCCAAAACCTTCCAGCAATCTCCCCATATAAAGAAAAGAAGTATCCTAAAATCATTAGCAGGTTCTGACACGAGCTTATGCAATTATGTTTGGAGAACGAAAGCGAAAACGTTGATGCTGATTAAAATCACACTGACTTTTGGAAAAGATATGGTCAGCCATCCGATGATATTGGGAATAGCAGCAATCATCAGAGACTGTCAAGAATCGCTGACTAATTATCACCATAAAATTGGGCAATCAAAAGGATTCCCAGATTTGGATCGAGAGAGAAAATAAGCAGGCAGGCTGAGGCTCCAACCCATTTCAATTCAAGCCTTCACCTCGGCCTTGAGTGGCTTCACCACCTCCCAAGTGAAATCAGGGTCGTCACGGCCGAAATGGCCGTACGCAGCAGTCTTCAAGAACCTGCCATTTCCACCTCTCTTCAGATCAAGATTGATGGAGATCATTCCAGGCCTGAAATCGAACTCTTCCTTCACGATCTTCAGAATCTCCTTCTCCGGGATCTTCCCCGTCCCGTAAGTGTCCACAAACACCGACAACGGCTCCGGCACGCCAATTGCGTACGACACCTGTACAATGCACCTCCTAGCCAGCCCACTCGCCACAATGCTCTTTGCCGCCTGCCGGGCTATGTATGCCCCGCTCCTGTCCACCTTCGTCGGGTCTTTGCCGGAGAAGGCGCCGCCACCGTGAGCACCCCAGCCGCCGTATGTATCGATGATGATCTTGTGCCTGGTCAGTCCAGCGTCGCCGTGGGGACCCCCAATCACGAATCTGACTGATGGGTTCAGATGGAAAATGGTCTTCTCGTCCAGGTACTGCTCTGGGATCACTGGCTTGATCACGTGCTCCTTCAGATCAGCCGCGATCTCGTCGTTGGTCACGGTCTCGTCGTGCTGGGTGGAAATCAGCACCGTGTGGACGCGCACCGGAATCATCAAGCCCTTATCGTTGTAGTACTTGACGGTTACTTGGGTCTTTCCGTCTGGGCGAAGAGACTGAAAATAGGAGGCTTCACGCAGATGTCTGAAAAGAGGAAAGCTTGCGATGCAGTAGAGGTGAGCGACGGCTTACTGTCGCTTATAAGTAGCGACTACTTGCCGTCGCTTCTTATCTTAAGTTTACCATGCCATAGTAATATTATAAAATAGTAATAAATGATTAAGCCCTCTACTAAATTGTTATGCGACTTTAAGGCCTATCCATGTCCACTATAGTACATATATTCAAAAAAAATATTTATGTTAAAAGAGATGATAAGTTAGCATAAAAAATGACTAATACATGAGAACTATTACTATTTTTTGGGATTTTGTTAAGTTTAGCGACACTAACCGTCACTAAATAATTAATATAATTTTCATTAAATAGATTATTTGTTAATTACTCAAAAATATTTAGAGATTTGTATGCTTAATTAATCAAATTAAAAATTATAATTATACAATTATAATGTTAGCGACGTATAACCGTCACTAAATTAGCGACTTTAAACCGTCACTAAAATTTAGTGACGCATAACCGTCACTAAATTAGCGACTTTAAGCCGTCACTAAAATTTAGTGACGCATAACCGTCACTAAATTAGCGACGGTAAGCCGTCACTAATGTTAGCAACGACTTAACCGTCACTAAAATTAGTGACGCATAACCGTCACTAAAAGTTTAATGTTAGTGACGCATAACCGTCACTAAATTAGCGACAGTAAGCCGTCACTAACGTTAGTGATACATAACCGTCACTAAATTAGGGATTTTAAGGCATCAGTAACTTTAGTGACGCATAACCGTCACTTATTTAGCGAAGATAACCAACCACAAACTTTAGCGACATTTAACATTCACACAATTTGCAACGGTAAATTGTCACGTAGAGCCCGGTGAAATTTTAGCGACGGATATCAGCCCCTACATAGCAACAACAAACTAATTGGGTTGAAAAGTCTGCAGAAGTTAAACTACATGTCATGATATTTAGCGCATGCGCATGCATTTGTTGTGTATTAATATTTTTGTTTTATTATTCTGTTTCTTTAAATAAAATTGTTTGTTGTAATGGTAAAGATACAACAACTTGTTGGATATATAGAAGGATCTCAATAACGTAAATAAAATTCGTCTAATCTTAAAATTGTTTCGTGAGGAAAAAAATATCTACAATCTAAATACATTTATATTATATCAACTGAAATAATTTATGTTGTGTGAGAATTTGAGACGTCACACAATTTTCAGCTATAATATTTACATGTTTCTGGTAGTGTATTCAAAAGCAATTATTTATGTTCAATGAGATAACAATTTATCATAAAAAATGACAGCCACATGAGAACCCAAACTTTTTTTTTATTTTTTTTAGTTTAGCGACGGCCAACCGTCACTAAATTAGCGACAGTACTACGTCGTCGCTAATATTAGTGATGGCCAACCGTCACTAAGTTAGCGACGGTACGCTGTCGCCAACTTTAGCGACATATAACCGTCACTAATTTAGCAACGGTAAACCGTCATTAAAATTTAGCGACTAACAGCCATCGCTAAAGTCTCACCGGAATATTACCGACTATTAACGGTCACTAATTAACGACGGTTTTTTACCGTCGCTAAATTCGATTTTTCTTGTAGTGAAAGAAGAAGCCAAAAAAAAAAAAGTAGAACATGTGTACTAGTCACAAGAAGACGTATCTTACATGTAGATGTAAGATATATAGAGAACAATAAAAAACTATAAAAAGTACAAGAAAACAAATAAACATTAGGAATACACTTCAAAACAAGTACATAAACTTATGTTTCATAATAGAAAAGCAAAAAAATTAGAAAATAATAAGCTATTAAATCACAAATGGAACATGCATGTAGAGGTGGATCCTTGTTGTATATATGGGGGGTCCTTTTTTAAAAAAATGTTAATAAGAGATATATAATTTAGTAATTAGACCTCTTTTAAATTTTTTAATGGACCCCCATAATTTTCATAATATCTATTGGAATAAAACAATGAGCATCTATTGCTTTAATAAAAACAAAAAATGGGCCAATCTTTCTCATTTAATAAACCTCCATAATTTAAAAAGATGCTAATAGGAGATACAAAATTTAATAATTAGACCCCTTTTGAATTTTTTAAGGGGACCCCCATAATTTTCATAACATCTATTGAAACAAAATAATTTGCATGTATTGCTTTAATAAAGACAAAAAATGGGTCAGTTTCTCTCATTTACTAACAATTTTTTTATGGAAAAAGTCAATATATATTGGCCCTTGAACTTTCATACATTTTTCCACCCAAACCTTAAACATTTTTTTACTCTCTTTTATCTATAAACATATGGAAAAATTAATGAGCTAGTTGAACACAATATAAAATTAAAAGCTAAAAGGGATATTTTTTTTTATTTTCTACACAGCATGCGCATCTCACTCATCTTCCCCATAATTTATACTTCCTCTGTCTCATAAAAACTGTCATCTTTACTATTCATAAAAATTAATTTATAATTTTATTTCTTTAAAAATTTATCATAAAAAATATGAACTTTTAATATGAAATGAAGCTTTAAAATTATAGTTTCTAATTAAATATAATTTTTATGAATTTTTTTCAATACATATCAATATAAATATATTCATATCAAACTTTAGTAAAAAACGGTAAAATGGTTAACTAGTATGAAACAAAGAGAGTATATAATTTTATAATTTCAGTTATAGTTGCTCGACCAATGACAAAAAAAAAACTTAAATTCGAGCATTTTTTAGATTTTATTCTAAAAAATTCATCGTTATGTTGTATATGAATTTGAATTCTATGTCACATATGCAAATTTATAAGCTTTATTATTTAATTTTTAATTTTATATTTATATATATTTACACTCCCCCTTTTATAAAATTTCTAGATCTGCGCCTACATTTATGTATATTTTAGAGAGAACAAATATAATTAGTAATAGCACATGAAGAAGTAAAGTGAGAACAAACAGCAAAAAAGTAGGTTATTATGCAGCAACATTGTCTTAATTTATAGAAAATCATGGGGCATTTTATAATAGAGAGTTATGGTGTGGTGACATTATCATAATATATAGAAACTTGAGGCATGTGTCAATTTTGTGAATAATTAGAAATAGGAGTTGTTTCAAGACACATATCGTGCTCTCGGCACATGATATAGTTACTCAAATATTAAGTAATTGCAGATCACCTAAGGGAAGAATAATAAACAATTTCTTTATGTTTAATACATGTATCCAATCCATATAACACTTATCGTTGTTAGGTTAGTTAGCATATGGCAAAAGATTGTATTTAAAAAGAGAAAATAAAAAATTATAATTTTAAATTGTCCAATAGCTATTTGATAGTTATTGGAATGTATGGATATATATATATATATATAATTTAAACTAAAACGTATGATTATTTGTTTGTACCTTAAACTAAAATGTCCTTTCCATGTTGTTGACTAATGACATTAGAAAAAGAGGGATAAAGTTCAAGCTTTATCAAATTCATGAAGAGGTTGGTCGTGGGGAAGCTGAAGCTTTTACCAATGCCTTATGAGGCTTATCAAAATTCTGAAGATCGCCTGGAAATTTGACAATTCGAGATCAACTGAGGTCTTGGCTGCAGGAGTTTAATTTCATGTACGATTGATCAGTGATACAAAGGAGGAGCCAAGCCTCTAATAAATCTGAGACGAAACTATTAAAAGACATTATAATAACACTTTCAGCCCACCAATAGCTTTAGCTGTATTTAGTTAAATAGGAAAGGAAGTCTTAGAAGAAAATCTGAGACGAAAATGAATGAGGAAAGATTCAACTTCAACCTTGAAGATCATTTTCTGGAAAAGTCATTACAACTTATTAGTAAATCAACTACATGGTCCTTTCAACCTGGCTAAAGCCTTCGAACATTTTGTTTTCTACCCTAAGATTGCAAAAGCTGAGCTAATGTTTCTGGATGACAAACCAAAGGATCTTTAAGTAGCCGCCGGAGCCACAAGAAATTCATGCTCTCCGTCGGGTGAAACGCGTCGAAGAACAAATACTCATTTCTGTTCGCACAAGGTGTCGAGTCCTTGGTGCAGAAAGGAGAGTTGGTCCAATCGTCAATGGCGCAACATGAATCTTTTATATCTTTAAATCCTGTACACGGAAAGAATGAGAAAAAAAAAATAGTACTTCTTCCATCCCAAATTGCATATGCAACCTATACTATTTTCACTTACCGTAAGAAGCTTGGGTGCGGAAAACATCGTCAAAGATCTTGTAAAGATCTCCAACCACAAGCCTTGAGCCTGGGAGGGTGGCATGTAATCCCAATAATATGTTGGGAAGCTGCTGGTTGTAGTTTACTATTCTCTGATTCACTGGGTCGTAACAAGGGGTGGTAGGATTGAAGCGATGTAGGACAAATGGTTCGCAACCGACGGGGTAGGAATTATGTACTAGGATTTTCCGGGCACCAAGTTGATACAATCTCTGGGATTCAGTTTTGTCACAGAAGACGAGAAAAAAATTTCTAGCATGTCCGCACAAAATCGTAGGAAATAACGAAATGTTTGAAGCTAGGTTGACAATTGTACCTGTAGTTGCTGGGAAAGCTTGTCTAAGATCATGTTGGTATATTGGGGAAAAGAAATGTTTTTGTATGGGCCAATTTCGTATGAAAGTCCTAAATCATTGGACCCGACGTGAACAAAGAAGAGTGATCTTGAGAAATGCTGGGAAAGAAGCTCGGCGTTGCCCTTGAATTGACCCTTTAGGTCTGGCAATGTGGAATTCTCAAATAGATCAATTTGCTCATCCATGCTTAATATGTTACCCTATTTTAAGACAGGCAGAAAAAGAAAGAACTTGTTACAGAATATTTATGTATATGTCTATATAAGTATGTATGTTGATTATTATTAGTCGGTCTTACAACAACTTTTCCGGTGCTCGGAAGAATTCCGGCAGGTGTGGAGGCGTAGTTTATCCCGGTGGAAGTAGTCGCCCTTTGATCTGATGATAAGGAAAGGAATGCCGGAGGGAATGGCAAGCCAGCGAGTTGAGCTATCTCACAATAAAGCAGAAAAACTAGTTAAGTTTCAAGGAGATAAATAAATGAATATTTACAAAACTAACCCTAAGATATGGATGAAGTTACAGTTTTATCCTCTTTTATTTCAAAAGCTACGCTTTATCCCCTAATGGAAAAAATAAAACTATTTTTTTCTCTCCAACCCTAAGAGGGATTCGCGGCACTTTGTCCCAATAACTAAAGAACTCGGATACCATTGGACCAATCAGGGATTAAATCCCATCAACGCAATATTGTGCAGCACCACATTACCAAATTATGACATGGCGCTATCCAGATTTCAAGATATAAGTAGATTTCTCTTTAAATTTAAATATAAAATATTTCAAACCTTAATATGTTTGTAAAAATGCTTCTAAGTAAAAAAAAAAAAACCCCTAAGAGGGTTTGTGTTGATAACTGACAAATAAAAACTGAAATTTATGATATGAAAAACATTTTATAAATAAATAAAGGCAATAAATTCCCCTACTGAAAAACCGCATCAAAAGCGACTGACTAGTGAAGGAGATGAATACTCATACCAATGAAGTCTACAACTAATCGTCCTTTTGTGGGGCGACCAGTAGGTTTTCCACCATCAAAATCAACGCCAAATGGAAGATAATTTAAGTGCACCTTGACGTCCAAGAAATTATTGTTTCCAGGATCGGCATAAGAGTCTCCAAACACGTAAAGAGCCGGCAGATTTATGTTAATACCCTGTAATCCCAATAGCTTTTGGAGAGATTCTTGGTCTATTTTAAATGGTGGCACAGCTAGGTTATTATCCCCTTGGCCCGCAACGAACATGAATAGGAGTAAAAAAGAAGAAATGTGGGCAAAAAAGGTAGGATTCCTAGTCATTTTTCAGACTAATTTAACTTGGAATTTTTACTTTTGTTGTGTGAACCTTGAATGGTAAGCCGTATTTTATAGAGTAGGAATTTAGTATTAGGAATTAATGCAATATCTATGCTCATGGATATCAACTTAATTGCTTGGTATGTGAGATATGGAAAAAAGCAACTTTATGAGGTACTAAACCATAAATAGTTTCAGCATTAATTTAGTCATTTAGAGACGAAACCGAAGTCAATGTTTTGCCCATCCTCTAACACGATATGATTGTTAGAGACTATACAGTTCTTTAGTTAGGAAAACAAAATACAAGATCCGGAACACCTATAACATATATATTTACCATGGATTCTATTTGTTCATCACCTAAACATATATCTGGAAAACATCAGAGCTTGAAGTTCGTCACTATCCTAACCATTACTATAATAATTCACGCCACAAATTTATACCGACTTAGATGTGAGATGCATATTAAATACGAGGATTTTAGATAGGCAAAGAGGCGAGTTAAGATTTTATATTGTAACTGTGGTTTTTGCACTCACTAATACTCTCTCTATCCCAAGTTTTTGCATCATTCACTATTCACAGCATGCAATTAGTTTATAATTTTTTATCCTCAACATTTTAGTATATAAATATAAAAATTTACATATAATTGGTAAATAAACAATAATAGTTTCTAAACTTAATTTTTTAATATTTTTCTAGCAAATAATAATATGAACAAATTTAAATCATATTCATGTAAAAAAGGTGAAATGGATCAAAAGAACACGAGACGGAAGAGTAATTGGTTTTGAATTAAGTACTTTTAAAAAACTAAACGGAGCTCATCTATTCCCAATGAAGAAGAGTATAGAGAGTTTTGGTAAAGTGAATGTTGCTTATGATGTGTTTCGGTTTTAATGAAGAATTAGCATGCTACCCGTAATTGGTCGCGGGTCTATTAACCAAAATATAAATTTCAAGCTACACATAAGCGGCAGGTATCGAGATTATCAATAGTGCATATAAGATTACCCGCGAGCACTAAGGATATACTTATATTATAATTTTTATATTTAATTGTATTTATTATTACATTGTGCATAATGGATGATTGAGAATTTTTTTCCCAACAAGTGGTATTAGAGCTAACGGTTTGGTCTTAAAATGGCGTATGGTACAATGCTTGGCATGGTAAAACAACACATTTGAATTGGTGAAAGCATTGAGTTAATGATGATTATTTGAAGTTTGAAGATATATTGTCAGTACAGTGAAACCTAGGGAATTATCCTAGGTGTGTCAGTTTGTTCATTTGTATTATAATGAAGTGTTGTGTGTTTGCGATATAGTGGAACCCTGGGGAATTATCCTAGGGTTGGCAGTTACTACAAAAGAAATGCATAAAAGCAACTAACATATCAATCGCAATTAGTCACAATGCGGGATTGAAACTCTTCTATAGTTGTTTTTTTTTTAACGGCAACAAGAAAATATATTAAGAATAAAATAACAAGGGAACAGACACTAGCCAGGGGCTAGCAAAAACCAAAACACCACTAACCTACCCCTTCTCCAGAAATGGAGCAAAATAAACCCCTGAGCACCGCCTACAGACTTAATCTAGATACAGTTTTGTAAGGCTTGACATGGGTTGAGCAACCAATCCACCCATGTCAATTTCATCTTTTTGGATCTATGACTAATCCAGAAGAAAGAATAAAATTGGATATCCCCAAGCATCTGCATCACCGTTACCCTAGTATCCTTAAAAACATATCTATTTCTAGCCTTCCAAATAATCCAGCAAGTAACACAACACACTGCCTGCCAAATTTTCTGAATCAAACCTGGTAGACCCTGAGACCATGAAATAGATAGAGCATCCTTAGTATCCAAAGGCGTAGTTCTAGGATGTTGCCACCACGCCAAAACCTTTTGCCACAAACATGAGGCCAAGCTGCATCGCGCCATGATGTGATCAACTGTTTCCTCCCCGCTTTGACACATAGGACAACGAACATCTGCAATTTCCAATCCTCTACTGGCCAGGTTAGTCCTTGATGGCAAACGACCAAGAACCGCCCTCCAGATGCATAAATTTACTTTTTGAGGTATCAGCGAGTTCCATGAAAATAATGACGTTGAAATCTCCAGTTGCAAGCACACTTCATCAAGCAAGGAAGAAAGTCTCCTCACTGTAAACACACCCCCTGGATCCAGCGCCCAAGTCCAATCATCTTTCGCATCTGTTGACAAGGAAACAATTGATAATAGTGAAATAAGTTCTGTTAATTGCTCTTCTTCTGCACCCCTAAGACTCTTCCGCCAATTCCATCGCCAGACCCACTCCTCCCCTTCCCACACACCTTTGTCAGCCACCATGCACTTTCTATTTTCCTCTGCCCTATATAACCTAGAAAATTTATCTTTTAGACACATGTTCCCAACCCATACATCTTCCCAAAATTTCACCTCGTCCCCTCTCCCCACCTTTCTCCTAAAAGAGTTAACAAAGTTAATCCCTTTTGTCTCTATTTCAAATCCTACCCTAACAATCTCACCCCAAACTCCGATAACCTGACTTTCTTCCTTAGACCTCTCAACCCCTCCACTCTCCCCCCAAATTGCTTTAATAACTCTAACCCACAAGGATTCCCCACTCTTCCTGAACCTCCACCACCATTTCCCCAGTAAGCCCAGGTTTTTTGCATGAAGGCTACCTACTCCTAAACCACCCGTGCTTTTACTAGAAAGGATTTTTTTCCAAGCAACCAACGTAATTTTCTTTTCCTCCCCATCCCCTCCCCAAAGGAAGTTATTCCTCACACTCTCAATGTGTTTGATGACCTTTGCTGGGGCACGAAACAGAGAGAAGAAAAATAGGGGCAAGCTTCCTAGAACAGATTTTATCAGAGTCAACCTCCCACCAGCCGATAAGACTTTACTCCTCCAAGCATTTAACCTCCTTTCAATTTTCTCTACCACCGTCTTCCAAGATTCAATCCTCTTCATGTTTTCTCCCACCGGAAGCCCAAAATAAATCAATGGTAATTTATCATCTTTGCAGCTCACTTTGTTGGCTAGACTGCGGACCTCATCTTTCGGTACACCAACCCCAAAAATTCTACTTTTGTTTAAGTTCATCCGAAGACCAGAGGACAATTCGAAGTACCTTAACATTCTTACCAAATTTACTAAATTTTTCTCATTCCAATCTCCCAAAAAAATCGTGTCGTCCGCATATTAGAGATGAGAGATCATTAGATTCTCATTTCCTACCTTTAAGCCCGTGAATAACTTATTCTCCACCGCCTCAAGCATCATAACATTAAGGGCTTCCGCAACAATCAAGAACAGAAAAGGGGATAATGGATCTCCTTGTCTCACTCCTTTCTCCATCTTGAATTCAGTAGTTGGGCTCCCATTCACCAGAACCGACACCATGGCTGATTTCAAACATGCACAAATCCATCCCCTCCACTTGGGTCCGAACCCCATTTGATGCATAACATCTTCTAAAAATTTCCAACTAATGCTGTCGTATGCTCTTTCAAAGTCTACTTTGAACAGCAGCAATTTGTGTCGTTTCTTCTTTGCCACCTGCAGTAACTCGTTAATAACTAGAACCCCATCCAGAATCTGTCTTCCCTTTATAAACCCTGTTTGGACCTCCCCTATCAACCTTGGCATAACCTTTTTCAATCTATTAGCCAAGACTTTGGCAATGATTTTGTACTGGCAGCCCACTAGAGTAATTGGCCGATAATCTCGAAGGGTAATTGGGTTTTTGGTCTTTGGAACCATCGTGATAAAGGAGGAATTACACCATTTGTCAATCTCACAAGAATGAGCAAATCCATGCAACCACTTCATCACATCCCTCTTAACTACATTCTAGAACCGCTTTAAAAAGTTAAAGGAAAAACCATCTGGCCCCGGGGCCTTCCCCCCCCCCCCCCACAGCTCCAGACTGCATCTTTCACTTCTTCTTCTGAAAAAAGAGCCTCTAACATCTGGTTCATACTTTGGTCTACTTTTTGGAACTTCCTGCTCCTAAAATTTGGTCTTGTCAAGTTCTCTTCTTTGAAATTCCTTTGGAAGAAATCGAACACCTCATATTTTATTTCTTTTAGGTCTTCCTTCCACTCTCCATTGATACAAAGCCCATGTAGATTATTTTTCCTCCGTCTCCCATTTATCAAAGAATGGAAAAAACGGGAATTTTCATCCCCCTCTACTGCCCAATTGATTCTCGCTTTCTGCTTAGCCTCCTCATCTTTTGATTTTTCTAGTTTCAAAATGCTGTACATAAGCTCCCCCCTCACTTTCACCTCCTCCTCAGTAAGATCCCTTTGTTCAGCTACTCGATCCCAATCTTCCAACTGAGACTTCATTGCTTCTAATTTGTTGATTTCACCATCCAACACGGCTGCCTTCCACATTTTTATTGCCTCTTTGAGATTTGTTAATTTAGCTTTGATCACCAGTCCCGGCTGCCCTTGAATTGAATTATCGTTCCAAACAGACTTCACTAACTCAGGAAACTCGGGGTGTTCCATCCAGGTGTCAAACAATCTGAACGGGGTTGGGCCGAAATCACGTTTATCCACCTTCAAACTGATGGGGCAGTGATCAGACACACATCTCCTTAAAGCAACCGTCCTAGCAGTAGGCCATTGCTCGACGAAAGAGCTTGTTACTAGAAATCTGTCAAGCCTGCTCATTTTTTAACCTTCTTTGTTGAACCAAGTGTACTTCCTGCCACCTAATTGCAATTCAACCAACTCAGCTTGCTTAATAAAATCGTTGAAAGCTAGCGCCACCCTCTCATCAAAACTACTGCCTCTTCACTCGTTGGGCGTTCTCACGGCATTAAAATCTCCTAGTAGAATCCAAATTCCAGACCTCTCTTTCATCTCATTCTTCAAAGCATCCCACAAAGCTTCTTTCTAATCAGCCTGTTGAAGGGCATAGATGTTCACTACATTCATTTGCTCAGAACAACCATTCCATAATCCAGACACTCCTAAATACCCGTAGCCAGTGAACTGATCCAAGTATTGAAAGCAATCAGTATTCCATATATTAATTAAACCCCCTGACAAACCAATGGCCTCTTGATGCACAAACCCAAAATCATCCATTCCCTATATCGATTTCACCTTCTGACTAATATCACCAGCAGAGATTGTTTCTTGTAGGCCCAGAAATTCCATTTTTTCAGCTCGACATAGCTCCCTTCCAAGATTTCCCCATCTTTTGAATATTTAAAGAAAGGATTCTCATAAGTTAAGCTTAGTCCCCTTACCTGTCCGTGTGCCTTTCAATTGCTCCACAATTTGCTCTTTTGCTGCCTCCATGTGAAAACCCACCACGCTCCCGATTTGACGGATCGACTCTGCCTTCAATGAGATGCTATCTTTAATGCCTATATGATCTTCAATTTGTGTCTTCCCAGCTAGCCTCGCCATGTTCTACAGGTTTGGATCTGACAATGATTCTCCCGCTATGTCCCTTGATTCCATCAGCCGATCCCTTTAGTCCCGATCTTTAGCCTCCGTCTTCTCTTCTCTGGTGTTTTTCATCTCCACCGTCTGTCTCTGTCTCGCAACTTTTTTCATAGACCGAAGGCTCCATTTTCCTGCCCAGCCCCCTGTTTGTTGCATGACTTCGTATAAATGCTTTGACTTGCTCTGTTTCTGTCGTTCCTTCACCGTTTTTCTGGGCTGGGCCTTTACACACTGCTTTTTGTGCTCAATCCGCAACGCATTGTGTTCCCCCAAATCCACTTCTTCTTCGTCTCCGTCATAGCCCATTAGAAGCCCATCCTCCATTCAGTCCAATTTCAATTGTTTATTTATCTTTGATTCCTCCAGGCGTCAGTCTTTTTTCTGTACTTTTTCTGCCATTCTGTCGCCAGCCGCTGCATCCACCGAATTGTCTACTATTGTGTCTTCAGGATCCTTTTTTCCACTTGCCAGTTGGTCTTGCTTTGAGGTGTTTAGCAGAGCACGTGATAGCGTGCATTGACCTTCCCGCAAATCCGCTGCCACTTCAGCCTTCCCGTATCCCCATGCATCTTCTTCACCACCTGCTCTACTGTCCTCCATGTCGGCTTCCAGTGATTCGTCTTCCTCCTCTACGCTTTTTTCCTCCCACCTTGCTGCCTCATTAGCTGAGAACTCTGATTCTTCAGACTAGTATCTGGGGCCGAAATCCATTTTAAGCAGGGGATCTACTGAAATTCTCACATCATAACATGTATTATTTGCTTTTACTTTCATCACCGTAACAATCTGCTCTAAACATTGAGTTAAGAAACATACTTTTCCAACGTGAATTTGGACTTTTTCCCGAGTGAATTCTTCTACTACTATAATTTTCCCCCACCTACTAGCAATGGTGGCCAAAGTGTCTGCACACCACGCGTGCAACGGTAGTCCTCCTATGTTCAGCCACACGACTCTTCCGGGATTATTCACCTCTATCGACCACGGTGCTATCCACTCAAACCATTGCTGGAACGACCCCCCTCCCTCCCTTAGCATTATGTTTCTCTCCTTTTCCGAACCGCACTCCAACAGGACTTGCAGTCCGCCTACATATTTGATCACGCACGGACCGATTCCCTCTTCGTCGCAGAGATTTTGAAGACCTTTGATTGTCTGGAAATTTTTTACCTCCCCCACTGCGCATCTTTGCAGCCACTCCAGCTCCTCTCTCCTAGCTTGCACCTCAATTCTTGGGATGTTATCCTTAGCTACCGTTTGTACTTTCAGCTTCTGCTTTTCGCTGCTCATTCCTGCTACTACCTTCGCATAGCTTCTGTTTTTACCCCGTATTAATCCCTCCTTCTCTGAGGTCTGAAGTCCCTTATTTTGGCCAGTATCTCGACTTTCACCTGTTCTTTTCTGGAATCTTGATATATTCACCCTTAGCTTGTAACTTCCTATCCAAATTTCGTTTAACTTTTTCTCCAGCTCCGCCACTGCCTCCACCTTCTTGAATCTTACAAACCCGAATTTTTTTCTCCTCTTAGATCTCTTCCTTGCGAGGTAGACGTCTAGGGTGATTTTATACTGTTGAAAGATTGGCCATAGGTGTTTGGAGTCCTAATCTTCAGGAAAATTGGTGAAAAAGAATGTCGTCGTGAGCTTGTCCATGGTACGATCCAAATCTCGGACGGAATTACCTGCCTTATAATCCTTCTCCAGATCATGACCCCTGAAACTCTCTCTCTGTCTCACTCGTTCTCGCTCTCTCCGTCTAGCTCGCTCTCGCTCTCTCATGATTAACTTCTCTTTCTATAGTTGTTAGTAGTGAACGATTAATGTGCGACCGAATGAAGCGACTAACTAGCTCAATCGTCATGTGATGAATACTCATAAGTGTATTACTATTAAGGATTTAAGTTATCATTATACACTTTGAGTATGATTAATTTTTATATTCTGAGCATTTTTCCACCGGGTTACAATTCACGTTTTTTTACTATTCATACACATTTTTACTATTCACAGATATTATTCACCGATTTACTATTCATACACGTGTCTTACTGTTCATACACATTTTTACTATTCACTAATATTAAATAATTATTTTTTTTACATAGTTAAAATCATCACTTGACGGCCTCTCATGAGAAAAATCATATTTGAAGCTGTAGATGTCAGAACTGAGTGATTCCAAATTCATCTAAAAGCCAACACATAGAAATTTAACTCTGCTTCATTCCGTGAGCTAGTTTGATTGTTTTCATTGCCGAAATCTGATTATAGATGAGATCATTCGTTCTTTCGTGTGCTACAGAGTAGTTTCGGTAGAAAAATCATAACTTGAGCTACAGATGTCCGATTTGAATGAGCAAGCTATTAATTCAAAGCTAAAGAAGAGATCTACAAGTTCTATGCTTTAAGGAAGAGCTGATTTGATATCTACAATGGTCAAAAAATTAAAAGAAGTTGCAGCCCGCCTTTGTTGACTTGTATTTTCCTATATTTTACTATTTTACCATTTCACCCATCCAAAACTCTATAAATAGGCACCTTGAGGGGGAGGATGGGGGATGCCATTTTCTTAGGCCTTATTTATATTCCTGTATCATCTTTAGCTTTTCTTCTTTAGTTTTATTCTAGTTTTCAATACCGAAGCACTGTCCAAGTGTTTTCTCGTTCTTCTTATTGTTCGTTCTTTGATCTTTCAATCCATGTTCATTTCATCTTTCTACATGTTGTGTAATTTTATCATAGCTAACTAATCTTTTTTTTTGCTAAGGTGAAATGGTGAAGCTTTTGGTATAAAGGTTGCGATTGATTTGAATGGATCACGTATTTTCTTCCTTAATCTATTTAACTTCCCTCCTTGTTAAGTGAGAGTCTTGATTCATCATAGTCAATCATTGACATGAAAGCTACTTGATTCCCTGTCTGCTATTGGAATATTAAGTTATTGTAGACAAAGGTTGGCATGATGGATACTTGAACCCATTAGCAAGCGTTGGCGTTTTAAGATCAATGAAAGTTAATACTAACTAAATTCCCCGATTGGGACCTCCTTTATGTGTGAATCCCAATTAAGTGGTAAAATAGGCTAAAATTAATCGTAACCGATATACTAAAAGTGGATCCCCTAACCTTAGCTATTTTATTTGAATTTGAATTTTTAATCAACACTTGTTCACACCTTTCACGAAAACCTTGTTTATTAAAAATTTTTAATTTATATTTCTTAATTCACTTCCCTGTGGTTCAACACTTGGACTCTCAAAATTTTATTACTTGCGATAATCTATACTTGGTTATAACTGTTAGAGTATAGCAAGTTTTTGGCGCCGTTGCCGGGGAAGTAAAATTAGAGGACAAATTCATTTTTTTTATTTGTCATATAAAAGGCTGAGCCTCCTAACTTTTAATTTTTGTTAATCTTATTGTTTTTAATTTTTTTATTATTAAATGGAAGGCTGAGCCTCCTACCTAACTTGTTATTGATATATGTTTTTCTTGTTATTATTTTGTTTATGTATGAAGGCTTGGTCACGTACATCAAGTAGTAGACTGGTAAGAGATTCTTCATCTTCTTCAAATATGGCTGAACACATTAATGAACAAGAAGATAACTATTCTCTACATAATGACCAAAATTGGCCTAGGACACTTAGAGAACATATGAACCCCATAAGAAATAGCACACCATCATGTCCAATTTTTCCTGCTAATGCATGTAACTTCAATTTCAAGTCACATATTATTCAACTTTTACCAACTTTTCATGGCTTTGATTCTGAAAATATATATATTCAACTTTTACCAACTTTTCATGGCTTTGATTCTGAAAATCCTTACTTGCATCTGAAAGAATTTGAGGAAGTCTATCACACATATAACAACCTAAATTGTAATATCAACACCATCAAGTTTATGCTTTTTCCTTTTTCTTTAAAAGATAAAGCTAAAACTTGGCTACAGTATCTTATGTCAGGCTCCGTTAATTTATGGGATGAACTGCAACAACAATTTTTGAAAAAAAGTTTTCCTGCCCATAAAACAAATTCTTTCAAAAGGTAAATCACCACTTTCACGCAAAAATCAGGAGAAACTTTTTACCGGTATTGAGATAGATATAAAGATTTACTTAACACATGCCCACACTATGGTTTTGAAACTTGAAGATTAGTCTCAAAGTTTTATGAACGTTTGTCACCTAGGGAAAGACAAATGGTAGAAATGATGTGTAATGGAACATTTGAGAATAAAGATCCTGACAAGGCAATGAATTACCTAGACATGCTAGCAGAAAATGTACAAAATTGGGACACCGTTGGTACATATGAGGCTCCAGGTAAGACTCAAACTCTTGCATCTAGTGAAAGCATATATCATCTTAAGGAAGATAATGACCTTCAAGTAAAGTTTGCATATTTAACTAGAAACGTTGATGCTTTAGAAATGAAGAAAACTGGTCATTTAAAATTCGCTAAAGAAATTGTTTGTCACATTTATGAGACCAATGACTATTCCACTATCAATTGCCCAACCTTGCCCTCTTTCAAAGAATGTCTCCATGAACAAGTCAATATATTAAACAACTTCAAGAAGGCAACCCAAAATCGATACTTGCAAACTTACAATCTTGGTTGGTAAAATCATCTAAACTTCAGTTGGCGAAGTAGTAATCATGCTTAACCATCACAACCATATTTGCACATCCAGCAAAATTTTTAACAATCTCAAGGGTATACACCATATGTTTCTCCTTTTAGGAAAAATTTTGAAGATACATTGTATTCATTCATTGAGAAGCAATAGTCGATCAATGCTCAAACAAATCAAACCATGATTGATTTGAAAGATACTCTTGCAAAATTTACATCTGCACTCAACATTCAGGAGAAAGGACAATTGCTTTCTCAACCACAATAAAATCCCAAAGGTCAAACCATGGATCAAGTGAAGTCAATCATTATACTCCGTAGCGGTAAGGTTGTTGAAAAATCTATTCTTAATCATTGTGAAAGAGACGATAAGTCAACTTCTAAAAGTAAAGAAGGGGTTAAACCTATGCCAAACGAAGAACAAATTGAATCTCCACCAGTACCTCAATTTCTTCAGGCGTTAACTATTCCTAAGAAGATGAATCAAAATCCTGAAATTTTGGATATTTTCAAGCAGGTAAATATCAATATCTCTTTGTTGGATGCGATCCAACAGGTAACTTCTTATGCCAAATTCTTAAAAAATTTGTGCACCATTAAAAGAAAACTAAATGTGAAAAAGAAAGCCTTCTTGGCCGAATAGGTAAGTTCGGTTATTCAAAATAACACTGATTTAAAATATAAGGATCCTGGTTGTCCAACAATTTCATGTTTCATTGGAGAACATAAAATTGAGCAAGCATTACTTTATCTTGGGGCTAGTGTAAACTTACTTCCATATTTAGTTTACCAAAACCAACCGAGGTAACTCTTTTGGTTGCTGACAGATCAGTGAAAGTGCCTAGAGGAGTCTTTGAAGATATGTTAGTCCAAGTTGATAAATTTATATATCATGTGGATTTTATTATTTTGGGCACACCACTAGTGGAAATCACGAATTCAATACCTATTGTCTTGGGATGTCCATTTTTAGCAACTTCTAATGCCTTAATTAATTGCAGGAATGGATTGATGAAGCTGACATTTGGGAACATGACATTGGAGTTAAATATTTTTAACTTGCATAAGCAGCCACTTGAAAAAAAAAAAGATGAAAGTGAGGAACTTTGCCTCATTGATACTATTGGGAAAAACCACATCAAAGAAGGGAGTATCTCAGATCATCTAAAAAATTATCTGGTTAATTCATTTGAATCGATTATACAAATGGATTAGGATACATCTAACATATGTTCATTGCTTGATTCTTCACATGTGAAAGGAAACACATGTTGGAAACTGAAAATTGAAGAGCATTCTTGTGAATTGGTATAATGTGAAGTTCTTGCTTTATGGAGGATTTTTAATAGAAAACGAGAGCGTTACAGTCTTGGAAATCTAACTTTAAATGACCATGTTTGCTAGTTTATAAGAAAACTGGATGGGAAGCATATCCCTGACTCATAGAAGGCGTTGAAGCCGTTATTGGACGTAAAACCAGTGGAAGATGTGAGCCATAATCACAACTACTGTAAATTAATATCATTTTATTTTTATTTTTTTCTTTTATAGGTTGTCAATCTTTAATAAGTGATGAAGCATTGTGGAAGAGAGCAATTGGACTTGTGGATTTGTTTATCTTGTCTTTTAGTTTTACTATCGGCATTTTTCTAATTTTGGTTTAAGGTATTTCAAGTTTTTCATTTTCAATAACTACCATTTCAGGTATTTTTTTCTTTACTTTTATTATCTATGTATTGACATTGGGGACAATGTCTTAATCTAGTTTGGGGGAGGGATAGTTGATATTTGATTTTTTTTTTAGTTTAGTTTCTCTCATGCTGATATTAAATCATTAGACAAAGCACTTAGTTTATGATGGCTGAGTAAAGTGTAATTTTTCAATCTTGAGACGCATCTTATTTTGTGTGACATGCATAACATTTTTTTTCTTGCAAGCATAAATAATTGCATGTAGGAACCCAACTCATGGAAATATCATCATTGGATGTCTACCTTGTAAATTCAAAATGGTTGTTAATTTTTTAAAGCAATTAAAATATGTTGCTTGTTACCTAAGGAAAATAAATAACCGGTGAGCACTTTTGAGTCCTTAGTATTTACTAGGATGTGTGATTTTCTTTGTTGAGAGTGTTTATTTTGTGTTTTGAGCTAGACCTTACTTGGATGGGTGACCTTAAGGACCCATGCAACCTCACTTCTTGTATGTAAATTTAAGGAAGAATATGGCATTTTAGGACCAACCACTTACCAAAAGGCTAACCTTGTATATTATCCCTTAGTGAGCCCCTTTGAGCCTTATAGCCTTATTCTTTGTTTGAATCTTATATGTTTAACCACTTCCACTTCATTTTAATCTTTTATTGTCCTTGGAACTAATGATGCTTATGTGATTATGGGCTTAGAGAATTAAAATGAATGTGTTGTTTTTGGTTAAATAAAGAATAAATGTGAGGTATACTTCAGAATATGTTGGATTACCTTGTGTTTAAATTGTGATAGTAAAAAAATTTGAAGTAAGTTAAGCTTGAATAATAAAAATTGAGTGTGTATCATTGGATGGTTGAGTTTTAAACAAATCTTGATTTGTTATTTATAATAGAAAAAGGTAAAAGCGAGACCATAAGAAAAAGCATTCACAAAATAAAGTTAAAAATATATAAATAAAAACAAACTCTTTCGTTTCATAATACTTGGCCTCTTTTTCTTTTATAGTAATCTAAAAAAAAATTGTTCTCTTTCCCTTTCAAATAAAATTATATATGCTCATACCCATGTGAATCCATACTAAAGTAAAGATGAAAGACATTTTCTTTTATCTTTTTCTGAAAGATAAATGCATAATCATGGGGGACAATTTTGAAAAAAAAAAAAACAACTTTAGCCTTAATATTTTTGCAAGTCAAATAAGACCAGCCATTTTGAAACAGAGAGAGGCAAAAAAATAAATAAATAAATAAAATGTTAAATTCAATAAGTTTAAAACTTAACCATATTTATTTTTTAAACTCATGTGTTGATAAGGAATTGTGTTTTGAGAAGACTTGGAGACTAGGGTTGAATTGGGTATTTAGTGTTTTAGGTGCCCATATTTATTGTTTATTGTATTACTAGTTTTCTTAAACTCCTCCATTAAAAAGCCTCCATCCGATTCTCACTTTCACCAAACCCAGTCTCATTACAACCTTGTATAAAAATCATTGGATTTAAATTTACATAAAGTCCCTTTTGGGAATCTAGTGAGGGTGAAGTTCGATCATCTTGCAAGTTCTGAATTGAGAAACACAAAGTAAGCTATTCACAAACCTATCTTAAAATAAGTGCAAATACTTAGAGAGTGATTCTCTACCTCTAGTAATAAGGACTTAACTTTTTCTCCTTTCATTAATTACTTGCAAGTCAAGTTTACAAGTGTCATATATTCATAGCATGATTTGTTGTGAGTTGTTAGATTATATATTTTGTTTATTTTTTTAGGTTACACTTGCTAGGGACTAGCAAGAACCTGGTTGGGGGGGTGTGATGAATGCTCATAAGTGTATTACTATTCAGGGTTTAAATCATTATTATACACTTTGAGTATAATTAATTTCTATATTCTGAGTATTTTTCCACTGTGTTACTATTCATGCACATTTTTACTATTCACAGTTACTATTCACCGACTTACTATTTATACACGTGTTTTACTGTTCATACACATTTTTACTATTCACTAATATTAAATAATTATTTTTTTTACATAGGTAAAATCATCACTTGGCGACCATTAACGAGAAAAATCATATCTGGAGCTGTAGATGTCGGAACTGAGTGATTTCAAATTTATCTTAAAGCCAACAAATAGATCTTCAACTTTGCTTCATTTCACGAGCTAGTTTGATCGTTTTCATTGCCGAAATTTGATTATAGAAGAGATCATTCATTTTTTCATTTGCTAAAGAGCAGTTTTGGAAAAAAAATTATAACTTGAGCTACGGATATCTGATTTCAATGAGCAAGCTATCGATTCGAAGTTAAAGAAGAGATCTACAAGTTCTGTGCTTTATGAAAGAGTTGATTCGATGTCTATAATGGTCAAAAAATTAAAAGAAGTTGCAGCCCACCTTTGTTGATTTGTATTTACCTACATTTTACTATTTTACCATTTACCTACCCCAAAACTCTATAAATAGGCACCTTGGGGGGGAGGATGGGGGATGCCATTTTCTTAGGCCTCATTTATGTTATTGTATCATTTTTAGCTTTTCTTTTTTAGTTTTGTTCTAGTTTTCAAAACTGAAGCTCTATCCAAGTGTTTTTTCGTTCTTCTTCTTGTTCGTTCTTTAATCTTTCAATCCATGTTCATTTCATATTTTTACATGTTGTGTAATTTTATGATGGCTAACTAATCTTCTTTTTGCTAAGGTGAAATGATGAAGCTTTTGGTACAAAAGTTATGATTAATTTGAATGGATCACAACATTAATGGTATTTTCTTTCTTAATCTATTTAACTTCCCTCCTTGTTAAGTGGGAGTATTGATTCATTATAGTCAATCATTGGCACAAAAGCTACTTGATTCTCTCTATAAAACATGACTCTGCCGGCTATATCAGAATCTTGAGTTATTGTAGAAAAAGGTTGGTATGATGGATACTTGAACCCATTAGCAAGCATTGGCGTTTTAAGATCAATAAAAGTTAATACTAACTAAATTCCTCGATTGGGACCTCCTTTATGTGTGAATCCCAATTAAGTGGTAAGATGGGCTAAAATTAATCGTAACCGATATACTAAAAATGGATCCCCTAACCTTAGCTATTTTATTTGAATTTGAATTTTTAATAAACACTTGTTCACACCTTTCCCGAAAACCTTCTTTATTAAAAATCTGTAATTTGTATTTCTTAATTTACTTCCATGTGGTTTAACATTTGAACTCCCAAGATTTTATTACTTACGATAACCTACATTTGGCTTACAACTGCTAGAGTGCAGCACTATGCAATAACATCAATCCTCTTGCTCGGTTCTCTAGACGGCTGAAAATTTCTTACCGCCAAGCAATTTTATTTTTTATTAAATAGGTCCAAGCTTGCCCGGAATGGTTTTTCACTTTTTTGACCTTGACGATTGTGAGGCTTTCCCAGGAATCTATTAAGTAGCTCGTGGGCATTTATAATCCAAAGTGCCACAAAACAAGCTTTAAAGCACATCAAGATGATTAGAAGCACTTGTGCCTGCGGGATGCCTTCTGCTGAAAAAGATTGTCGGAATCTACCCAAAGCCCTCATTGCTTTGGTCACCAAAGACGGCTTCATTCTCCGCCACCCAAGACCAACGGATCATTTTCATCCCTATCAACCTTGTCTTGGACCACAGTGGCTAGTTCCTTTGGGCCGATTGTGACCAAAACTACAGTTCCTCCACCTGTTGTGCCACTCATTGCCACTCTGCCATTTACTCACTTGCCCACTCCAATCCCTACCACTGCACCGTCTGTTTATCTACAGCAAGGATGAAGCCAATTACGGTTAAGAAATACGGGAGATTGTGGATGGAGTCGGAAAAAAAAAATTTTGAATTACCAACATTGTGTTGCAGATTGGTGATCCAAGTTAAGGATCTTGAGCTTTATGAAGGGAAATTGAAAAAGCTTTGGGCTTTCACACAAGATAGTCAAGCTAATTCACACAAGAAAGTCTAAACTAATGAGTGACTGCAATTTGAGAAACTAATAATTTCAATTGCTATAAAGTGAAACCCACCACCTAACAACTAAGGAGTGATTAAACAGGGTTGATGACTGATTTTCTATCTCAATCTTTAGTCACTTTCTTGCATTTTTGTTGTAGTGAGTGGTTGCAGCATGACATCAATGGCTATGTGTGTGATATGATGTAGTGACAGCATGGTACCAATAGCTTGATAGAACTTTGAAGATTAAAGATTTTATTCATGTGTATTGATGTTCATGATATTGGTATTTAAAGTCATGTTCTTGTTTTTCGTACTCATTTTCGTTTGTTGATGTGTTTGTGTTTTAACAATGTTCATGGCATTTGTGTTTGTAATTGTGTGTGTTCGTGGTGCTTATGATTGTATTGTTCATAGTGTTCATGTGCATGGGGAAAATTTTGAGCCAAGGTAAAAATTGTTGGGTTTATTGGATCGAATTTAAGAAGCTTAATAATTTTTTATTTTATATAGGATTTGATTTTAGTTCACCTACTTTTTTGGGGTTTTTGCATTGCCTATAAAAAAACATGTTATGGTAAGATTTTGAGTATGAGAGAAAAACTAATATGGTAAAGTGAGGATTTTCAAAAAAATTTTAAAAGGGAGAAAAGTCCAAAAGCGGTCGGAAGTAGTATGAGAAGTTTTTTGTAATTATCATATTTTATAATTGTATGAGGCAAGATATTAGGCTTGCCAATAGTGTATATGGATCTATAGGTTAGTGCGAGGATTAAGGGTATAGTTATACTATAATCTCTATATTTTATTTAAGTAGATTTCTCTTATCCGTGGATATAGATTAATTAAAGATCAAACCACATTAAATTATTGTGTAAAATTAATACCGAAAGAGCTAAGTAGAAAGTTAAGTCCGACTTAAAATGAATATGAAGTTTAAAAATTTACCTAGATCTGATGAAAAAAATATGAATAAGTTATAAACGAAATTTAAATTGGAATTAAAGTTTTAGAAATTTCATTAAAAAAAAAGGTTTTGGAAAGGAAATCATATAGTGTTACCGCCCTTCAACCCTGGCAGGATCTTTTTAGAAATGTGCGTACAACCCATTTGCCAAACAGCCACGTGTGAACAAATTTTCCAATCTCCAGTTAATTTTTGTTTTTTGTTTTATTCTTTTGGCCCGAACAACCCCTGTCGAAGACGACACGACAAACACATCCACCTCTTCGCACAGAAATTTCGACAATGCTAGTTGTTTTCCATTGGTACCGGTTACTTTAATATTTCTAATATAGACCTTTTTAATTTGCTTATTTATCAATTTATCTCTCCTCACTTATCTTTTTCAAAAGGATAAATTTCATTTATGGTTTTTGACCTTTTAGAAATTTCTAAATAGGTCACTAATCTTCATTTTATTCTCTTTGAGTCTCTAACTTTCCTTTTTTGTTCCAATCATGATCCTTTCATTAATTTTATAGTTAAATGTGATGAAATTATGAGAAAAAAAAATAATAACATTGGTCCTATATTTTTTTATTTCCACCCAAATCGCCTTTTTTAACCTGCTAGATTTAACTTTTCAACCATTGTCCGCCTCTCCCTCCCTCCCTCACCATACATGCCCACCACCATCATAGACCTAAATTGAATCCCTGGACGAGCACCACCAAACCGCTTTGACAATGACCGGTTCCATCGCCGTGAAATCCTCTACCAAATCTTGGTCTATCGTTGTTTCCATCACCACCATAGTCGGACTGTTGTCGTTCCCATCATCGTCGTTTCCATTGCCACCATACATGAACTACAGTCGTTCCCATGACCACGAAATCCTTTACTAAGCGCAATTGGTTCATGATATCAAAGACTAAATAATGACTGGTTTCAGATCTCCGTTGCCAACCCCGAAGGCACTCGATTTGGGCTCCTATTTGTCCTCAGTACCTTGTTGTGGGGACTCAAGTGGCGAGTAATGAGGTAGTAGGCAAAGTCGACCTGGGGGCAGATTGAGGGAGAGGGGTTGTGGGCATATAGATCATGCGATCCCAAGATGGCGATGGAGATCGTGGCAGAGTGACAGCGCTTCGAATGGTGGCTATGGCCAACGGTGAGTTTGGACAGAGAATGGGCGGGGGTGACTCACAGAGGGAGCCCTCCTAATGACGTTGCCCATGGCTGGTGGCACTTGGGAATGTGAAACTAGGGTGACACGTGATGGTGGAGGTAGGCTAGGACAGATGGCTAGCATTAGAGGATTGAAGTTGAAGGCATACACATTTCTCTATGAATGGATGAGAGGGTGTGCGTTAAATTTAAAAACTCAGGGTGCTTCGAGTGGGAAGAAGAATATTTAGTATTTTTCATGAGATTCTATTAACTTTAACTATAAAATTGATGGAAAGACCATGATTAAAACAAAAACAAGGAGGTTAGGGGCTTTAGGAGGATAAAATAAATATTAGAGACCCATTTAGGAAATTTCTAAAAGATTACGGACCATAAGTGACATTTACCCTTTTTTAAAACTCCTGACATCCATCTGTACCATCCAATCCCTACGGAGTGAGAGATATTTGATTGAGGTCCTACCTCCAATTTTGTTTTTTATGTGTTGCATATATTAATTTTGATGGCTTTCGAATCCCAAAAAAATAGGTACCATCTTCCCCTTAGACATATTTCAACCCTGTACAATAAAAAAACTGGAATAACGCAGCTAATTCATCCAATCTGGGGGGAAATTCCTTCAACCCAATTAAGCAAAAAGGCCTACTTGCTCTCTAGTGCCCTAAAGTTACTTACTCGGTGGAGTTGCCCCTTCAACTTTACATAATATAAAGAACATTATGCCGGATTTTGTATAATTTCTTATTAGGATATATGATCGAGAAATTGTCTTTTATTGTGATTAATCCTTAACGTTTTGTTTTGACCATGATCAATGTGTCAGTAACTTATCAGGAAAATCAAATTCAACCAATGTTGATAACGTTTTAAATTCTTCATTGGCTCCTCATGCTCTGGTAGATTTCATGGTCACTAACCTTTGATTGATTTCCACTTCAATTTTGTTATAAACTTAACTTTTTTCTGGTTTTATAAACGTTTTTAAAACATTTCCTATTGGCCCTATTCAGAAATTGTCACATAAAGGCAAACATTGTACGGGAAAATCGATTTCTAAATAGAAAAAACCCATAACTTAAATTGTATATTAACAGTAAAAAATTCATACAATTAAGTTGGATTCATTTAAATTGGCTTCTTCATTTTTATGGATTTTTTTAATCTCGAATCAATGTCTTTTGAACTATTTTAGACATAGAGATATTGTTGTGTGTAATTAATGTTATTCTTTTAATTTTTTGCCTTGAAATTAGGATAAAAAAAAAGAATTTTTTTTCAAATTTTGTATAGTGAGATTTTAAATGATTATTGAAAAAAAATAAAAGATTCATTTTTGTGTTTTCCATACTAAGATTATAAATGAGAATTCTAAGGTAAATTAAATTTTAAAAATTTTCTAAAAATGGAAATAGTTCAACCCATTTGGGATAGCTTGAAAAATAATATGATTCATTGTTTTTTAAACTAACGGAGTACCATATAGGTACAATAATCCATTAAATGAATTTTTTTCATAATATAAAATTTTTTACTTGTTCAACCTAAAATAGAAAAATAAAAATAATTTAATTAAATTTTGGACTATTTCAACCTATGTAGATTATCTTTGAAATGATTTTGGCTAAACATGAAAATAATTAATTTTTGGATTACCAAATTTTTTATTAATTATTTTTTCTAATTATTTTTTTAATTTTTGCATTATTGAAACTATATGCTCAAGAAACCCAAAAATAAGTAAACTATTAGTTTTAGAAAAATATTTTAATTAATATTTTTTTTAGGGCTGGGTAAGAGAAAAGATTCATAAAAACTAATTACCTCTAGAAATGCTATTCCAGTGATTATTAAAGATTTACAATATTAGTTTTAAATTATATAGAGTTTAGATTAAAAAAAAGCTTAAAAATGACAATAATATCAATCAAAATTTTTAATTGTATATATAATTATTTTTATAATATATTTTTTATTTTTTCAGTTGGGTAAGTTAAGAAATTCATAAAATTTAATTATTTGAAGTTTTTTACTAAATGATTTTATGTGTGTGTAGCATTAGCTTTTAAATAATACTTATTCTAAACAAAATAAAATGAAAAGTAAATAGTATGAAAAATAAATAATTTGTTCCAAGGAGTAGAAAGTGGTGCTTGGCTTTTTTATGCAATGAAATCTGGAAATGTCTTATATGCAACCTAACTTGTGTATGCCCTATCCTTATAATTACTTTTCTACCCTCATTAAAAATAAAAAAATTCTCAGCCACGTCCTGCCTTGTCTTGTTCCCGACGAAGCACATGACTGTGATTGATGAATCGAAATATAGTTTGGAACAATCAAAGAAGCATGGGAAGAAGCAGGGAGATGGAAACAACGATGAATTGAAGAAGAAGACGGTCGAATCATTAGAGCAGGCGGTCGACAAGCCAACGGTGGAGAGGGATGTGGTGGCGTTCACTACTAAAAAAACGGACTTTACCAACTGCCATTTACCAACGTGCAGCAGTTGGTAAATTCGTTGGAAAATTTTTTACCAACGCGCAACTAATAACACGTTGGTAAATTCCAACGTGTAAACGTTGGTAATTACCAACAGTCATTTAATGGACTCGGTTTCCATCGCGTAGTTATAGTTATCAACTGCTGCCAGTTGGTAAATTACCAACTGCTGCACGTTGGTAATTGGGTTACCAACTGCTGCACGTTGGTAAATTACCAACTGTCAGCAGTTGGTAACTTGACAGTTGGTAATTACCAACTGGCGGAAGTTGGTAACGGTGCTGTTATAAAGCCATTGGTACTGACCCTTCGCGGAAGTTGGTTTGTTTCACATTTGCGAGTTCGTTATGTATATTAAACGTTCCAGGTTTTGGTTGTTTCGTATTTTTTCCCGTTTCAATCCACATTCAAAAGTAAATTACCAATTCAAAAGTACGCCCGGCTTTACTCAGCAATAAACATTACACAACTATGTCAACGTAATTGAAATATTAATATTCTCAACTACAGCTGGATTAAAGCAATAACAGATATGTCTGAAAGAAAGCATTCAACATTCAACGGCTTACACATTTCATAAATATCAAGTCAGTCTGATTTAGGTCTAAAAATAATTATGTTGCCATGCTCTAATACAAGAACTGCAGAAATGCTCTAACCTGTTGATGAGGCCCATCACGGAGTCCCGACTATCTCCTCATCCTCTGACTCCGAGTCATCCGAATAATGTGGAACTGGTTGTGCCGGCGGACATGGAAGGTTTAGCGAATGACAAATAATCTCCAACTGCGCCCGGTTTGCCTCCAATATTTTGACATATACATATATTACCCACACATTTTACTTAAAAGTAATTATTTTCTATTTTTTATTTAATCCAAAAATTCAGAAAAAACTAATAAATTGCACATAAATGTTAAATTATAATGGGTCACCGAATAGTTCACATCCAACCATCAACAATAATAAATCACAAATATTTCACAAATTTTACTCCAAAATACAATGAAATAATCAGAATATTAACTAATTTTCGGAAAATAAAAAAATTAAAAATACGTTCTAAACAAACATACCTTAAATCCGACTTCAGTTGCTTCAAATACCTCCAAATAGCTTCAAATCAGCTAGAACAACGAAAATCAAAACCCATTATCAACAAACAACCGATCCAAATTCGATAAAAAAATTTGAAAAATATTCAAACTAACCTCCAGATCAATGAAATGAAGACCAGATCCACGTTTTACTAAGCTTTACGAACCAATTTCACCCCTTGGTCTTCAAACGAACGTGCTGTGTGTGCGTGTGGGATGGCAATCACAGCGAGGGAGACACAGGCGAAGAACAGAATAGAAGAAGAAGAAGAAGAAGACGAGGTCTCGTTTCGCGTCGCTGGGGGGGGTTGTTTTAAAACCGAAATCAAAACGCACCGTTTAAATAAAAAAATTTCCAACGACTCAAGCCGTTGGTAAACTTTTGACCAAAAAAAAAAAAAAAACCAACTGCTGGAAGTTGGAATTTTACCAACGGCTAAGACGTTGGTAATTACCAACGGTTTGCACGTTGGAAAAAAAAAACTTACAAATTTTTTTGAAGCCCTCACCAACGCGTGCACGTTGGAAAATATTTACCAACGGCTAGCCGTTGGTAAATCAGCCTTAAAAAAAAAAAAATTTACCAACGGCTAGCCCGTTGGAAACAAAACAAAAAACCTGCAAAAAAAAGTTGACACCCTCACCAACGCGTGCACGTTGGAAAATAAATACCAACGGCTTTACGCGTTGGTAACTACCAACGGCTAAATAAGCTGTTGGAAAAGCCACGAATTTTAGTAGTGGTTGGAGACGGAACAACGGAAACCGACAGTGGGGACGGTGATGGGGACGCAAGCGGTGAAATCACAATTGACGGTGGTGGGGCAGCTGCAGTGGCAATGAATTCATGGTCGGTGGTGGACGGGAGAGCCAGCGAAGAGGAAAGGTGGGGAAGAGTAGGTTAAAGACGAAGGTTTCAGCCAAAAATTTAAAAAAAAAAATGAGGGTTTGGTGTAAAAGCCTATTCTTTGTCCCTCATCTTTCACTTTTTTTTTTTTCCTAAATGAATACCTAATATTTTCATTTCAAGCACATATATGTATGCAAGCATAAAATGATATGTATAAAGAAATAAAATTGTAATTGTATTGTAGAAAAAATCATAAAATTATTTACCAATAAAAATAATATATCAATAACAGTTCTAAGATCCCATTTATGCATATATGCCACACGTTTTATACATATCATAGTTATTAAAAACGCATTTTAAGTTGTAAAAATGTATGCTTTTATAACTCTAGAGATGGAAACCGTGTTGAAATACAGCAGAAACAAAAGATGGGTAGAAACGTATAGAAACACAACTCTAGTCATAGAAACATAGAAACACTAAGACTTTAAGACCCTATCTTATTGAGTTATTTGGGTTAAAAAATAAATGGAGCTAAAAATCTTTCACTTTTTTTTTTTGGCTTAAGGTAGCTGACCCAAGTTACCAAACACAAAAAAATAAAAAAACTCTCTGTCTCTCATCGCATTAGCTCTCTCTTATAGACAATGACCTATTTGGCCATTCTCTTTTATTTTTTTTGGCTTGTTTCTTCATCTATTGTAGCTTCCTTTTACGTTCTGCTCTTCATCTTCTAAATCTCTTCTCAATCTCACCAACACTAAATAGTGGTAGTATATGGATGCCTGATTGTGAAATTTGGTTTCCGTATTTTATGTTCATGTATTAATGGCAATATGACTCTTTGTTTATGGTATTGTTGGAATTCTAGTAAGTGATAATATTGTGAAATATGAATTTCTTAAGATATTTAAATAGTTATATTTTTTTATAATTTTTCTCCAAGATTTTTTTGTCTTTTTGGTTGAATCTTATGACTTTACGACCTTTGATGACTCTACGACTCTAGGCAGAAACCCAATTTTAATAACCTTGATACATATTCATCACTTGCTTTATACATCAAGTTCTATATATAGTTGTCATCCAATTTGTACATATATCTAATTTTGGCGGGAAGTGAGATTGATTTGATATGTTTACACCTGTTTTTCTATGGGATGGTAGACTCTTACATACTAATAAAACATATATGTGATCTTATTTGTACGTATTTCACATATTATTTGTATATATTAAGGGTGGTATCAAGTCAAACCAAGCCCGAACAAGCAAGATTCGAGCTCGGCTCATTTCAAGTTGGATGGGCTCAAGCTCAATGAGCTTCCTAACTAAGCCTTAAGCTTGGCTCGTAGGTGGTTTGGGGGAGGCTCGTGAGCTTTATAGGCTCAAATCACCAGCATTAGATCTGAGCCAATGAACTCACTACGCACCACCGTCACATCTAGAATCACTTCACAGCACAGATGTCACCCTTAAGCAACACCGTCTTATCTGTCATCCTTAACAACCTACAATCACGTCCACAAATGTTTTCAAAACCTCATTCAACGTCAGTTGCAAACGAGTGATAGCCCGGCAATTGTTCCAGGGAACCAACAACCAATCTTCCATGAACCCCACAAGGAAGTCCTCCCCTAACATCTCCGCCTTCAATTCCTTTTCAATATCTTGATCACCTCCACATCACATTGGAAGTCTCCACCATTTAATGGTTGGGTGTACATGTGTGGTGGGTGTTCGGTCATGGGTAGTCAATACGATGCGAGTGAGGCGATTAGATTTGAAGTTCAAATTCAACTCCAGATAAGACTTTGCTAGAAATTAGGACTGATGGCTGATGCAAAGAAATTACAAAAAATGGAACAGAGGCTCTACGAGGAAGGTGGGCTTGGGAAATGTAGATGAATCAAGAAATTGAATTGGATTGGACTGGTTAGTAGGTTAATGGAGGTGTTATTTAATGGGTCAGTGGAGGTGGAGCCATGGGCTCTATAAGAATTATTTAGGAAACCCAATAAGATTATTTATTACATTAATATTATTATAATAATAAACTTGTTATACTTAATAAGAGTTCGAGCCCAAATATGTCAGATTCAAAATTTGATTCGTTAAGAGCTCAAATATAAAATGAAGTTTTAGTTTAGGCCCAAGGCTCGATAGGTTCGGCTCGATAACAAGAAAAACGAGCTCGAGCTTGAAGCCTTGAACAACTCGATTCATTTTCCACCCCTAGTATAGATCCTCCACTTTCTTTATATATTGAGTTTATACATATCTAACATCTAATTTGTACACATCTTCAAATTTTGGAGGACATGAGATTTGATGTGTTCACACTTATTCTATACTATGAAAGGTAGTATTATAATATAAATATATATAAAAACATAAGGGGTAGGGTGTATATGAAACTTACCCATAAAATCTTACAGCCATTGTGAGATTTCCTAAAAAAGAAAAAAGAAAAAAAATATTTTATCATTCTTATATTAACTGACCCATATTTCTTCTTTAAGAGTCTAGTATATCTTTGTTTAAATAGTCAAAAAGTTAGGGGGAAAGTGCACCGTGAGTCCTAAAAGTTAGTAGTCTTTTCATTTGAGTCCTAAAAGTTTACATTTTTTTAATTAAGTCATAAAACTATGAAAATGGTTGCCCCGTTAATCTTAAGTAACATGTAATGGATGGTGCCTTAGACATGGCATAAAACGCCGACAACTCGTACATGCCCATGCATATCTGTACCTAATTTGCCAAGGGATAGACGGCCACAAGGGAAAAAAAAAACAAGAAGAGTCGAAGCTAGAATAAAAGACGAACAAACAAGGAAGAGTATTCAACATCCATAAAGCTTATTCATTCCCAAAGGACAAACAAAAAGGTGGTGGTGGTTCGTAGAGTTGCTTTTTGGATTATATAGGTTGAAGAAACCAAAAAGGTGTATATATCTCATATTTCAAGTTAAGGTTTGGGTTCTACACTTAAACTAAACCTGAATATATATGTTAAAATTGTTGTTTGAATGCATAATTTTTGCATTTATTTGTGGCTGGTTTTTAGTGATGTGGATGTACGCATGAATGATGAGTTTGGGATAGGTATCATGAAAACATAGATTGTGTGAATTGTTTGTAGCCATCGTTGCTTAGTTTGCAAGGCATTGCAATGTATGACAACAATTTGTCATAAAATTTATCATTTTAATTACTTTGTAGAATGGGAGACACATCTGCATCGTTAATATTCATATATGGTGGCTAGTTCAAAGATTAGCATCATCACAAATATGTTGGTGGAATGCGAAGGCAGTTGACTATGGATACAAACCTGATATCATACCATGAACTGAAGGGAATGGCTAAAAGTTTGGTTGATCTGCCTATGAAGAAGCTATTTTGGTTGGAACCAAAATAAAATAGGAATGAGAAGATGGTGGAAATAATGGCAACTAGTGATGTAGGTATTTATATGATGGTAAAAACATTGTTGGAAATTGGGAGTCTTCAAGTGTACGTTGAACATGAAGCTGTTGTTGGGAGAAGATGTACACCAATATATGATGTAGACAATGAGGATGAAATCGATGAAAACTCTATTAATGCAAAGGAAGAATATGGGGATAAAACAACTAGTATTGTAGAAGATGACGATGATGCACTATTGACCAATTTCTACAGAATTCTCACTTTCTACAACTATTTATCCTACTTTTCAGTTTAAACATACTTTATTTTACATCCTAGAACCACATGTTATATTTTAGAGCCATCTGGTAAACCATGTTAAAAGTCAACATGTAAGTCAAACCTTTAGTTTAGAGTTAGTTCCTACATAATCTTCTAGCGTTTTTACTTGTAGATATCTTGCTTGTTTATATGAAGTATACGTTATCTGTTTATTTTTTAATATGTTTTAGGGCATAACAGGTTAGTATGGAAAATAAATTATAGCTTTCATACTGAGAAGACAAACCCGTAAGTCTGTGCAGCTAGTTTTTAAAGCTTCAGTTATGAGCATTTTCAGGATTAGTGCAATGGGAAGCCATAATGGTCTAGTTTATAATGAAACATACAACAATTTTCTTTGGATATGTGTTTCACATCCTACAAGTTAAAAATGTGATCAAGATAAAAAAGTGATATGTGTTTTACATATTTGAGTTTGATAGATTTTGATGCAACTGATAGACGGGCATAATTAGAATAGTTAGAGTACACAAAAGATGTTGTAAGCAGCAATGAGTAACAATCACGAACCACCTTGACCCGAGGCGTGTATTCACTGTCCTCAAGGATTATATTTCGCGACTTTCCAAAGTGTGCAGGAGAACAGGTCTGCGAAAATCCCCCAGGATACAACGGGTCTTCCGGGAAGTGTGCACTCACACCCGGGATACTCTAGGAATCAGCAGAAACTCAAGAACCAGCAAGGATCAGAGCAGGAGGGGGAGAGAAGAGAGAGCTCGAAAGCGGTGTGAGTCAATAGAGGAGTGGAAAATGGGTATTTATAGATAGTAGTGGTTCGATTTTAAATGTTGGGTAATAATGTGTCAGAATTAAAACGCTGGGGTAATAATGTGCAATAAGTTTGGGAGTTACAGAATTTATCCTGGTTTTATGATTTTGTCCGTTACACGTGAAAAACAAGTTTTCCGGGTAAGGATAAAAAAGTAAATTCAAAAAAATATAAAAACTGACTTGGACCGGGCCTCGTGATACTTTGCCCGCAGGGGGGGCAAATCGGACTCTTTCCACTGTTTTGGCCCATCTTGTGCGCGCGAGCCCATTATCATTTTCTTTCTTATCTAGCCCACTTGGGTATGTTAACTTATAAAGTCTTAGAACTCTCATTGTCCAAGCCATGTGGGATTTGCCTTTTGGAATACTTGACAACAATCCCCCACATATTTCAAAAGGCATTACTTCAAGGTTTCTTTGCTGGCTTTAAGCTCAAGAGTGCAATGCATCGTGGCTGGTGTCTATTAGACTATGAACCAGTCCTAGAGCCAATGAAACTTAACTTACAAAGTACCTGGTGAAGCATTTAGTTTCTATGAACCAAATACCCTTTTGTAATTTAAGTGATTCATTGATCACATTACACCCCCACAATTTCTGCTGTTCATCGCAGTGTTGCGCTTATCGGCCATGCGCATGTCCTGGTTTTCTTGAGTGCTTTAGAGATTCTGCCACAAATCTCATAGGAGCGGCTTCACTCCTACACTCATATAGGTGATTCCATCAAGTGTATACTGCATAAATACACTACCTATCATGGCTTATGTAAATCATTAAGAGCTTTTTGCTCATCCTCTAGTAAATACAGTATTTGCATTATCTACACCATAGGAGGGACCTTTTAAGAAAAGTTTCGATAATGCTTCCAGGTCTAACAGTGACTTGTTATTACCCATATGAACCTAATTCATGGGATCTCCAATCACATAGGTTGAGTTACCATCACTATTGACTCAGGTTGGCAATAGTCCCATTCCCCTCGATGTTTCATATATCATTTTCCTTCCCAGAGGTTTAGTCAGAGGATCGGCCAAATTCACTTCTGACTTTACATAATCGATCGATATAACACCATCATTAAGCAGCTGCTTTATAACATCATGTCTTAATCGAATGTGTCTATTTTTGCCATTGTAAGTTTTATTTTTTGCAATTGCTATTGCCACTTGGCAATCACAATGCATAGACACAGAAGGCAATGGCTTTATACCCAACTGTATATCTGCTAAAAAGTTTTTCAACCACTCAGCTTCACTTCCAGCCATTTCTAAGGCTATAAATTCTGACTCCATAGTGGATCTGGCAATGATGGTTTGCTTTGAAGATTTCCAAGACACAGCTCCACCACCAAGAGTAAAAATGAACCCACTAGTAGATTTGGTTTCATCAGAGTCAGAAATCCAATTAGCATCACTGTACCCTTCTAGTACAGCGGGAAAACCACTATACATGATACCACATTTCATGGTACCTTTTAGATATTTCATAATTCTTACCAAAGCATTCCAATGTTCTTCATTCGGATTTTGAGTATATCTACTCAATATACACACAGTATAAGCTATGTCAGGTCGAGTGAAGTTCATTAGGTGCATCAGACTTCCAATAATTTGTGCATACTCTTGTTGAGCAATACTTTCACATTTATTTTTCTTTAATTGTGTGTTTGCATCATAAGGAGTGCTCACAGGTGTCACCTCAAAATAGTTAAACTTCATTAGAAGTTTTTCAACATAGTGCTCCTGTGACAACATTAAGCAACTTTCTTTCCTTATGATTTTAACACCCAAAATTACACTAGCTTCCCCTAGATCTTTCATGTCAAACTGTGAAGATAGGAAGCTTTTGGTGTGTTCAACTATTTCAAGAATAGTTCCAAAAATGAGCATATCATCCACATAGAGGCTAATTATTACACATTCACCACCCTCAAGTTTTGTGTAAACACATTTATCAACTCCAGTAGTTGAAAAGTTATTACCTAACAAGACTTGATCAAATTTCTCATGCCATTGTTTAGGTGCTTGTTTTAATCCATATAAGGATTTTCGCAACTTGCACACCTTTGTTTCTTGTCCAGAAACAACATAGCCTTCTGCCTAGACCATATATATTTCCTCTTGTAGATCCCCATTTAAGAAAGCAGTTTTAACATCCATTTGATGTATAATAAGTTTATGTACAGAAGCCAAGGCAAATAAAACTCTTATTGAAGAAATCCTAGAAACTGGTGCAAAAGTGTCAAAATAATCAACATTTTCTTTTTGAGTAAATCCTTTTGCTACCAATCTTGCTTTATATTTGTCAACCGAGCCATCAGGCTTAAGTTTTCTTTTGAAAATCCATTTACAACCAATGGGTTTAGCACCAGGTGGTAAATCTACCAAATCCCATGTTTGATTTTGTAAAATAGAATCTATTTCATTTTGAATGGCTTCTTTCCAGAAAACAGATTCTTTCGAATAAATCGCCTGGTTAAAAGTTATGGGATCATCTACAAGGTAGGTGTAAAAGTCATGTCCAAAGGAACTCTCTTTCCTTTTCCTTTTACTCCTTCTCAAATCTTCCACTTGATGTTCAGGGATATTTTCATCAGTGGGGGCACGAGAAATCTTTTCCTTCTTCAAAGGAAAGATATGCTCAAAAAACTCAGCATTTTTTGTTTCGATTATGGTGTTGCAGTCCAACACATCACTTCTCAACACTAAAAATTTACACTATATGCAGCACTATGATCTGCATATCCAATAAACATGCAATCGGATGTCTTTGATCCAATTTTACGCTTTTTTGGTTCAGGAAGCATAACCTTTGCAAGACATCCCCAAACTTTTAAGTACTTTAAGTTTGGGGGATAACCCTTCCATATTTCATATGGAGTTATACCAGTCTTTTTATAAGGAATTCGATTTTGCAAATGACAAGCAGATAAGATAGCTTCTCCCCAAAGATTATCAGGAGCAGAAGAACTAACAAGCATGACATTCATCATTTCTTTCAAAGTTCTATTTTTCCTTTCAGCTACACCATTTGATTCAGGAGAGTATGGTGGAGTTAATTCATGAATTATCCCTTCTTTTTCACAGAAATCATTAAACGATAAAAACTCACCTCCTCTATCTGATCTAACTCTTTTAATCTTTTTGTTCAATTGATTTTCCACTTCAGACTTATACAACAAAAACATATCAAAAGCCTCATCTTTGTTTCTTAACAAATAAACTTTGGTGAATCTAGAGAAATCATCTATGAAAGTCACATAATACCTTTTTCCTCCTCTAGTCATAGTATGTTTCAAATCACCAAGATCAGTGTGAATTAAACTTAATAATTCTAATTCTCTTTCAATTGAAGTACAAGTTTTCTTTGTTGACTTAGTTTCAACACATATTTCACATTTATCAAAACTTGTATTACTAGGGGGTGTGATTAAACCTAATGATTGCATCTTTTTCAAATAAGATATACTCACATGTCCTAATCTAGCATGCCATAAATCAAGAGACTCAACCAAATAAGCAGAAGACGATGCATTATTGTTATTGATAATATTAGAAACACTCAGTACAAAGAGACCCTGGTTACAATAACCCTTGCCCACATAATTATTGTTTCTAGTCATGACTATCTTGTCACAATCAAATGTGACCTTGATGCTAGTCTTCATCAATAAAGACACGGAGACCAAGTCGGCTCTTATAGTGGGTACATGCAATACATCACTTAGAGCCAGTGTCTTTCCAGAGGTCAATTTCAAAAGTACCTTGCCTTTACCCAGAACTGGTGTACCGTGGGAGTCACCAAGATACACTGTTTCAATGTCTTCTCCTAGTGGAGTATAGGAGGAAAATACATTTCTGTTGCCATAAATATGCCTGGTGGCATCAGAATCTATCACCCACTCTTTTGAATTAGCAGTAAGGTATGCTTGTGAAACTATTGCAGCAATGATGTCATCATCATCATCATCCCCATGAGCAAGATTTGCCCCTGGCTTAGGAAGTTTATCAAAGTGCTTTCTTTTCCGGCACTGTCGAGCAAAGTGCCTCTTGTTTCCACAAACGAAGCAAGGCGGCACTTCTTTGTCCTCATTATTTGCTGGCATTGGTCTTGGCTTGAAGTTATTGTTGGGTTTCGGTTTTGGAATGTATGGTTTTGGATTGTACCTCTTGGAGTTGATGAGATTTGCACTGGAGGTCAATTGCTTCCCTTTGGCTATGCGTTGCTCTTTCCTATTGGTGTCCTCGATGATGATATGAGTGATTAGATCAGCCAAAGACAGCTGCTTATGCTTGTGCTTTAGTTGTTGCTTGTATTCTCTCCATGATGGTGGCAGTTTTTCAATCAACAAGCCAGCTACGAACTCTTCTTGCAGTGTGATTTTTTCTCCCTTCAAGTCCTCCAGAAGCTTGTGGTATTCATTGATTTGTGTTTTTACATCCTTTTCATCTTCCATTTCCCATCGATAGAATTTCCCGATCACGAACTTTTGCTTTCCCGCATCCTCCGCTGTGTATTTGAGCAGCATGGACTCCCATATTTCCTTTGCTTCCTTGTACTTAATGTAGACATCGAACAACTCATTAGATAAAGTTGAAATTATTGTGTGACGGCATACCTTATCAGCATAAGTCCAAGACTCCTGTAGTTTCGGGTCATTTGGTTTGGACTCATTCAATGCGAAAGCAACTCCATGGACATCTAAAAGCATGTAAATGCGTTCCTGCCACCTCTTGTAGTTTTATCCACTAAACACTTCTATCTTTGAAATGTCAGGAAATGGCTTTGCTAATGTCGCTGGAGGGGTTGGAGGAACCAGTATCCTGGCATTGGATGCAGCTTTCATGTAGAAGCGAGCATCAGCGAGAGCCCTATCGCAAGCAGCAACAAGGTCGGGATCCTTCTCTCGATCGATTTGTGCAATTGCAGTTGCAAGAGCTTGCTCACAGTTGGCAGCTGCAGCTTCGATATCAGCAGGCTCTTCCCGGACAATGTCCAAAGGATCGATGATTGGAGCACCGGTGTTGTGGTTCGGATTCATGATATAATCCTTGAGATTGTTGTAAGCAGCAATGAGTAACAATCACGAACCACCTTGACCCGAAGCGTGTATTCACTGTCCTCAAGGATTATATTTCGCGACTCTCCAAAGTGTGCAGGAGAACAGGTCTGTGAAAATCCCCCAGGATACAACGGGTCTTCCGGGAAGTGTGCACTCACACCCGGGATGCTCTAGGAATCAGCAGAAACTCAAGAACCAGCAAGGATCAGAGCAGGAGGGGGAGAGAAGAGAGAGCTCGAAAGAAGTGGAAAATGGGTATTTATAGGTAGTAGTGGTCCGATTTTAAATGCTGGGTAATAATGTGTCAGAATTAAAACGCTGGGGTAATAATGTGCAATAAGTTTGGGAGTTACAGAATTTATCCTGGTTTTATGATTTTGTCCGTTTTGATATCCAAACATGTGAAAAACAAGTTTTCCGGGTAAGGATAAAAAAGTAAATTCAGAAAAATATAAAAACTGACTTGGACCGGGCCTCGTGATACTTTGCGCGCAAGGGGGGCAAATCGGACTCTTTCCACTGTTTTGGCCCATCTTGTGCGCGCGAGCCCATTATCATTTTCTTTCTTATCTAGCCCACTTGGGTATGTTAACTTATAAAGTCTTAGAACTCTCATTGTCCAAGCCATGTGGGATTTGCCTTTTGGAATACTTGACAACAAAAGATGAGTTTCAAAAGGAGTTTCGGTATATTGAACAGGTCAAAGCATCATCTTTGTAAAGTTTTACACAATTATTGTTGTCCTCATACTTGCACAAAAAATCTTCATGGGATATTAGCTTGCTTATTATCCTATGGATCGTGGTTGCACTGTAGACTACTCAAGTTATATGCAATATGAAGTAAGATACCACCAGAAAATGACAAATTATAAGGATTTATATCCATGGGAAATGTGGGGTCAGTTATTCTGACTACTTGATCCAGCTAGTTGGTAATTTAAACTAATTTAGTGACATCAATGAACTGTGCACCAGCCAAGTGTTAATGTGCTTGATATTTGTAACTTACCAGTTTTAGGAGTACATGAGCCTACTTCATGTATTATAAGTTTTAGCAACAAACTTGCTTATGTTCCTGTTATTTTACTCATTACTGATATTTCCCCTCTTTAAGACAATAGGCGATAAAAAATAGGTATGCCGGCCTATGCATCATAACCACATGAGCTCTTATTAAGCTTTGTTGAACCAAATATTTGTTGCTTTGTTTATGTACTATTAATGTTTCTCATAGTAAGTCAATTAGGACTAGTTCAATTACTCAATTGCCTTCAAATAAAGAAGTCTGTTCAGATTTAATTAATGGTTTAATTTTATCTTCCAACAGGCATCCATGAACATACAAAACTCATTTAGCCATTTTACTGAATACCTAGAGCTCATTGCTCACCCAAGTCCAACTACAAAAAACATCCAAAACCACCATCCGTTCTCACCTTACTACATCTACAGTACCAACTATAGAACATTTTTCAGCAACACAAACAACATTAACATCAAGAAAACATATACCATAAATTTTTGTTTCTTATTCATCTTCATCAGAAATGTTGCATTCTCACATTTCAATTTGCCAACCTCGTCCACGCTCTCTACCTTCAATCTTCAAACCACGTTCATTGCCTCAAAATTCTTGTAAGTCTTGTATTTCAGCAACAACCTCATTGTATTAGTAGGAACTGGATCATCGACTTGAAAAGGATGTTGGCATTTCTTGGGTTAAGGTTGTTTTCTCCAACGGTAAGCATTTCTCGTTGGTTCGTCCCTTGTTCTAGCTTTGCTCTTCTTCTTGTTTTTTTTTTTCTTGTGACCGTCTATCTAACTCTTTCTCCCTTGGCAAATTGGGTACAAATATGCTTGGGCACGTGGGAGTTGCCGGTGTTTTGTGCCATGTCAGAGGCACCGTTACATGTTACTTAAGACTAACGGTGCAAACATTTTCATAGGTTTAGGACTTAATTGGAAAAATGTAAAATTTTAGGACTTAAATAGAAAAGACTGCTAACATTTAGGACTCACTATGCAATTTCCCCAAAAGTTAGCTTTGTTACTTATGTTTTTTTCACACGAAAATGCATTCAATTAAAATTTTCCTTAATTAGCTTACGGTACAGATTTTACAAGACATGACAATGATATATTTCCTTTAAGTAGGTTTAAGAAGATGAGTGAATACTTCAAGGGGTACTCTATTCTATATAATGGTCTAAAAATGCCGTGTCTATATATTTATCCGCACGTTCTATAATATTTAAAATATTACGAAACCCGTAATTATTATAAGCAGTTTTCATATTCGACTAACACTATATAGTTGATAAATATGGTGTTCTTAGACTCGTTAATTTGTTAAGTTCATTTTAATACGGTCTCTTATATTGAAAAACCTGTATAAGCAACATGTTTTTTGTCCAATAAATACTAGTTGATTGTTTATGTTTAATTAATGGATGGAAAATATAAAGAGTAAATTGATAGAAAGTGGTCTCCAGAAGGAAAAGGAGAAGAAAATAACATTACTGTAAAAGTTTAATTTGGACCACCCAAACCCAATAATGTATACGATCCTGTAACAAAACTATTTCTATTTCCAGAAACTCAGTGGATTTTGTATTTCAAATATTAGAGGGTATATGGGTAATTTTTTTAGAACTTAAACCCACGATTATCATCCATATGTCCGTAAAGAATCACATTTAGGAAATTTCCTCTCACATTATTCTACGGGTAAATGGTGACAAAAATCCTAAATCTTTGATTGGGATTGCAAATCCCTTCCTAACCTATCAGTTATTGCTAAATTGTTCCAAACCTTCTCTCCACTTTAAATTCGTCCCTAGTCTCAAACTAGATCGAGTTGATTAACTACTAAAACACAGTTTGAAATAATGAGAATAGTTACTGAAAATTTCAAATTAAATTTAAAAAATAAATTTCTAGTAGCCATATTAAAATTGATAAATTCAAACTGTTTGGAGATTATTTTATTATAAATTAAAGCTGTATCATAATTTTTCAGTAGCCAAATACTATGTAAATCATCATGTTTTTTTTTGTAAATTGAACTTCTACACCAACATAGTCTAGTATGAGGAAAGCCGCTTGAGATTATTTTTATTCTTTCATATTTTTTACTTGGAATAAATTTAATTAAAACCAATATTATATAGGTGTAATAATTCTTTGAAAATATACTTTTTGTAATCTTACTAAATTTTTATGAATTTTTCCAGTTTTAGACATTAAAAAAAAGAAAAATTTATAAAAAATTAACAATATCATGAAAATTTACTTTCAAATGGATTATTATATCTATATAATATTAGTTTTCAAATAAAATTGATTTTAGGTAAAAAAAAATGTAAAAGTAAATATTAGCCAGTTAATTTAAACTAAAATGAATTGGCCCTTAATATTGTGTGAGGAAAGACTCTTTGGACTATTAAGTAATAACTGAGAGTTTAGGGACTTATTTGGAGGTTTGAGATCTTTTATGCATTTACCATATTCTACAGACTAATTGTTATTATTAGTATAATTTCCGTCCTCTCTTTCTCTCTCTCTTCGAGCCCTCCAACTTTTTCTGCTCACGTTCCTTTTATATATATTCCTCTGTCTTATAACTTCCCCACTTGCAATCTCTTCAGCAGCCCCAAAAGCATCCTAATCTCCTTCCTCTGTTTCTCTCTCTAGGCTTTTTCAATCAGGAAATATGTTTTCTTCAACGTTCAAACTTGTTCTGATCTTGGGCCTCTTGGCCACTTCTTGCTTGGCTCAAGCCCCGTCCCCTGCTCCGACCCCTGCCCCGAGGCCTGCTCCGAGGCAGGCGCCCACCAGGGCTCCCACCCCATCTCCGACTGCCACACCCACTCCGTCTCCGGCGCCGACCCCGTCGCCGACTTCCTCACCTGCTCCAACCCCATCTCCCACCAGAGCTCCAACACCCGCTCCCACGGCGGCAACGCCCTCCCCTTCTACCAGCCCGACCGCCACTCCCCCTGCTCTGAGTCCCACAGGCGGAACCCCTTCGGGAGCGCCCACCGCTGAAACCCCCGCCCCCACCAACACCGAGACCCCCTCCAACGCTGCGACTTCCATCCGAGGTGCTTTCGTCGCCGGAGCTGAGCTAGTTTTGGCTGCTTTCTACGGCGTCGTTTTGGCGTACTGAGAGCTGGAACGCGGAGGCTTGACTTTGGAGTGTGATTAATTCTTGAGATCCGTTTCCTTCTTGTTCTGATTTTGACTAGGTCTTCTAATTTTCTCTCTCCTTATTTTATTTTATTTTTTCTTTTTTGTTTTGGGTTAATTTGTGGTAGTATTTGGTTATGTATGGTTGGTTGGTTGGTCATGACAAAATCCATTATTTGAGCACATATAGTTGGAAATTTAACTTTGTTTTGGTGGATTTCATTTGGGAGAATGGTTGTAGAGATTGAGGGTTGGTGTTTGGTGTACATCATCTTAATTCAATAATGCAGTTTCTTAATCATCTTTTTGAAGTCCAATGTCTTTGTGACACAGCTATTGTTCCAGTCTTGGGCTAGTGGAATATTTATGTGCCCATTTTTTAAATCTTTTTCCTTGAATATTGGTGAATATAGTGAAAATAATATAATTAAATACTAAAATCTAGCCCCACTATCCTGTTTAGGCACCATTTTTCAAAATTACGTATTGTGATGAAGCATTAGGATATTTAACATTACTCTTTGGCCCCCCGTAAAAGTTAACGATGCTGATTCCAGATTTTCACATTTGGGTTCGAGCTCAAGCTCTACTTGCTATATCTCAAATTGATATACCTCTCCAAGTACAATCATTTGGATCAAGAATTTGATCTCTTTCATTAAGTTAGCTAATAACTTTACATTGCCGCTCTAATTGGTATTATCTCCAAATACAATAGTTTGGGATCAATAGTTTAATCACTTTAGTTAAGTTAGCCGATAATTTACGTTGTTGCTAGCTCTAGATAGTTCATCTCTCCAATGTCAATTCTGGTTTAAGAATAAACCATTCGTTGAAGAAAGCAGGCATAAATATAGTACCATTAGTAGCAAGGCCACCTGGCGAAGCCTATCACCTCAAATTAAGAATCCAAGCCTAAAGGGTTTAAAAAAAGAAAAAAGTAATTATCCATTGGGTTATCACGAGAGCCGAAAAAGAGGAAAAGTCATGCCATTTTCAGAATATGGAGCTTTTGCTGGCGAGAAGAGGGCCGTCACTAGGAGCGCATAAGATGGGGACAGGCCAGAGTACTGGTTGCGTATGATACCATAATTTTTATTAATTTTCTTCTTTGGCTGGCTGAGGGCTTTTCATTAGTCAATTGGAGGTACTTGAAAAAAATTTAAAATTTTATGATCATCGTAAGCCTGTGCAACAGACGTGTAACAACTCATTTAATCGAATTGATAACATCAAGGGTTTCAATCAAATGAACGATAATACATCCTTCACAATAGAATAGAATTAATATATCATAGTCCAAAAAATTTCCTTCCTATTGGATAAATTTTTGGGAATAATAACTTAAGAGTATTGTGTCATTGTTTTACTAAGCTAATGACATTAGGATGTGATTTTTTTTTTAGGAAAATAATTTAAAAGATTAATATAAAAAAACTAAAATTTAACCACAATGGGTACAAGCGAGGCCAACAAACACAACAAACAATAAAGAGCCATACAAAGGACAACAGAATTCACAAAAATATTCAAGAAAAGTGGTATATTAATCTTCAAAAAACCTTCAGGTGGTAGAAACCATCAAGCAGAAGGAGGGGATGGAGCTGGCTTTCATTGGAAAAGAGATGAGGCTTGATTATTGTGAATAACTATTGGCTTCAATTCATATCTAGCTCTGGAACTTTGCAAACTCAATGACATGAACTTTGAATTAGATGAACTCCGCTCTTAATCTTTGCAAAATGAAACATTTAATCCCTTTCAACTAATGAGTTGGCTAACTTCTATATCATGCCGAAATGAAGCTGATGATGAAATTGCAAACCCAAACAACAAAGAAACAACATGGACTTGAAGAACTAAACTCTAGAATTGAGACAAGGAATATGGTGAATTGGGGTTGGGACTGAATAGGGTTGTTTAATTGAAACAGGTTGTTTTACTGTTGATATTTTTTGGCTGGAGGAAACACGTCATTGGTCCTAATTTTTAATTACCATTACAAATCGGTCTTTAATACTCTATCCGTTTTGCATTAATTGACTATTTTACCTTTTTTTACTGAAGTTTAATTTGAACATATTTATATTAATATATATTAAAAAAATCTTAAAAATGATATTTAAAAATTATAATATTTAAAGTTTCATTTTCATATAAAATACTCATATTTTTATAATAAATTTTGAAAGAAAAAAAATCATAAATTAAACTTTGTGAAATGGAACATTTAATCCTTTTCAACTAATGAGTTGACTAACTTCTATATCGTGCCGAAATGAAGCTAATGCTAAAATTGCAAACCCAAACAACAAAGAATCAACATGGACTTGAAGAACTGAATTGTAGAATTGAGACAAAGAATTCGGTAAATTGGAGTTGGGATAACTGTGAAGATTTAAAAAGGGTTGTTTTGCTGTTTATATTTTTGGGTGGAGGAAACACGTGTTAAGCACATAATTTAGCAGTCAAAGTTGTTGAATTTTTGACAACTTTAACCGCCCATTCCTTTCATTTCATCATTTCTTTCTTAGTTTTTCTTGTTTTGATTTGCTTCCTGTAGGTGGAATTGTATTGTGGATTTGTCGGGTTGGAATGAGATTGAGCGAGATAGAATTCAGGCATTCAAAAGTCAAGCTAAAGTACGTGTCGCCAGCTTCGCCAGTGTTTCATGCGCTCTGTCATTTTTGCATATTCAGTGAAACGTCACCGCAAACTCGACCCAGCTAGCGATACGTCACCACTCACTCCCCTGTTTCACCTGAACCTCATATTTTAATGGTCATCCGAGTTTTCCCACTTGGTGAGCTGTCCTTGGAGTAGGGATTTCTATCATTTTAGGGTTTGGGAGCTAAGACAAGGCAAGAAATATAGCCCTTTGGTATAAATAGCAAAAGGAAATGGGGCAGCTCACACAGATTGCATACTTTTTTTCTCATCTCTTCTTGGAAAGCCACCATTGGAGTAAGACTTGAAGCTTAAGGAAAGGAGTCTAGGAGCCAAAGGGTTTTAGGCAACCAAGATTCATCTTGGGTTTCCTTTTCTCCTATTTTATTTTGTGAAATTCTCATGGATTGTTGGATTATGGGTTTATTATTGATTGATAGAATGGATATTTAGTAGGTTTTTGTAACTCTCTAGGATGAAATTTCTATTATTTGTTATCTAATGGTTTTTTGTTGATCTTTTATGGATGTGGATCTCTTTGTGCTACCCATTCTTGTGCCTAATGCTTTTGTGATTATTTGGCCACTACACACACTCACAAATCCCACTTAGTTCTTGAGAGAGAAAGAAGGGGGATAGAAAAGAGGAATAGGGTGTAATGGGTATTTTAGGTTAGAGATAATCTATAGTCTCATTAGGTGTTTGAAAGGGGGTTATAGCTTAAACCACCTTGGGTTAAATCCTAAGTTTGAGAAATGCCTTGTTTGATTCTAGGTGAGCAAAGACTTAGCTTGAGAAAGTGGGTTTTTGAACTTTAGACTCCTACACCATACAGGGGGGTAAATATCCTAGGGCTTTAATTGACTTAGAAAGAAATAGGGTGGATTCTTAGGAAGGTAATTATCACACTTTAGCACTTTAGTTTAGACTACCTTAGTAACTTTTGTATTTATTTAGCTTTCCATCTTAGAGATTACTAGTTAATTAAGAGGTTATTCATTGTTCTTCACTCTCCATTCACACATTTACTCAATTTTTCATGGGCCTTATTTGTTTCCTTTATTTTCTCTCCCTCTTTTAATGATTTAGGAAGTCGAGTAGCTTGGATTTAATTCTTGGTAGGTTCACATTATCCCTTGGGACGATACCCTTATTCACATTTGCACACAACGAAATCATATGCTTGCGAGTGAGTAGGGTTTATAAATTATAAGCTTTTGTTATCAAGACAAAGTTTTGGCGTCGTTGCCAGGGATTATGATTTGATTTTACCTTGGATATTGAGTTATTGGTTATTATTGCCTTCTTGTTCTTTTTCTTGTATTTTGTTTTTCCTTTTTTTTTCATTGTAGGTTTTTTTAGTGCATGACCCAGAGCTCTTGCTCTACCGTTTGATCCTGAAATTGAGAAGAGCTTAAGGGAGATTCGTTTGAGAAGCAAGGTTGTTGTTGAGGAAGAAGACCCAAGTGCTTCTGATTTCGTCAACATGGAGGAAAATAATGAGACAACATGAGGAACCTTGGTAGAGAAAGGAATGCCAATCCCATGGACCTTAATGGTGATGAAGAGGTAATGGACAATGGTCATAGAAGAACTCATGGTAATGATGTAAGAAGAATGGGAAGACTGGTGCTTGACTACTTTAGACCACAAATGGTGGAGGATCATGACCACATGATTAGGCCGGTACCGCTTCAAGGGCGAGCATTCATGATTTCTAGCCATGTTCTCCAATTAGTCGAGACACATCCATTTAGAGGAATTATTGACGAAGATCCGAACAACCATATTAAGAGATTTGTTCGTTTGCGTGATACTTTTGATTTGGAGGGTATGAGTGAGGATGCAAAAAGAATGAGGCTCTTCCCTTTTTTCTCCTATGGATAAAGTGACGGAGTGGTTTGAGAATTTGGAGCCTACTTCGATTCATACATGGAAAGAGTTATATGATGCTTTCATTCGGAGGTTCTTCTCCTCCCAAAAAGCCTTTGAGCTTAAGAATGAGTTGTTGGCATTTAGAAAAAATGAATGGGGTTATTTGCAGAGGCATAGGTGCACTTCAAAAGGATGGTGAAGAGGGTCCCAACACAAGATATTGATCAAGCTCATCAACGCCACCTTTTTTCTACAATGGGTTGAGTTTAAATACTTGTTTACAAGTTAATGCCACTGCTAGTGGTTTCTTTTTTTTTTAAGGATGTGGAGGAGTGTTTTAAATTGCTAAACAACATGGCCAAGAGCCTTGAGCTTAGTGGAAAAAGGGCTCCAAGAAAAAGGAGTTGTTTGTATAAGGTTGACAAGGATACCTTTCTCCAAGTACAACTTTCGATACTCACTAGCATGGTGTCTAAATTGGCCAAGAATCAAAATAGGATGAAGGTGCAACAAGCTATGGTTAGTGAGGATGTGGAAGAAATAAAAGATGTGAATGTTTTTGGGTATCAAAATCCTTATCCACCAAAGCAAAAGGGAAAATTCTTCCTAAGGAACCATCAACATGAGGGGTTCAACTATTCAAATCCAAAGGGTGCCATACAACCACAAAGTGAGACCTCCTATGAATTGGACGCTTCTTTAAAGGATTTTATGAAAGGTATGATGGGGGAATTCATGCATGAAGTAAGAGGAATGGCTAATGGTCAAAACAATAAGATTAATGCATTGAAAGAGAAAATGAAAACAATGCAAGCCAACACTCAAGCATCAATTAAGAATTTGGAGACACAAGTTGGCCAACTAGCTACTTCCATGAGACAAATTCAAAAAGGGAAGTTCATACCTAGTAATACGGACATAAATCCAAAGGAGCCTTTGTCAACCCATAACTCTAAAAAATGGAAGAAATGTGGTGACTCAACCTAATAAGCCACCGACTCTAGAAGATTTTCCTCCTTAAGGACCCACCCTCCCGGAAGCAGTTGAAGATGATCAAGTTGAGCCACCAAGTGATGAGGAAATTCATTTGAAGGATAAGGGAAGAAACATGCCCATTCAAGATGAAGTATTGAAGCTTACTCCTACTCTCTCATATCCTCAAAGGTTTAAGCCTAAAAAGAAGGAAACTCAATTCAAGAAGTTTCTTGAAATATTTAAAAATTTGGAGACCAATATTTAAAAATGCCATCCTATGCTAAGTTTTTCAAGGAGTTGATTACTAAAAAAAAGTAAGTTTCTTGACAATGAGCTTATTTTGGTGAAAGAGGAAGTAAGTGCCATCATTCAATGAAAGATGCCTTAAAAACTGAAAGACCCAGGGGAGTTTCATTATTCCTTTGGATATAAAGTCTTTTCATTGTGACAAGGCACTATGTGATATTAGAGCTAGCATTAACCTAATGTCATTGTCTATTTGTAGGAGCCTTGGTCTTTGGAAGGTGAAGCCGTCATTGATTTGTCTCTAATTGGCGGATAAATCCCTTACATTCCCAAAAGGTGTGTTGGAGGATGTGTTGGTTAAAGTTGGTACATTCATATTTTCGGTGGATTTTATGGTGTTGGATATGAAAAAAGATCAAAACATGCCAATTATTCTTGGGAGACCCTTTCTCGCCACCGGGAAAGCCATTATCTATGTGAAAAAAAATAATCTTACCATGAAAGCTAATGATGAAGAGATTACTTTCTATCTTTCTCAAGCTATGAAATCTATTAATGATAAGATGTTCAAATGTTTTATGGTAGATGCTGTTGATTCTTGCATTGGAGAGATAAATGGTTCTTTGTTTATGGATGATTCACTTGGGAAAGCTTGTATTTGTGAGAATCCATTTGAGGAGATTCATGAAGTAATAAGTGCTTGGGAGCCATTGATGCTTATGGGAAGACATAAGCAAAAAAGGGAAGTTTTGAGCAATTTTTATCTTGTGAGATCAAAGAAGAGCCCGAGTTAGAATTGAAACCTTTGCCCAAGGATCTCAAGTTTGTCTACCTTGGTCTTAGAGAATCCTTCCTGAGTATTATTTCTTCTTCTTTATCAACCTTAGGGGAGGAGAAACTGATTAGAGTCTTAAAGGAGCACAAAAGTGCAATTATTTGGTCGATCGCCAACATCAAGGGTATAAGCCCCGACATTTGCATGCACAAGATCTTAATGGAGGATGAATACAAGCCCTCAATTCAAGCTCAAAGGAGGTTAAATCCTAAAATGAAGGATGTGGTGAAGGAAAAGATCATGAAGCTTCTCAAGGCCAACATTATTTACCTTATCTCGGACTCGTAATGGGTTAGTCCAGTGCAAGTGGCATCAAAGAATGGTGGAGCTACTGTTGTGGGCAATGAGAACAATGAGTGGATTTCTACAAGATTGATGACCAAGTGGAAGGTTTGCTTTAATTCCCGGAAGCTCAACAAAGCCACTTGGAAGGATCATTTCCCTTTGCCTTTCATTGATTAAATCTTGGATCAGTTAGCTAGCCATTTTTATTATTGTTTCCTGGATGGTTACTCCAGGTATAATCAAGTTGCAATAGCCCAGGAAGATCAAGAGAAGATGACCTTTACTAGTCCTTGGGGTACGTATGCCTTCCGGAAGATGCCTTTCGGTTTTTGTAATGCACCAGCAACCTTCCAACGATGTATGATGGTCATATTTTCAAATATGGTAGAGAAATGCATGGAGGTATTTATGGATGACTTCTCAGTCTTTGGTAATTCTTTTGATGCATGTTTGGATAATTTAGCTCTTGTGTTGAAAAGATGTCAAAAAACCAACTTGGTTTTGCATTGGGAGAAATGCCATTTCATGGTTACTTTTGGTATTGTTATTGGTCATAAAATTTATCGTGAAGCCATGGAGGTGGATAGAGTGAAAATTGTTGCTATTGAAAAATTGCCACTACCCATAAATATTAAAGGGGTTAGAAGTTTTTTGGGCCATGCTGAGTTCTATCAGCGATTTATAAAGGATTTTTCCAAAATTACTAAGCCACTTTGTAATTTACTTGAAAAGGATGTTCCTTTTATCTTTGATAAGCATTGCATTGAGGCTTTTGATATTTTGAAGGAAATGTTGGTCAAGGCTCCTGTAGTAGTAGCATCGAATTGAGATAAGCCTTTTGAAATCATGCGTGATGCTAGTGACGTCAACGTTGGGGCGGTGTTGGGATAATGAAGAGAGAAAATCTTTCAAGTGATATACTATGTTAGCAAAACATTAGATGGGGCTCAACAAAATTACACTACTACGGAGAATGAGTTGCTAGCAGTTGTGTTCTCGGTGGATAAGTTTTAGCCTTATATTGTACGATTCAAGGTGGTAGTGCATGGTGATCATGCGGCCATCAAGTATCTCTTCACCAAAATAGATGCCAAACCCTAGGCTAATTTGGTGGATTCTCCTCCTTCACTAGTTCAATTTTGAAATCAAGGATAATAAGGGTGGTGAAAATTTGGTAGCGGATTATTTGTCTCGACTTGAAGTTCATGTGCCATCTTTGGGGAGCCAAATTCAAGAATATTTTCCAGATGAAAGTTTATTCAAGGTGAAGGATAAATTGCCATGGTATGTAGACTATGTTAATTATTTATCTTGTGGTGTTCTTCTTCCCAACCTTTCAACCCAACAAAGGAAAAAATTTCTTGCTGGTGTCAACTATTATCTTGGGGATGAACCTATATTTTTTTTTCCGGTATGCCAGTCAAATTATAAGGAGATGAATATCTCATGAGGAGGCTAAGGATGTCCTCCACTATTGTCACTTTTCACCATGTAGTGGTGACTTTGGAGCTTTCAAGATGGCAAGTAAGGTATTGCAAACCGGTTATTATTGGCCATCTTTATTTAAGAATGCATATACCTTTGTGTTAACATGTGACAGAAGCCAAAAAGTGGGAAACATTTATAAGAGAGATGAAACGTCATTGCAAAATATTATTGAGGAGTGTTTGACTTATGTGGTATAGATTTTATGGGTCCTTTCCTTACTTCATTTGGCAATCATTATATCTTGCTTGCAGTTGATTATGTTTCTAAATGGGTGGAGGCCGTTGCCACCTCTTTTTGTGATACAAATATGGTTGTTAAGTTCCTTCAAAGGATTATTTTTGTAAGATTTGGAGTGCCTTGGGCTATTATCTTTGACGAAGGATCACACCTCATCAACAAGACTTTGGAACAAGCTTTAATGAAATATGGTGTGCGGCATAAGGTGGTTCTCCCGTATCACCCACAAATGAATAAATAAGCTGAAATTTCAAATTGGGAGATCAAGAAAATATTAGAGAAAATAGTGGGCATCAACCGAAAAGATTAGTCACACAAGTTGAGTGATGCACTTTGGGCATATTGAATGGCATACAAGACACCAATTAGAATGTCTCTATATCAACTCGTGTTTGGGAAGGCATGCCATTTGTTGGTGGAATTGGAGCGTGCTGCGCTCTAACAGTTGTAACCCAAATGTAGGTTGTCACAAGTAATAAAATCTCGGGAGTCCGAGTGTCGAACCACAGGGAAGTGAATTAAGAAATACAAGTTGAATTTTTAATAAAGAAAGTTTTGGTGGAATGTGTAAACAAGTGTGAATTAAAATTAAAATTTAAATAAAATAGCTAAGGTTAGGGGATCCACTTTTAGTATATCGGTTATGATTAATTTTAGCTAATCTTACCACTTAATTGAGATCCACACATAAAGGAGGTTCCAATCGGGGAATTTAGTTAGTATTAACATTCATTGATCTTAAAATGCCAACACTTGCTAATGGGTTCAAGTATCCATCATGCCAACCTTTGTCGACAATAACTCAAGATTCCAATATAGGCGGTAGAGCCATGTTCTATAGAGGGAATCAAGCAGCTTTTGTGCCAATGATTTGACTATGATAAATCAAGACTCCTACTTAACAAGGAAGGAAGTTAAATAGATTAAGAAAGAAAATACCGTTAACATTGTGATCCATTCAAATCAACCATAACCTCTATACCAAAAGCTTCATCCTTTCACTTTAGCAAAAAGAAGATTAGTTAGACATAATAAAAGTAAACAACATATAGAAAGATGAAATAAACATAAAAGATTAAGAACGAAGAAGAAGAAGAACGAGAAAACACTTGGACAGAGCTTCGGTATTGAAAACTAGAATAAAAATAAAGGAAAAAAATCTAAAGAGTTACAAGAACATGGAAATGGCCTAAGAAAAATGGCATCCTTCACCCTCCCCCCAAGGTGCCTATTTATAGAGTTTTGGGGTGGGTGAAATGGTAAAAATAAAATGGTAAAATGTAGGTAAATACAAATCAACAATGGCAGGCCACAAATTTTTTTAATTTTTCGGCCATCGTAGACATCAAATCAGCTTTTCCTCAAAGCACAGAAGTTGTAGATCTCCTATTTAGCTTTGAATCGATAGCTTGCTCATTCAAATCGGATATCTATAGCTCAAGTTATGATTTTTCTACCGAAACTACTCTTCAGCACACAAAATAACGAAGGGTCTCATCTATAATCAGATTTCGGCAATGAAAACAATCAAACTAACTAACAGAATGAAGCAGAGTTAAAGATCTATGTGTTGGCTTTCAGATGAATTTGGAATCACTTACTTCCGATGGCTGCAGCTCCAGTTATGATTTTTTCTCATGAAGGGCCGTCAAGTGATGATTTTTATCTACATAAAAAAATAATTATTTAATATATATATTTTAATATTAATGAACAGTAAATCACATATGTATAGTGAATACGCATATGAATAGTAAGTCGGTGAATAATGATAGGTGAATCGTAAAAACACGTATGAATAGTAAAAATGTGTGAATAGTAAGCCGGTGGAAAAATGTTCAAAATATAGAAATTAATCATACTTAAAAGTGTATAATGATGATTTAAACCCTTAATAACAATAGACTTGTGAGTATTCATTAGAGCACAAGTCATATTGGGCAGTGAAGAAGATGAACTTTGATTTGAAGAGTGCCCAAGAAAAGAGAGCCTTCCAATTAGATAAGTTCAATGAAATCCACCTTCATGCTTATGAGAATGCATGGATCTACAAGGCGCAAATGAAACTTTGGCATGATAAGCTGCTTGTGAGAAAGGATTTTCAACTAGGTCAACAAGTGTTGTTTTTTAATTCAAGGTTGAGGCTTTTTCCAAGAAAGTTGAGGCCCAAGTAGTCTGGACCATTTGAGGTGGTCAAGGTGATGCTATATGGAGTGATAGAGCTCAAAGGCCAAGATGGACCCACATTTCAAGTCAACGGGTATCAAGTGAATGCTTATTATGGTGATGACCTCTGTCACATTGGCCAATTAATCTTGGCGAAACCCCCCTTTGAAAGTGTGTTCAAAGGTGCCTAGCTAAAGGCATAAAACCAAGCACTAGTTGGAAGGTAACCCGATTTCCAATTCCTTTTATTTCCATTTTATGAGGTTTTCTTTGCTTTGCTTGTTTTTTCTTGTGACTCTATGTTTATCTTGAGTTTTGGTGTCTTTATGTAAGGTTGGAAAAACCAAAGGTAGAATGAAGGATGTAATGGAAGATGAAAGCTTCAACATTGGGAAAAGTGAATTTTCATGCAAGGTTTAAATAAGTATAGAAACTTAGGGGTTAATTTGCAAAAAAATGAAAAAGTGAGGGAGTGGTTGCGCCTAGTGGTGACGCGTTGCCAAAAGTGAAAAATTTGTAGTGCGTTCCTAACGTTTGTGACACGTCGCCAATAATTCGACTTTAGTGGCAATGCGTTGCTGCCAGTTAAACCTGTCATTTAAACTCTTCTTTTTTCACTTCCCCTCACTTTTAACGTTACCCCTAACCCATTATACCCTAGCCCTTCCGTGAGCCTGACGATTCAATTCTCTTGTTGATTTATACTTAAATCCGAAGCAAGTAAGTGATTCTTTACCTTCTCTTCTTGTTCTTTCATGGTTTATTGTGCTCAAATCACGCTCATTTGTGGGTGTTGTGAACTTGTTCGATTGGACTTCAGTTTTGTGGATTTCTTGTTTCATTTTGATTTGTCTTGCTAATATGTATGTATGGGAGGTGTTATGATGCTTGGGTTATGGATTTGGCATGGGTATCATGGTCTGAAAATCGCCTACCAAGGTAGCTATGAAATTTTCATGGCAAATTATTGATGATGATTGTTCTTGTTGCTTTGTTGATTCCAAGAGCTTGAATGAGTGAAATTAGGAATGGGTTTAGTGAGAACTTATGTTAATTTCATCTATATTGCTCAAATTTCGTTCTTGAACTTTTTTGTAAAAATGATTGTCAAGTTTTGCCAAAGGTACTTGGAATGATAATATGGCTTCATATGCTTCTTGTTTGCCTCAATTCTTGGGTTATGTTGCATCTTGATATTGCATATTATAAGTTGGTGTCTTTGGTTTGTTCCTAGATGCACGATTCATGGTCCAACTTATGCTATGAACTACTGCAGTCTTTTTGTTTATAGCATGTTCTTAGGCACATAACGATTTATCTAGGAATTGTTGGTCACTTCCGATTGCTTAAATACCAAGTATGTGTTGCATAGATGATCTATTCAAGTTGCTTTTAAAATTTAAAGCTTGGGAAAGAATGTTGGAGATTGCTCGAAAATGCTATGCATTGAATATTAACTTGGAGATAACATGCTTTAATCTTGTTTGAGTTTTTTGTGCCTATTTTTTTCTAACTTGGAGTTTGTAACACTAGCTTGTGTGTGTTGTTTTGTTGCTTTTTTTGCAGGAGAATATTGCATTAAAATATTTTTGTGTTGTTTTGTAGGACACATGCCTCGCAAGTCTGTGTTGGTTAACTCTCGAAAAGAAAAAAGGAGAGGCAAAAGGGTTCGTGGCGAGACGTATCAAGAATCTCTATATGACAAGAACCAGTTCGTCTCAGCTTGGGCATGTAACTACTTTAAAGGTTTGTGAACCGTAAATTTACACCTTATTGGGGCTTTGACTTCTCTAAGAAGGAGAACGAGTGCATTTTAAGAATGGTGGAGAGGAGAGTATGGCATCACTGGGTTACCCATCCTCAGGCATAGGTGCCTAAAACTCTGGTCATGGAATTCTATGCCAACCTCATGGGGGTGTACTATCTGGATCGCCAAAAAAAATTTTGTTGGGTGAGGACCCGTAACATGCACTATGACTAGACAACTATTAACTACTTTCTTCAGTTTAACCCACTTGTTGGGGGATCATTTAAAAATGCCTCACTTGATCAGATGGCTCAGATAGTATGTGCACACCCTATTGGCTAGACAAGGAGTAAGGATGATGCAAACAAAAAGCTATGCTTTAGTTCATCATCTTTTCCTCCTAAGATGAGAATGTGGAACTACTTGATCTCCTCCTGCCACATCCCAACAACTCATGTACGGGGGGTCACCCCAGACCATTTGGAGGTCCTGTACTGCATTGCATGTGATTTCCAGGTGAACATAGGATGCTTCATCTTTCAAAATATGGTTCATGCTGCAAAGTCAAAGTAGGGGAATATACCATTACCGCAATTGATCACGACCATGATTTTGAAGGCCAGGGTTAACTTGGAGGATCCTCTATAAGTATCTTTGGTCATGAGACTTATTTCGGTGGACAAGCTGGGTGGAGTACTGGTGGGCATTCAGGAAGTAGCTTCAAAGGAAGAAAAGGAAGAGCACACACATGAGCAAGCGCAAGAACATGAGGAAGAAGAAGAATAAGAGCATTATCCCTAGTAAGAACAAGAAGGGAATGAGCAAAGGGGAACTTATGAGCAGCTCATCAACCTGGCCACTGCCACTCCAGCATCATTAACTGTGGCCCTGAACAAAATGTACATCCTAATGAATGAGCAACATAATGAATCTGTGGCCCAATTCAAATTAGTTGGTGATAGCCCCGCGTCCTTTACAATAGAGATATATAAGGGCATAGCCCTTCTCACCAGAAATCAGGAGTCCCTTTCCAGTCAAGTTTGCTGGGGCCACCGGCATAATAGAGCTTACCCCGGGAATACCCCCTTCCAGCCTATAACTCCCCATTTCCACCCCTTGGCATACCAGTGGTATACGCTGCATCCTTTCAGCCACCCCCATCCGTTCTACCCACATTTTTGTCCTCCCCGTGACCCATCTGAAGGTCCATCCTCCTTCCTTCCGACCAGCGGCTTATCTGACCCCATTGACATAGGCGAGGATTAGTTGGGGGCGGAAACATCTGCCCCCCATGTATGATTCATGAACGCCTCCTTTCTATTCTCCACTTCCATTGAGGACAATGTTAGTATTTAAGTTTAGGGTTTTTGTTTGATAGTCATGCATGATAATCCTTGTTGGTGTCATTGTTCTTTACTTTATCATATTTGTTGCTTGGCTTAGTCTAGGTTGTTTTTTTTTTTTAAGTTAAGATGATCTTGTTTCATTCATTTTGGGTGGCATTCTCTTTCTTGCATACCATGCATTCATTCCTTTAGGATGCATGTAGTAGCATATAGGTTGATTTCTTTTCGTGCTTTCTTTTTTTATTTTGTTAAGGACTCAATAAAAACTATTGTTGCATAGGAATGAACTTGGTTGTTAGTTTTACTCTCTATGAAGTTTTGGTGAATTTGGAAGGTTAGTTTTGAAACTTCTGGTACAACCTTCCTGGTGAGATGTTTTGAGCCTCGAGTGATTTTGTTATGAACGTGTTCTTTCTTGAGATGCTTATGTTGTGTTTTGATTTAGAACTTGCCTAAGGAACCATTCAAACCCATAGTTGTTGTATAAAATTTTTTAGGCTCATTTGATTTTTTAGGATGAACTACTTTCCTAGATGGTTAACCCTACTATAATTTCCCTTAGTAAGCCCCTTTGTGCCTAAGTGCATATTTCTTGGTTTTAACTCATAATTTGAGCTTTCACCGTATTTGTATCCTCACTTCCACCCAAAGTGTTAAGTATAAATCAAGGGCTTAGATGAGGGTGCATTGGGTTAATTGAGGATTTGGAATAAGAACAACTTTGGGGAGGGACTTGGAGAAATTGGGGTAGCTTGTACTTTAAGTTTGTAAGTTCTTGTTTGGGGTGGCTATGATGGAAAAAAAAATCTACTCCATTGTTTCATAGTATCGAAGTAGGTAGGGGTATTATTCTAAAGCAAAAGTCAATCATTGCTTGAAAAGATGCGTGAAACATGGGTATGATAAAAAAAATCACCTTGGATTGTATTTAGTCAATAGATTGGGTATAGACAGAGCCCTTGTTGGTGCACTTGTTAAAAGGCGAAATACATGAAGAGGATTTAAAAAAAATAAAATAAAATAAAAATGGATAGTACTTTTGAATAATTGTGGGCTTTTTGAGTTGGTTAAGTGGTGTGTTATGTTTGTGGACTTTGGGTTGAGTGCTTTATTGGTTCATATGTTGGAGCCTTTGGTTTATACTTGCTTGCCTCTTTCGTGCCACTTAGAAAGCCATCATCTAATTCCTTTCTCTTTCCTAGCCCAGCCCCATTTTAACAATGGAAAAATCATTTGAGCTTTAAATTTTATACAACCCCCTTAAGGTAATTTAGTGGGGGAGGTTGGATCTTCTTGCAAGCTCATGGAAAGAAACATAGTATAAGTTTTATTTTGCATGACGTAACTCCACTAGATAAATTGAGCATTTTTTTAAGGGTATGACCCTTCTAAGGTCTCACCTTAAGTAGTGAAGTTTTTCCTTCCTTAATCATCATTTCTTCTTTTGAAGTTGAGCTAGTGGATTATTGAACTTCATGTGTGGCAATTGGTTGACATTGTAGTTTCTATGTTTTGTTGTGTTTAATTTTTCTAGGTTAGGCACATTAGGGAATAACTTAGGTTTAAGTTTGGGAGAGTTTGTTAAACGTATAATTTAGCGATCAAAGTTGTTGACTTTCCAACAACTTTGACCACCCATTCTTTTCATTTTATCCCTTCTCTCTTATTTTTTCTTGTTTTGATTTGTTTCTTACAAGTGGAATTGTATTGCGGATGTGTCGGGTTGGAGCAGGATCGAGTGAGACAGAATTTGGGCTTGCAAAAGTCAAGCTGAAGTAAGAAGTACTAGCAACGCACCGCAGGCATTTTGAGTGATCTATCATTTTTTCATTTCTGGCTAAGCATCGCTGCAAACTCGACTGAACTGGCGACGTGTTGCCACTCACTCCTCTGTTTCGCTCAAACCTCGTATTTTGATGGTCCCGTACATTTTCCCACCCGGTGAGCTGTCTTTGGAGCAGGGATTTATATCCTTTTAGGGTTTGAGAGCTAAGACAAGACAAGAAAAGAAAAAGAGCTATTGGGTATAAATAGTAAGAGGAAATGAGGCAGCCAACATAGATTGCATACTCTTCTTCTCATCTCTTCTTGGAAAGCCAACATTGGAGTAAGACTTGGAGCTTGAAGAAGGAGTTTAGGAGCCAAAGAAATTTAAACAACTAAGATCCATCTTGGGTTTCCTCTTCTCCTCTTTTATTTTGTGAAATTCTCATGGATTGTTGGATTATGGGCTTATTGTTGATTGATAGAATGGATATTGAGTTGGTTTTTGTATCTCTCTAGGATGAAACTTCTATTATTTGCTATCTAATGGTTTCTTGTTGATCTTTTATGGATGTGGATGTCTCTGTGTCACCCATTCTTGTGCCTAATGCTTGTGTGATTATTTGCCCACTATACACACTCATAAATCCCACTTAGTTCTTGAGAGAGAAAGAAGGGGGATAGAAAAAAGGAATAGGGTGTAATAGGTATTGTAGATTAGAGATAATCTACAGTCTCATTAAGTATTTAAAAGGGGGTTATAACTTAAACCACCTTGGGTTAAATCATAAGTTTGAGAAATGCCTTGTTTGATTCTAGGTGAGCAAAGACTTAGCTTGAGAAAGTGGGTTTTTGAACTTTAGACTTCCTCACCATACAAGGGGGTAAATATCCTAGGGCTTCAATTGACTTGGATAGCAAGAAATAGGGTGGATTCTTAGGGAGGTAATTATCACACTTGAGTACTTTAGTTTAGACTACCTTAGTAACTTTTGTATTTATTTAGCTTTCCATCTTAGAGATTACTAGTTAATTAGGGAGGTTATTCATTGTTCTTCACTCTCCGCTCACACATTTACTTAATTGGTCTTAGGTCTTATTTGTTTCCTTTATTTTTTTCTCTCTCTTAATAGTTTAGGAAGTCAAGTAGCTAGGATTTAATTCTTGGTAGGATCATATTATCCCTTGGGATGGTACCCTTATTCACCTTTGCATACAACGAAATCATACGCATGCGAGTGAGTAGGGTTTACAAATTATAAGCTTTTGGTATCACAACAACATGTCATTAGTCCTGATTTTTAATCACCATTACAAATCGGTCTTTAATATCCATTTTTTCCAAATTGGTCTGAAACCTTTATAATACACTATATATTGGGCTTTATCCTTAGGCAATACTAAGCTTGTACAAAAGCCTAATTTAAAGGCAGCATAAAATAATAATTTAAACTTATAAAAGACTCACCTATAATCTGCCAATCAAACTGATAAAAGTGAGCATCTCAATAGTAATCCAATAGTAATCCTCACCATAAGCCTTGAAAGGAGCAAGCTAGCCATGTAATTGGAAAATAAATGCTCCTAATTTCCTTATTGCCCTCTAAAGAAGGCTTATTTACTAGCATACAAGCTACTTCCCAGAGCTATAGCATGTAGCAGAGGGAATACACACACACCTGACCTTTAGATTTATTCTATCGAACTACCTAACCTATATGATACATCTTAATTGGGTGTTTCCATTAATTCAAGTGTTAAGTCTAATAGAAATTGTTGACGTGACATTAATTAATGCTACAATAAACTTAAAATAATAACTCTGGACCTTAAGCTTTTCCAACCACTAATTCTAAACCTAAAATTTACAGATCTAACACCTAAACCACCATGTTTACCATTGCCCCAACCCCAATTGACGACTAGAATCGGTAGCGTTGTTAAAGGGAAATGAATCGAAAGGGCAATGGATGATAAGCACACTTGTCTTCCAACCTTCTCCAACTACTCCAAGCCTATTTCACCGGTGTCTCTACTCCCTTCGCCACCCAACCCTGACTGCTATCCATGCTCGATCGACCTAACCCTTGCACTTGTCGTCACTGCTCGCCGTTTGACCTCCAAAAGGTAGCACTAGCCTTTGCCTCAATAACTAGCCAACTAGCAGCATCGTTATGAAGGAAAACTACTCTTTCTGTTCTTAAATTGAGCAACATTGGCAACATCGAAAATTGGCGAGTCTAGTGAATAAAAAAATTGAAGATCAACAAAATTGGTGGATGATGGGATGGTAGGCCCGAGTTACTTGTCCTGAAGATTTCGGTGGCAGATAACGAGATGGTAAGCTAGTTGACTAGGCCTAGGTTTGGGGCATGGGGACCCACCGAATGATTAGAATGTGAGGGTGGAGAGAGATGAAGTTTGGTAGAGGTCGCCGGCAGTGGTGAGGAGCTGGTTGGAAAAGTTTAAGGTTAGAATTTGTTCAAATCCCAGTACTTGAGCCAGCAAAAATAATGGTTTAGGTGTTAGATCTGTAAATTTTAGGGTTAGAATTACTTATTGTAGAAGTTTAAGGTCCAAAGTTCTCATTTTAAGTTTATCGAAGAGTTAATTAAAGGCATGTCCTATATTTCCATTAAATTTATCATTGGAATTAATGGAAGATACCCAATTAACACATTTAATTATGTTAGGTAGTTCGATGGGACAAATTTAAATGTTAGGTACCAGTTTAGGACAAAAAAAAAAGCAAAAGTAACCTTGGTGGACTTTACCCTATATATATATATATATAACATGATGCCCTATTCGAATCATATCACCATTTACTTTGCTCTGTTGTTTGAGCCTCATTCCTTCCATTTTCAGCAATTTGATTAAGAGAGGTCTCCGCTTCGGTAGGTGTCCGATAGGGTGTAGTATGGTAGCGATTTGCCATGAGGATCTACTCCTGTCAGGTTTTAAGTCTACTTTGTTGGCCAAAATGCAACCAAGAGGGGGTGAATTGGTTGAATTCAAAAAATCACCGAAAATGAGTTTTTAATCTCTTAAACCAAAATGCAATTCAATGAGCTGAAATAAACTTATTCTAACAAGAAAATACTACCACAATGATCCTAAATTTTGCTTTGAAAACTTGCTTTAAAGTGTTTATGAAAACAAACAACTTCAACCAATGAATGAAGACAAGTCACCAAGCAATAATCAAGCAAGTAAAAGGAGAGAAGCTTGCACACAATGATTTATAGAGGTTCGGTCTCTTTTCTTGAGAGCCTACTCCTCTCCTCAAGTTCACCACTTGAGAGTTTTCTTCTCCACTATAAATCACAAGAGTACACACTCCTTTGGTAGTTTTCTCTACTACAACCACTCATTAGTTTTCTTAAAGGCTAACTAGAAACCTCACCAACACCCTTTCCCTCACTAGTTTTCCTAGAGGCTAACTAGAAACCTCACCAACTCAATCTCACCAAATGGTGTTTACAATGTTACAAAGTGGTAAGAACAATAAAAGCTCTGAAAGCTAAATAAACAAGTGATAGCTTAATCTTTTGGCATTTCTTAAACTCAAGCTCTTTGAAGATGAAATCTCTTTTCTAGTTGCCAAGAGTTGTTTCCAAAGAGTTTCTCCATGTTTTTATACTTATTTGGGAGCCAAAGAGACATTGAAAACCTGCTGGAGTCGTCTAGAAAAGCTCCACAAATTCTGGTGACCGTTGCTTTGTTTTTTGTGCAAGAAAAGTTCCAGACTTCGTATTAAGTTTTGAGTTTAACACATTAAACTCGATTTTGTCCTCCAACGGTAAAAAACGACTAGAGACAAATCATTAAAAGCTTTACCAATGTGTCCAAGTGGAGTCCTTTGATTCACCCGAATGATATTTCAAAACTTGACTGAAATCACACTAGTTGAAGGATTTTGGGGGAAGCTTTCAGACTTGCAAATAATAGGTTAAACTTGAAGTTTAACACGTTAACTGATCTTTTGAAAAGTTTTAGGAATCCCAGACTACGAATTAAGCCAGTTTGACACATTAAAGTATAAACTTGAGAGCATGTTAGACTTAGGTGATAGAAAGACATGTTAAACTGTTACTTTAATGGATTAAACTTGAAACAACTTATAAAAACTTGTCATTTGGAAACCAAACTTGATTCAAACACTAATATAAATTAATAACCTACTAACTTCTCTTAAAAAACAAGTTTCCGCAATAAACTTAAAATATATTTTTTTGAGATAACACTTGACACACTTGAAAATTTAGCATAAGTTCAATTAATCTTATTTTGACCAAATGAAGTTAGATTAAGCACATTAAAATAAATCACTTATCATCATTAAAATTAAATATTTGCTTGGAATAAATCCAATATACTTTGTTCTCTATGATCATTTGAGTGTTTAAGGTATCATTCGGGTCCAGAACATGGTTGTTACAAGCTTATGGGTCATTTTATGTTTCGTTTCGGTTATTCCAAGGTTGTTTCATGTTCTTGTCGAGTTAGGTGTAGGGTGGAATAAGTGCCACATGTACTTGCTTTCGCATTCGCAAACTAGTTAAATAAGTAAATAAACATAAACGACTGATCAAAGGAAGAAAAAAAGTGGCAACTCCTACAATAATGAAAGATCAACAGACATGAGACATAAGATAAGCTCCTATAGCGACCAAATAAAAAACCAAGTAATAGAGAGATAAAGACCAATAGCAACAAGCAAGCAATCCAATAAAAAAAAAGCAAGTAACAGACAGATAAGTAGCTTCCAACAGGTAGCAGCAAACATTATCGGCATGCATTAATTGTCTTGTGCTTTTCTCCGCACAAACATTTGTAAAGCAACTAAGATCAACAAGTGCAAAACCATGGCATCTATCGAAAAAATTTGGGCAGATCAAAATCAGTCATTGTGTCTAAAAGGCAAAAGAAAAAAATTGAGTTAGAACATGTTTTCTTATAAATATTATAAAATTTTACTTAATTAGTCGAAAAGAAGGTTTAAAAAATAATTTGCATTTACAAATTAAGAGTACTATAAAGGAATGAATAAAGAATACTTAAAACAAAGTAAAGGTTGATTTCGAGCTAACCTTATCTAATACTGGAGAATGAACGACAGGTAGTATCTTTAAGGAAGTGGAACAGAATAACCTATTCTTTTTTTCTATGAGATAACGAATAACATAATTAGATATTACTATAGATTTAATGAATTTACAGCAATTAAAATAATTAGGAATAGACAATTATCCTCAAATTCTTCTTGACTCATAATGGCGATCCTATCAATCGCCTCCATCTGAATTTTTATAATGATTTAAAAGTAATTACATCATTTCTCAACTGTAAACATACTTATCTATCTTAAACATTAATAATTTCTATAAAAACCAAAAAAACAAATACCAATATTTTGGGATGGAGTACTATATCTAAAGAACAGCTATACGATGAACTCAGTCTACAGCGCTAAACTCATACTTTCACAATACTTATAAAACTGTAATTCGAAATACACTTATAGCATAGGTGGGGAGTGACTAAGCAACTGATTTAATTAAAATTTCCTTCCGCACCTTTGACAGAACCCGGGTGTGCCAAATATTAACATACTTCATAACCCTCTCCTTCAAAAAACTGAAAGGCCCCTTTTTTCTTCCTGCCCACACAAGCAAGAAGCCCCAAATATTTCTCCACACTTTTACACTCCTTAACACCAAAGGTCTCCAAAAATAAGTGGTGGTTTTGGGCGCTTGTGGTGGGACTGAAGAAGGCACTTGACCCGTCAAAGTTGATTTTCTGCCCCGGACCCGGAGCCTGCTCATAAGTCTTCAAAATACCCAGTAAATGATCTCCTTCCTATCTAGAGACTTTAACAAAAATGAGACTATCTTCTGCAAAGAAAAGATGGGACACTTGAGGACCTCCTCTGCATGCTGCCATTCTTGTGATATTTCCTGCAACCATTTCTAATTGAAGAAGCCGAGATAAGCCATCTGCACATGTGATAAATAAGTATGGCAACAATGGCTCCCCTTGGCATAGGCCCCTACTAGGAGGAAATTTCCCATGATGCCGTCCATTTATGGACACTGAGTAGGACACCGAAGATATGCACTCCATAACCAGTTTGGTAAAGGAAGCCGAGAAGCCCAATCTACCCATCATGAACTCAATGAACCACCATTCAACCCGATTGTACGCCTTTGACATATCTAACTTGAGAGCACAAAAAGCTCTATTCCTTTGCCTATTCCTGCGTGGACTGTGGAACAGTTCATAAGCCACCAGGAAGTTGTCAGAAATCAAACGCCCATTAATGAAAATGCACTTTGTTCCTCAGAGATCACCTCAGGTAAAGCTCTTGTTAGCCTATTCGCCATTGACTTAGAGATAATCTTATATATCACATTGCACATGTTTATGGGACGGAATTATGTCAGAACACTATTATTTATGAAACATCATTATTTAGGAATTGATTTGAAAAAATCACACTCCTATTACTCATGACTCATCATTCCCAAATTTCTCAAAAATGGTCGGCTTGTTTTTATTACTCGTGACACATTGATTCCCAAATTTAGGAACTTCCATGAATATGTACATGCATGTAAATTGGAAATATTTGTACTAAAATGGTTTCAAACCTATACTAAAGAGTTTCAATTTTATGTCGTTCCTAGCTTATAGAGCTCGTTTGGCTATCAAGATAAAAAGAATAGGTCCTGAACTCTTGGCTGGGTGGATAAGGCTTTGCCGTTTCATAGCTTGGACCCTAGTTTAAGACACATCTCTAATTCTTTTACTCCTAAAAGCCTTAAAATTTGTAAAGTAGTTAATTTTGAGTGTAAAAGAAATAAAAAGGATGGGTTATAAACTACGCATATGGTCCCTAATTTTTAATTAATGTCTCGTTCTCATCCTTAACTTCAAAATCGGTTGTTGAAGGTCCCTAACCTACAAAATACGTTACATTTTTGCTCTTTTGTCAATGAAAAATGTTAATTGTAATAGAAAATGCTATATCAGCCTAAGAGTGTGAGTAAAATTACATGTTCTTAATTAACCTTATGCTGTTATCTTAAATGAGACCTTAATCTTTGTTTTGCATACCAAAATTCTGATTTTCAGTAGAAAAAATTGCTCATTTGAAGCTTTTAATAAAAAATATTCAAAAGCTATTAATTAATAGTAAAACATGATAACCCATCTATCATGTTTTTAGGAGTTATAATAAGCTGCTTGAAACAAATTAATACTCACAATATATATATATATTGGCCTAAAACCCCTTTCACCTCATAAAGTAAGCCAACTTGGACCTTTTAGCTTGTCATGTTTGACTCAGATTTAGTCGCTTTCAAACTTTGAAAATTGGTACATTTTACCCTTTTCGATCACATAAATGGCTGTTTAAATTATACAGAGACCAAGTTGAAGATAAAATGAAAGATAAGGGACTAGCTAGTAATTTTTGTGACATAAATCTTTAGCCCTATAAATTGAGTTAGGTACTAAAATTAAATAAATTATTTTTTGTGTAAAACACTGGTTAGATTATGTAGATTATATAGGGTTGATGGTTCATTAAATTGCTTAAATAAAAAATATTGAAGCAGATAATCGAAAAAATATAAAAGCCAGTGTTAAATAGTTAGTTAGTTATTTATTTTTTATTTTGTCTTCACTTTGATCCTCAATTAACTTAAATAGACATTTAAATGGGCTGAAGGGGTAAAAGGTTCGAGTTAACAAAGTTCAAGGAGTGAAAGGTTCTTTAAGCTATTTTTTTTAAGTTTCAAGATAACTAAAATTGTTAATTAAATAACATTTAAAAAATGGTTAAATAAATCAAAAAATTAGTACGATTCATTCTTCTAGAAAGAAATGGGAACCTCCATTCAACACCTAGGAACTCGCTTTCTGCCCCAGAAGTGCTGAAACTTGCCGGTTTGATGATCTAGCCACCATCTTCACACACCTCTATTCCGCCGCCCTCCCACAGTACTTTGGCCACCACCACCTTTGGTCAGAGTCACTCGAAAATTTGTGTGTCGTAGATCATCGATCGTAGAATAATAATCCGATGGCCAGGTTATCCAATTTCTTGTTCATTTCACTGTGTCATAATCTTGGGAAGCTCCGACTCAACTAGGAGAGAAGCAGAAGCCCACTGTTTTCTGTATCTGAAATTTGCCGCAGGATCTCGTGCATACCAGTCACTGCTGGTGAGTTTAATAGCGGTAGCTGCGGCTTGGGATGCAGCAACCTTGGCCTCGGAAACGGCTGTAGCCGCGACGGTGATAGAAATCGTGCGACATCCATTGCTTCTCAATGGAGGTTATGTTGTTGTGGACTGTAAGGAGAGGAGTTTTGGTTGTTTTTGGTAGTGGGATTTTCGTCTTTTCTTGCAGATGGATTTGAAAAAGCTCCATGGCAGTTATCGCGATTGGAGGCGAAGCGAAAGGTTGGGGATGGAGAGAGAGAGAGAGAGGGAGCTCGAGTGTTGGCAGTAGAGGTGGTAACTGGGTCGGACCAGCCTGGGATCGGCCGGTCCTGCGCCTGGGTCCTGAGGACCGGGCTCGGCCCGGTTGTAGGCGGGGCGGTTCCGAGCCGGTCCCGGGGTGGGCTAGGGGCGGGGCGGGGCGGGTTTCATTTTTTTTTTTAAAAAACATATATATATATATATATAAATAGAACAATTATTAATTATATAAGTCATAAATATTTTTAAGAAAAAACACCACCTCCGGTGTAAGTTTTATTAAGTTAAAAAGTCAAACGGCACTTACAAATAATCGGAACGTGCCTTACATTTTGAAATGGCAAAAACGTTCCGGAAATGATAAATAATAGAAACCTATGATCTGTGCTGAACAGCATAATCAGATCAAATACAAACTACATGTATGATTGAAAAAAAAAAAATTCAAGTCTCGGTATCGGATATTACCTCCTCATCCGAACTCTTTTGGTCTTGCTGCCGGAGTGCTGCGAGGCCCCAATCTCGGTTGCACACGCATACTTCTACCGCGTCGGGTGTCAATCTTGACCGTTTTTCTGTTATCACCCGTTTTCCGGCACTAAACGCTGCCTCGGATGAGACGGTCGATACTGGAACGGCAAGAATCTCTTGTGCGATTATCGACAAGATCGGAAATCTTGATCTCTTTTGTTTCCACCACTCCAAGATGTCGAGGTCACTTGTCTCGAACGATGTGTTGAGATAGTCATCGACCTCAGCTAATCCCGATGTCATCGGTCGGGGTCGTTTGAGCATTTGGAGCGCCGGGTTGAATCTTGAGGAGATTGATCTCCTTGGAGGCTCGGTTTGAGGAGCTTCGGATCTTACCTTATCCGAATGCCGCTCACAATATAACTTGTATAAAGAATGCAAGTACTCGGAAGCAGAAGCAGACATAGCCAAAACATTTATATGAGACATTTCTAAATAAGTATGAAAAATTCCTTCAAGCAGTGTTGTTGTGCCCGTTAATTTTACATACGGGTCAAGTAAAGAAGCGACTAAAAAGATAGGTGGAATGTTTGAGAAATATTGAAGCCACTTAGCCCGCATGGCTTCGACAGTCGGTTTTAACAACTCATCATTTTTAAACTGATGTAAAGCATATGTGATGTTCACTAAATGAAACAAAACTTGATGACTTGTTGGGTAGTAAACACCAGAGAAAAATTCAGTTGCCTCGTAAAAAAACTTAAGCAATTCACCGGTTTTGGAACATTTCTCCCAAATTTCAGTCGTAAGAAATTCAGAACCCATTTTTAAATTCATGAAATGTGACAACAAATTTGCATACGGTAATGCATCTTGCAACATAAAAAATGTGGAGTTCCAGCAGGTTGGGCAATCCAATTTAAACCGTTTCCAAGAAAATGGTTTTTGATTTTCAATACAAAAGCTTTTAAATTCACGAAAAATAGCAGGTCTGGACATCAAATATTTTAATGAGTTTCGAATAGGCAAAATCTCATTTTGGAGAACTTCTAAACCCTTTTGCACACAAATGTTCAAAATATGGCACATGCATCTAACGTGAAAAAATGCACCGTTGAGCGGTGGTTTTAAGTTTTGACTCAAAAGGCGAGCGGCAACATCATTATTTGAAGCATTATCAAATGAAATGCACAGAACTTTATCAGTACAAAAATAATCACGTAAAGTTTCTAAGATACAATTAAATATTTGAAAACCAGTATGATCTGTTTCAATAACCTTAAATGACAAAATTCATTTTTGCATTATCCAATCAGAATCAATCCAATGAGAAGTAACACAATAGAATGATTGACCTATAGGTGATGTCCACATATCAGAAGTAAATGCCACACAATGATCAAGAGCAGAAAAATATGCTTGCAAATCTGATTTTCCGGCTTCAAATTGTCTAAAGCTTTCTTTCCTAGCAGTTTTCCTAGATACTTTTCTAAATGCAGGATTTAATTGTGATTTTATCCAAGATTCTAGGTGGACATCTTCAGCTTGTGAAAAAGGTTTTTCGGTAAGCATCATCCAATTTACCATACCTTCTCTACAAGATTGTTGGTTAAAACGAAATATACCTGGTCCGCCGGCGCCGGTTGTAGACCCAAGTTGTGTTTGTCCTCCAGAACTAGTCCCGGTACTAGGGAGGACGTTAGCATGTTGATTTTCAATATGCCGCTTCAGCGTTCCAGTGCCGGAATTCTTTCTATGCACCAATTTTTTCCCGCAATGTTTGCATTTTCCGTACCTCGACTCCCCTTCGTTTATGAGCTCATAATGCTCCCAAACCCAAGCAGTTAGTCTCGTGGATTTACCTTGTGCTTGAGTTTCCTCCACGCCGGGTTCATGACTTGTAGGCGTTGGTTCTGTTGACGGATTCCCGGACGCCATCGCATCCAACTCTTCCACTTCATCATCGGATAATTGATCGTCGAGACCCAAATCGTAATTCGTCATATCGATTCCGGCATCATCGTCGTGAAACTCTTGAATTGAAATGCCTTTATCGGCAGGCCGAGATCGGCGACGGAAACAAGGCTCGGAGGCCGGTGTTGCGGGAAGATGAACTATCTGTTGACTTGCCCTTTCCTTTTGAAGCCATGCCTCACGTACTAATAGTAGTGATTAATGCAAAATCAAGAGAGGATTATGAAGATATTAGGGAGAGATTAGTAAGAAATTTGGAAGAGATTAAGAAAATAAGGAGAATGGTTGAGAGAATATAGTAGATGAAGAAGAGAGATTGAGTGATTGTGTGAGGATTGAGTGAAAATGGCATTGGTATTTATAGGGGGAGGGGAAAAATTAGTTTGACCAAAAAGTCCTTGAAATTTAGTTGTTGGGAGGGGCAAAAATGAAATTTTGGGGGCTGAAATGGAGCAGAAAGCTGTTGGAGGGCCTGCTGTGTAATTAGCCATTTTTTAAAAAAAAAAATTTGCAGGTTAACGTTACTGGCAGGGAGCCGTTGCGGCGCCAGGCGGGGCGGGTCGGGTCCGGTCCGGTCCGGGGCGGTCCGGGCAGTCCTGTCCCGGTCCGGGTTGGGCCGGTTTTGCGTGCTTTTGGCTGGTCCGGGGCGGTCTTTTTTGCGCCTCCCTTCTCCTATTGGGCCCATACTCGACCCATAATATTACGGGCTTTTCCCGTGGTGGGTTTGACCGGCGGTCCGGTCCGGGTCAACCCGGCCCACCTCCCACCTCTAGTTGGCAGAGGACAGGCATTAACGAGGGAGAGAATAGTAGAACAAGGCTCGATTTTGGAATATACCAAAGAAGGTGGTCCTTTTTATCATAAGTAAGTAATGTGTGGTATAAATATTTTCATATTTTATAATTTTTTTTATATGAAATATTCTTATATTTTATGATATTTCACATATTGATAACTTTTTATGTATATTTTGTTAAAAAATTATGGTATATCGCAAATACAATGAGATGCATAGCATAGTATTCTATTGTTCAAGGACATGTGTGAGATATTTTTTTAGTCATTTTACATCAAAATATCATACATAAATATATAAAATATATAGTTAAATATAATTAATACACATATTTTAACATAAATATTTACTTTTAGTTTTTGGTTACTTTTTCTTTCTCTTTTGCTTCTTTTTCTTTGGGTATTAGAAAATGTATTGTTATTATTAAAATATTATTTTTTTTCTTGTATCAATAAATTAGTTTTTTTGTTGAGTAATATTTATTTTTCTCTATATATAATATTTTTTATTCTTTTTGTATAAAAAATATCTTCTATCATATATAATTTATTTATATTTGATAAGTTATGATGAGAAAAATTATAATTCATTTAAAAATGTGCAAAAAATTTCATTTAATTAAATGTAACTTAAAATAATATTCTAATATTTTTTTTTTGTGAAAATGGTAATATCATATGGTGCGGTATACCTTAAAAATTTTGAATGTGTTACACCTAGCAATAATGATATTTAATACTTTTGTCATTTTTTTAGATCTAGAAAGTCATGGAGCTTAAACTAAAAAACAAAATTGGTAAATGAGTACTAGAAATAAGGATTTCTGTCTAAAATAGAAGTTATGGTCTAAATTAAAATAAAAAGATAAGGTTAAGAACCAAAAAAGTGGATTTTCCCTAAGAATCTTGGATTGATGTGACCTTTTTTTTTATCATAGTTAGTGTGCTCCACATGAAAAGGATGAAAATTGTATAGTTTAGAGGCTAACAAGTAAGATAAAAGTATAAGGTGAATGAAAAAGAAAAGAAGTGAATTTTTCTTAAGAATCTTGTGTTAATGTGACATTTTTTTTATCACATTTAACGTGCTTTGTATGAAAAAGGATGAAAATTGAGTTTTTTTTTTTGTTGCATGTAAGGACCTAGTAATTAAGATAAAAGGATAGGGTTAAAAACAAAAAAAAAAAGTGGATTTTTCTTGAGAATCTTGGGTTGATATGGCATTTTTTTTTATAGTTAACGTAGTCTATATGAAAATGTTGAAAATTGAATTTTTTTCCTTTTGCTTTCCAGAACCGACCCAGGTCAAACCTAACCCAAGCACGGTCAAGGCACGGCACGGGTAAGGCTTGGTTGAATGAGGTCTGATTATGGGCCTAAAGAAGCGAAAATGAGAATCGGCCCAAGACCGCACCCGGCTCGGCTTAGCGTAGGTGCCTAGGCACGTGCAGTCCGGCCCGGGCCTACCTTTTAAAAGTCTTCAACGGTCACCTGATTCAAAAAAAAGTGACATTGCACATAATGACTTCTAGTTGTTGACTAATGGTTATTTAAGTCCAAAACCTTTTTTGCCCTCATCCAACATTAAAAAACAACTAGTTTCTAAAGATATTTTCATCCAACCAAAATTTTTCCTTTCCTATAAATATCCACCCTTATTCCCTCACTTCTTTACACAACTTCCTACACTCTCCTCTCTACATCTACTAGCTTTTCTACATTTCTCCTCAAGTCTTATATTCTTCCTACAATTTTCTTAATCTCTTACAAATTTCTTCTTAATCTCTCCTTAATCCTTCATTAATCTTTCATCAATTTTCTTTAACTTAATGGCTTCAAGGAAGAATACTAACTCCGCCCCTACTAAAAGCTCATCCTCCCGCACAGGCTTGGGGTTGTTCTTTCGTCGCAAAAGTTCTGCCCAAAAGGGAATTCACATCCAAGAGAAGCCTTAGCCTGCCAACATCAATATGTTGAATATCAAGTTGTAATTTGACGAGCAAAAGTCCGACGATGACGTTGAAATCCAAGAGGCCCCTACTCAAAATGCTGATACACAAGGACGAGATGGTGAACAACTGACACCTTAAAGTCAAGTTCTCGAGGGAGGTGAAGGGAAATCCTGCCTTAAATCCTTCATGTGGGAGCATTTTGAGACGCTTTGGGAGAAGAACAACCGGTTCGCCAAGTGCAAGCATTGCAGGAAGAAATTGGCACACAAGGTGAATTCTGGGACTAGGACACTTCAACGACATATAAGAAGCGAGCATTTGATGCACTATCCAAAAGCCGAAGGAAGTTCTGATGGACAGACACAACTCGGATCAACCGGTGGTTCAAGTATTTTAAATTTAATCAGCAAGAATGTAGGGAAGGTATAATTAATTGGATTATGCTAATGGGAAAACCTTTTAGGCAAGCTGAAGACGTGCATTTAGAAAATTGGATTAGGTCTAATTTAAACCAGACATTTAGAAAGACATCTAGGACAACTACACGAAGAGAAACATTTAAAATGTATGAATTAGGTAAATCTAATCTATAGGCCTTTTTTTTCTACAATTGATCATTACATTGCTTTTACTAATGATATATGGACATCTCCTATAGGGCAGAATTATTTTTGTGTAACTGCATACTAGATTCATGAGGATTGGTTAGGTCATTCAAAAAAGAATTATTGCTTTCAAATGCATGGAATTTGACCACACTGGATATAATATCTATCAATGCATATTTGATGTACTTCATGAATTTTTTTGTGTTAACAAAGTTTTCTACATTAGTTTTGACAATGCCTCCAATAATGATTTTGTCGCTTGAGAACTTTGTACTGCTTTAAAACCCTATTGGAATGGTGTTTTTTTCCATATTAGATCCATGTTTCATATTTTTAACTTGTGTACAAAAAGGGCTTGAGGTTTTGCAGACGGAAATCTATCCAATTTGTGATGCATTACTATATTTGAAGACACGGCCTAAAATATGTCGGTAATTCAAAGAATATTGCCTTCAAAACAACTAATCATTTTCATGGAAACGTTTTAAACTTGATTGTCCCACCCGTTGGAACTCTACATATGAGATGTTGATAGATGCATATCCATATGCAACCTTGTTGTCTGTTTTCCTAAACTTAAAATCAAACTCCGAACTTCTAACGGCTAAAATATGGGACAAGTGTTACAAACTTTTCAATTATAACAGTATTTTTATGAGCAATTGCTTTTTTCTTCGGTGCTTATTATCCCACTTCTCACAAAGTTTTGATGTATTTAGTAAACATTGTTTATGTTTTGAATCAATACAAGACGGATCCATTTCTAAAGGACACTGTGAAATCAATGAAGGAAAAATGAGTTTCCTATTTTATACAAATTCCCCTAATCTTTTTACTTGCATCTTCACTTGACCCAACCATAAAAATTACCGAGACATTATCTTTGGTTGAGGGATACTATAGTTTCTTAGATATGAATCATATTAGTTGTTTAGCTATGACAGCTATAAAGACAAGGTAGGACCAACATCTTTCGCCACCACACGCCCTTCATCCTCCTCTTCATTAGCACCAATCAACCCCGTAAAACAGCTGCTCAAGTGTCCTCGACCCACATCATCTGGCCTACCGGAAGTAGATGATTACCTCTAGACTTCATTTGAAACAAGTGAAGATGACATTTTGGAATGGTGGAAAGCGAAAAGTGGCAGATTTTCTATTTTGTCTATCTTCACGCAGGAAGTTCTTGATATTTTAGTTTCAACCGTTGCATCAGAGTCCATTTTTAGTGCCGACAAAAGAGTCATTTCAGAAAAACGGGCCAGGTTGACGCCTGAAGCAGCGGAGGTCTGCGTCTTTAACTGTGACTGGGGCCTTGCTATCGTATCAAAACAAGACTAAAAAAGTTCAGAAGATGAGAACAAGATGATGGCAGTGCTTCCACATCCTAGATTTTCTTTTTCCGTTCTTAGAATGTATTTAATCCGATTATGTTGTGCAGCACAGATCACAAGTTTTATTTTGGTTCGATTTTCTGGAACGTTTTGCCATTTGACATGTAAGGCCCATCAAGTGTTGCTTGGTTTTGTTATTAATAAAATCTACGCTAAGAGTGGTGGTTTTTTTTTTCTTTTCATAGAATTTTCAAAATAAGTAAATATTTTCAACAAAAATAATTAATAGCTTTAAATTTCTATAAAATTACAATAAAAATTTTAAGAAACTTAAAAAAATTTCAAAATGAAAAAGCTCGGCCCAGGCCTAGCTGGGCTTAAGCGTGCTGTGCTCAAGCCTGACCTGACCAGGCCCACAGCTCGCCACTACTTGCACATGGTTCGGCCCACGAATATATTCCATGGGCTTTTCAGAATAGCAATACAAGTTCTCTGTTATGTTAAAAGAAATTAATGCTTATATAAAAGCACTGTTGAAATACCTTTTTGTTAAGAGACAAGGTTCTCTACGGCTAGCCTTTTCTGCCTAATGGTCATGTGAAATTCAATGTGGAGGGCTCTTTTCATGAATGCCCTAGAGAATTGGTGGCAAGTGGTCTTGGCAGGATTCTTCAGGGAGATTCATACAGCAAGGTGGGTTAACTTGGAAGTTGGTGTATCTATTACTCCCTTTGTCCGATTTAAGTATGTCTAATTTATGTTGTTGTTTTCATTTTTCTCAAACTAAAATTTAAGAAAGAAAATTGTCTGGTTTTGTTTCGTATGGTAGTAATAGTTTAAATAAGGATTAAAAAGAAAATTAAGGTGACCTAATCACTCTAATTTGAATGTCAGTTTCATGCTCCTACATTCCCGCTCCTGTTACTATTTTTGTATAACACCTTTACTTACCTAGATTTTAAAATGTGATATTTTTCATGATTTTTAATCTCATATCTTATTTTCCAATACTATTTTGTACCAATCGTACTAGTTGAAAAGCAGTACAAGAATAGTATATTGTTTTGCCCTTTGTACCAAGAATCTCAGTTGGTACCGGGCATCTTGTCCATCTTATACCGTATTGCACCGTCTTAGAATTAGGAAAATACACTTGTGTTTTCAAATTATGTTTTTAGCTTTTGATATTTTTAAGTAAAATAAATAATTATTATGTTTAATTCATCACATGTTATACAAAATTATTTTGAGGTTTGAAAGAATTTTATATTTTTATTTTTTATGCTTCAAAATCATGTTTTTATTTTATAAAATATATTATTTATGTGTAAAAAACTCTTAATTAATCTATATACAAATCATATGAACATGGCACTCACATACTTTTAGTAATTGTTATGTCCAATATGTTCATATGTTATATATAATATATAATATATAACTGTTACATTCGAGACAAGGCGATATGAAACCGATACTATACCGTACCACTAAAAAAATGATACAACATCTAGTAAAAAATTTAAAACCTCGATATTTTCTCACTTTAACTCCCATTTTTCCGCTTCCACTATATGAAGCTATGGCCACTTACCTCAAGATATTGCTTGAGTTTAGGTTTTTTATCAGGCCCATGATTATGCAACGAATGACAGATAACCTATATCTATCCATGACATCTGTCATCCATGACATATGAATTTTCCTTTCGAACATGGAGATTGAGTGTGATTCCTTAATTGGCCTGGTGGTTGTCAACCTTATCCTTGAATTGAAACATAAACAAGGTTCTCCTGTCACACAAAAGTCACTAAATAGTGTCAGCATGTTTTCCAAAGGGATTGGAACTGTAAACTACAACAATTTACCATGAAGCAAATTTCTCAGCTCATTGGACGACTTCAAATCTCCCTCGCTTCCATTGGGTATCATCACCTCTTATCGCATCTCATCTCGCCAGAACCTTTGCACACCACTGTTATCCCATTTCCATTTACTACCATGCTTGATTGAATGATGAATCTATGGCCCAATGCAAAATCTAATGGTAAGAGCTGTGTATTGATCTTCATTCAAATTGCCATGGAGGCCTAATGTCATAGTGGGCAAAGATCTTGATTTGATGGTGCCAAACCCCTGGAACAGAAGTTTGAGCAAAGATTGAGTGGCATGTGACTTACACAGTTGGGCTTTGCATTAGGCCATAAGGTTCCCTCATTCAATCAAGTATGACAAGTGGAAACTGAGGTAATAATGGTGTTGCAGAAGTTCTTGTGAGGTGGAGGAAAGGCAAGAGGCTATGAAGATTGCGTCAACAAATAAGGAAGAGTGTGTGGCTGGCACAGGTGAGATTAGAGTTAGCTAAACACAAGGGTTGACGTATTTTATTCACAAGCTTTAGGGCTCTTGGAGTAGGAGAAAGAAAATTGAAAGACCAAAGTTGGCATTTTCCATTAGGATTTCATCTGATTTAACTATAAAAGTAATAGAATGACACAAGTAGCACTTGTAGCACTTGACATAGGAAATTATGACATTAAGAGAACAAAAGTTACGTTATGACCCATTTAGGATAAATAAAAAAGGTTAGGGACTATAGGTGTAATATTTCCCAAGAAAAAGAGTATTGAATATACATAGTATCATATAGAGATGCATATTTAATAAATACATTTATATTATTACACATGTACGCATACATATCTTACATTTAATTTACTATATAGCCCTTATTTCAACATTTACCCTAAAAGTACATTATAGTCGCTAATTTTTTAAGAAATTATATTTTGATCTGTATACCTTTTTGTTAAAAAATTCATTTTAGTTCTTATATTATAGTAAATTTACAAATTGAACTCAATAAAGTTTTTCAATTGTTCAAAAGTCACAAATTTCATATAGCATCCATCAGATGTTGCAAAATTTTATGATTGATACGTAAGGCTTTAAATCTTGTATCAGATAGTATACCATTTTTCTAATGATACAGTATAGCATCAGTATCGTATCGTATCATCTCATATCGCATGTACCTGTTTTAAATATTTTAGGTATGTAGATACATATGAAAATAAAACATACACAAATATAACGTATCAACACAAAAAACATATCAAAATTTGATATTATAAGAGTGTGAAGTGTATATTGTATGTATATAGATTAATTAAGAGTTTTTCTTATATAAATATTTCACTATATATATATTAAAACTGTAATTTTTAAGTTATTGAAAAAAAATAAAAGTACAAATTTTATTTCAAATAATAGTAAATGTTTGTTATAAAATTAATCAATTACACATACTTATAATATATTTTGCCTAAAAATATCAAAAAACTAAAAAAATAATAAAAACTTATATTTGGCCTGTATCAAGACGGTATAGCTAGTACATCTAATACCAACATGTACAGTCTGGTATAGAGGATAGCCTTTATTCCGGTTGTCTCATGCTGTTTTCAATACAGTACAGAATAAAAAAACTATGCTGATACATTTACTATGTACTTTATTGGAACATTTAGATACGTTATTCACACTTCAGAATTATGCTAAGATACAACCCCAGCCGCCACCCTTCTCCTCTCTCTAAAAAAGTCATTTCAATCTTGGCCTAGTTGGCTGAATTCAGCATGTCATCTTTAATTTTTATGTTATTTCTTTAAATAATCAACTTTTATCAGTGGAATTTTTTCTTTACTTTTGTCAAATCCAATTTTCTTTGCCATAACAAGGTGGTGGAGTTACAAATTAAAAAAACGACAACAGAGGGTTCCACTCTATAGAGTCGGTCAATTCTATCATAGTGGATCAAGAGTTAGCACTTGTTTGTCCAATCATTATGTCCGGTTAGTATTCTTTATTTTTTAGGGCTTTTTATGTCATTTTATAGGTTCGAATGCAGGGTATACATGTGTATTCTCTACAGTTGTTTTTTTTTTTTGTGCAATACAGTATCACAAGAATGCTATGAAAGGTATGAGTTAAATCTATTATCTCTTGTAGTTTAACACTTACATCTTATTGGTAAATGTCATATAACCTACGGTTAATGAAAAATACCTTTTATTAAAAAATTACGCTAACATATAATTTTTTGTCTCATACATATGTACATGATTCAAACTTCTCATTTTAATTATAGAATGACCAATTGCGAAGCAAACATACAAGTCTTTCCTAAAATTTGAAGGGGAAACAACAGTCTAGCTGGGATATACAAGTAAACGCGAAACCATACCTAAAGAAAGAATAAAAAAAAGGGCAAAAATGTTGGAATATGCCAAATTGCTACGTATACTTTTCGGTTGCCAGATTAACTACGTATCGCATCATAACACCGTCATGCACACCTTTTGCTTTGGTACCATCAAAACGGCAGAAGCTATTACCGTATCAAGCCGGAAAATCTCCCAGACGAGAACCTAGTCAACTCTTTAACACTCGTCGAGATTCGCCCATCAAACCGCGCCGACTCGCTTCCCTTACCGCTGCCTCCTCTCAACTCCAGCAACAACCTCCGCTCGTTTCCCTTCTCAACCTTACTCTTCATTTCACTTACCACACCCCAGAAACCCTCCATCGCCACCCTCTTTCGATTCGAGACAGCCATCAACGTCTCCTGGCAATCTTCAAGCTTCTTCATGGCACAAACAAACTCGACTGTGTCAACCAAGGTCAGGCAACTCAGTCTCTCGTTGAACTCAGTGAGTCGAACCGAAATCTCGTTCACCGCCGACAAGAAGTCCTCACCCACCAGTCCAACAATCTCTTCCACCAACTTGTTTTCGTCAAGGTGGAGCGAATCTGGAAGCTTGGAGATCCCCTCTAGCAGACTCACTAGAGAATCTATCTCCCTCTGCAAATCCGTGTTCATCATGGAAGATAGTTTCTCTTCTTCTCTATCTTTCTCCACGCTGCTTGAAGATGAGCAGAGAAAGAAACCCAGAAGTCTTGAAGTTGAAAGAACTTGTTCCAAGTACAGAGCATACCTGCAATTTGATTAACGCTGATCGCTAAAACTGTTGCGAGACAAAGAGTAGATTAAAGAACACAGCCTTTGAGAAAGACGCTCACCATCTAAGCCAAGAAGAGAGCTGCCAGGACAAAGCGGAAGATTCGTCTCTGAAATTGGATAGTTTGAGGTAGTTTCGGCCACCGGAGGAAGGGTAGATGGAGAGCTGATCCTGTAGTATGAAGCTACCGTACCTGATGATATGGTGGACTGAGATGAGACACTTGAGCGCGACGGAGGCGTCGCGAGTAGCCTGGAGGCGGTCCATGAGGGCCTCGATGGCAGCAGAGGCGGTGGCACGTGAGCTGTGGCCAAAAGAGAGGAGGGCAGTGAGGTGCTTGCGGCTGGGCGGAGAAAAGGGGTCGTGGGTGGTGGCGCGGAGGACGGCAAGGTGGAGGGAGAGGGTTCTGGAGTGGCTGGAGTGGGACAGCGCCGCCTTGCTTAGGGAGGCACTGTCTTTGATCTTGCCGATTAAATTCGTTATCCGACGGCCCATTATGAGAAATTGGTATGATCTTAGGGGAAAAGTGAGCGACACAGGGGCGGTTGGAGAAGGTGACTTCTATGTTTTTTAGTAAATAAGATAATGTTGCCGGAAAGCGAATGTTAAATTCTAGGTGGGAGGCTCCTTTCCTTGTCAAACTTCTCCAATGTCTGCGTCTTTGGCCTTCTTCTTTATTAATAATTATTTCAGCCGCTAGGAGCAGTTGTGGAAATGGTTAACAAATCATTGGGTTCTCACCGCCAAAATCCTAGGGCTTGTATAATTAAACATGAAAGTTACCTTCTATCTATTATTATCTTCGATTAAAGTTCAAGCAACATAGCTTATTTTATATCCTCGTGTGTTGACGGTTATGTTTAAGTAGGGCCGTGCAATTGACTGGTTTAACTTGGATTCCAGTTATAACTTAGAATCAAACTAGATCATTTGAATTCTATTTAGTTTTTCTTTTTCATATTTGGAGCTTTGATTTCCTCTTGATTAGATCTAAACATATGTTGAATGAAAGAATAAGACAAAAATTAAAAAATTTTACTTTTTCGTATAAAAAAATTAATGAAGGATCAATATATAGACAAAGTCAATGACTTTAGTGGGTGTGTAAAGTCAGGTTGTTGGGTTGGAATAGGGTCTTTTTCAAATTATCCGGAACTCGAAAATCTTGAGCCCCAACCAACCCTAATCCTATTTTTTGGGTTCAATTTCGGGTTTAGACCCATTTTTATGATACTATAGGTGTTGGGAAAGGGGTTGTGAAGGGGAATATAGGGGACGACAGTGGTGTAGAAGGGGGAGGGGTGGTCGACTGTGGGCCAAACTTGGCTAAGAAGGGGAGCTTGAATCCTGGAGGGCAAGGTTGCCGATAGTGAAGTGGATGAAAGGGCAAAGGCCCATGGACCATGTCGGGGGCGGCTCACTGAATGAAAATCTTCTGTCCCATTTCCCACAGGTTGCCACCTGTTCCTTTCTTTAATAAGATTGACCAAGCCATTAACAAAATAGTGCACCAGGCAAGTAAAAAGGAAAAAATTAAATTATCGGAAAAAACTATTATTTACCATTAGAAAAAAAAATTACTCTTTGCAGATAAATTTAACCTCAAAATCAGAAGCTTGTAATAAAAGTGTTTTATTATTTTTTGCTTAATGCTATTATTCTCTTCATCTGACAATTCTAATTCCTAAGAGCTAATGACCGAAATGTTGCGGAACAAATAGAAGGGAAAAAAACCCATTAAAAAAAGAATATAATTCTCAAAACATTCAGTAACGAGTCCTTCCAGCATTGAGCAATGCCCATGGCAAAAATTTCAATTGATTTGTGTTTGAATCATCTTCTCAAACTCTTTAAAATTAAAATTCTTCTCACCTTTTGAGTCAAAAAATTTATCATTTAATAAAAGCCTTTGTCGATCAAATAACCTTTGACAATGGAAGGCAACATGGAGCCTCATTAAAGAGAATTAGTCGTTCTTATCCTACCCGTGAAAGTCGAAGCCATGGTAGAAGGCATTGATGACGTTTTATAGTAAGAGGAAGCTAGATTGGCTGATGCTAATAGATGAATTATTCACACAAGATCTAATTAGGCTAATGTTTTTTATTCTTTATTTTTTCAATTGAAAGAGCGAAGAATTTTTTACTAGAAAAACAGAAGTGTAGAAAGTGATTTCTGACACCAACCACCAATTTCTTTTCTATTATTTCTTCTTGTTTTTTGTTTATTTGAGGATTTGTTTAATTAATAAATTTTATTTTATTTTTTTAAGAGCATGATTTATTGTACTTAGTTAATGATTCTATTAAATACATTCACTATCATACTTTATATAGACACATGACACATCGCTGGTAGTGGCACATAAATGGGGACAGGGTAAGTGGGACAGAAGATTTTTGTTCGCGGCTCACTTGCCTTCTGTAGGGAAAAGTTTATGTCTTGTGCTTACTTTTTTAACTAGTAGTAGTAAAGATAGAAAAGAGAATATTTAAGTTAAAGAAACTAGGAAGAGATCTAGAGGCATGACACGGGAGCTACGATGTAGATCTGAGAAGAGAGAGAAAAGAAGACAACGGGAATGAGAGGATGGGGTGGCAGTGAGGGAGTGAAAAGAATTGTGAGAGATGGATAATTGTGGGTTAGGGTTTGCATTATTGTTGGGTTAGGGGTAATATGCAATGGGCCTAGTAAGTGGGTAATGATAAGGAGCATTGGATAAGGGTGATTGGCCCAGCAAAGGGTACTGGACTTAGGCTAGACTTATTTACTTTTGGTATAATTTAGGCAGAAAAGTGTCTATGAAAGGCCCAGGGTCCGATGAGGAGCAAAGACGCTTAGCTAGAGAACATGTAAGTTTAGCAAGGACGACCATATCCGAGGACTTAACTAGTAGAATCCAACATATCCTCAATAAATATTTCAGTAGCTGTTGAAATATCCGGCCTTGCAAGTATAGATCCATAGAGGTTGAACTTGGGCCGATATCCACATTGAGATATAGTTGTTGTGGGTTCCATTGTTGGAGTTATTGTGCATGTGAAAGGTTCCCCCCCCAGTTCCATACCTGTATCTCGATCGAACACATGTTTACCTACCAGCTTCGCTTTCAGGCACAGGTGATATGACAGCGGCCTGATCAATTTCATCATCTGAAGATGACTGATTGTGGAGACAGGAATTTAGGTTGGGGAGGTGGGATTTATGAATTTTTAGTGTAAAATTTATATATAAAAATTTATTTAAATTATTGAAAAAGTATATTTAAATTATAATTTGAGCTCTACTTATTAAAAATATTTAACTTACTAATATCTCCGGAGTCATATAACAATTTTAGCATAAAAATTCAATGAAGTTAATAATAAAAACAAAGATTAAAAAAACTTAAAAAATAACTCACGAAAATTTGATCTATGAAGTGTGGATAATGAAGAAATCACAATTGCAAATTTCAACTTACAAAAATTATATATTGTGGGCGTTGAGGGGTTCTTTTTTTATTTTTTTTTTCAAGCACAAATGTAGAGATTTTGTATGTTTGAACAACAAAACAAAAATTGTCATAATACCTATTAGATAAAATCGATAAGCCTATAAAAAAAATTTCAAAAAAAGCAAAAAATGCTACCTAATATTTCACAACTTTGCTGCCGCAAACTCTTCTTTTTCTCATTATTTTGTGTAATCTCTCTATCTTGATTTCTTACATCCTAAAAATAAAGCCAATTATGTTACTTTTATATGTAAGCCAATATGATCACTTATGTTTTTCTCACATCATAAGCCAATTCTAGTTTGGCAATAAGGAGATTCAAAAACTAATTGGATTTTCATCTACAAGTAAAAAAATGATGCTAATACATTAATATTGGGCATAAACTTTCACATGAAAAAGTTAAAGTCAGTATTTTTTTTTTACTTTCTTTACTATATATGTTGTTATATATATTTTTTATTATTTAATTTCTTAAAATAATTCATAATATATACATATATATATATATATATAAATTAAGAAAAATAATGGTGGGGGAGGGTGGGGGCGAGACACAACCCAACCCCCTTAACTTGACCCTTGGGTAGGGAGCAACATGGACATGAATGACCTACCTGACCACACTGCTTACGTATCTTAAATAACTTTTCATATAAGAGTTGGATTCATCCTTCATAGCCCTATTCAGATACGGAGGAGATGACACATTTGACGTCTGAGTTCATTACTGATTAACTTTCATAGTTTTACAAAGTTGAAAGACTTAAATTTACTAAATTGTGGGCAACTCATGATGGCTGGGTAAGTCTAAAAGCGAATTGTATAGTTTGGCCATATTAGCCCATATGCTTTGGGTTCGAAACTCTCAAACTCAAGAAAACAACCATCAAATTAGGTGATATTTCACACGAGACATACAAGTTAATTCGGGGTTTTGTGTGAACATTGATTCTTAGTAGCATAAATAGTTTAATTCGGTGTTATGAACATTTAGCTGTTTTTGCTAGCAGATTTTATTTAGCATAAGCATATATATTTCAAAATATGTGAATGGATATTTTTTTTTTCTTTAAGCATGAAGATTTTTAACAGACTGTGTGAATTTTCGTTGAAATCTTCACGAACTTCTTTATTAGTTTACTTATTATGTGCCCAAAAGACAATTAAATATGAACACAGAAATATTGGTACAAAGGAAAACAAAAGAACATAAACGTGATATATCAATTTTTTCAAAAACAAAATTAATTTCTAAAAAATCAAGCTGAATGGACGAAATTATCCTATCTGAGTTTAGTTTAATAATGCTTTCTATCGAAAAAAAATTAATAAATATCCTTTCATAAAATGTTGTTATCTAATTAACTTAGAAAATATCTGTTTATTAAATACAACTAACTAATTGCGTCAGGAAAGGGCATATTAATAAATTCACGGGAGAGGGAGCTCATAGATCATACATGTGTCGATACTTAAAGTGCCATTCGTCTATACGTGTCCTGGGCTCTTTCACAGACTTCTTGTTCTAAACACGTCGTTTACATTACTCTGATAAAAACTTCTTCGTCCTCTTTGTGCACCAGAAGTATGATCTCCCATTCAGAATGTTAATTTTTATTCACTAGATGAATACCTATCTATAATCTTGTTGGTATCAATAGAGCTGTAAATTTCAGGTTTAGGGTCAGGTTTAGGCAGGAATTCAAAATTTTCAAGCAATCTTTTCATTAAAAAATGTAAACCGACTAGACTATACTTACTGCCTCAACTTGAACTAATCCTAACCTGAAAATATAGGGTTAAGGTCGGATTTAGCCAACAACCCACTGCCAACTACCATTTTCTCCGCCGCATTGTCTTCAATCTCCTCCATTCTTGTCTCCTCCACCGTCTCCGTGTTGATTGATGAGGATCTAAAGTGGTGAAGTCATGACAAGGAGCACAGCATGATGAGGAGGGAGGGCGGCCGAAAAGGATGATGTAGTATCAATAATTAGTACTAGAGTTTTGAAAAAATTAACTAAGAATATTTTTTAATTTTTAAATTTAGATGTTTTATGTTTATCATTAAAAAATTTATTTAAAACCTTTAATGCTAATTATAAAAACTGTTTTTCTTGCTTTAAAGTTTTAACTCTTTCTTCCTACAGATCAGATTGCAAAAATAAAAAATTTGTGGACCGAATTGAAAATCTACTAGTTCACTAGCTACTCACAAGCTACAAAAGCCTACAATAAACTACACATTGATCAAACCGGCGCCTGGCGGGAGGCTTCTTCCATATCATCGGCCCTCCCATTCAGGCAGGCTAACGGCGCTCTAACGGCCGTCAATACTTTCCTTGGCCCGGAATTCGACCCATCCCCATCACCACCACCCACTTTCTCACACTTAACGGAACCCCTGCTCGACACGAACGGCGGCCTCGTGAATAGCCAGACGCTTCTTCCTCTGCTGCTCCCCTCTCCGCCACCGCTGCCACTACGGTAACCCTTCCTCGAGCTTCCGTCCCTCGTCAAGACGATTTGGTAGCTCATTGTTCTCTTCAGACGACAATCTCTATCGATTTGCTTCCGAACATCCTCCGGCAACCTCAGCGTGTACCTCTCTGTGCACTCCCCCGTCTGAACCAGCGAGTGTCCTGTCGAATGCGACCGAGGAAATTTCCCTGTTATTCTCCCTCTCGGTGGCCGGTTCGCTATGTCTAAAACTTCGATTCCTCTGTTTCGGCTCTCGCTTACGTCGATTGCCACCTGGGTTTGTCTAGGCCCCTGCTCAATTGCCGAATTGGGATCTGAATTAGAATTTGGAGGAGACTCCTTCACCTGGTTGGACTCCGGCGAGAGCTGGGCGCGGCAAACAGGGCAGGTCACGTGAGAATCGAGCCACGTATCGATACAATCAGGGTGGAACACGTGACTACACTTGGGAATCAGCCGGAGCATATCTTCATCGTCGAACTCGCTCAAGCAAACGGCGCACTCCAACGCTCCCTTCCCGATCTTCCACTCCTTCACATGAGAGTAAACGAACACAGGGAAGCTCTCGACCATCGCCGGATCAAGCCCGCTTCTCTGGTCGGCATGACAAACGACGGCTTCGTCGTTGTTGGACTCCACGCACTGCCGGATATAGATGGAAAAAAACCCGACGAAGAAGAAGGCAGAGACGAGCACGATGACGATGATGGCTAAGGAGGGATCGAAATTGTAGGGAGCATTGGGGCTCCGGCTTAGAGACGGTGGCGGCCCGTGGGGCTGCGCAAGGACGCCGCGGTGCGCCACCGCAAGCAGAGTCAGAGCCACGTGGAGGTACATGAATCGGGCCGGGTTGAACCGGCGGGTGAGGACGGCGACCATCGGAGCTTTCGAGGAAAGAACTGGAACGGCGTCGTTTCGCGAGTTAGATTCGGGGACTAAAAAGCGAGCATTTAAAATGGCGTTAGAGAGGTGACTAGAGAGGGTAAGAATGGGAATATGGGACGCGTTGATGGGGGACAGGTGAGTGAATGTTAGCCGAACCCAAAAAGCCGTGGGCTGGAAGAAAGGAGGTTCGTGAGTGGTGACGTCAGCGTCGGTTTTCCCGCGAGTTTTTAGCCACGTGGTATCGGGTAGTTTTTATCTAGGGACGCTAACAGCTAAAAATCCTGGTTTGGGGAATGTATTCCAGTTCACGAAAAATAACATGAAAATGAGTTGTGCATTTAAAGAGCTTGTCTCCGAGCAAACATGAAAATCATGATTTTGTGAAGGTAGCTTTTGTTGTTTACAGTTCTGAGTTGCAGTTATTAATGGATTGAAAGGTAATTGAAATAATTAAATTTTTTGACAAAAGATACTTCGAGTCAAATATCATCTTACAAATCAATAACACTATAAAACTCTAAAATATAACAGGAACATAAAACTGATCATAAAAAGGATATCTATTCCTACAACATAGAATGAAAGGAACAAAATCAGAATAAGCTGAACCTTTTAAGTAAGCCAGAATAAATCTGAAGTATAGAACTCTCAAATAACTGAAATAAAGCTCAAACTAAGCTAACAATAACCAAGTAATACTAGAACCAACCAAACATAAGAAACAATACTATCAATAAAAATGAAAAGATTACCCAAAAAACATAAAAAAATAAAAAATGGTTTTATTTTATACAATTGTCTCTATATTTGTTGTTGTTGTTAAGCGTCGGGATACCTAGTAGAGCTGATATTCCAGTGAACCCAAAAGAAAACCTAGAGCTATGATCATCAATCTCCAATAAAAGATCTACCTTACAAGAGTCTCGAATTACTCTTAAACACTAAAATTTGAAAAAAATTGCATCTACTATAAAATATGATAAATAATACTCCCTCTGTCTTATATTCTTTGAAACACTCACTTTTTAGCAATTAATTTATGATTTTTTATTTTCAATTTTTAGTATATAAATAAAAAAAATTCTATATAAATGATAAATAAAGACCTCTAGTTTCTAAACATATTTTTTTAAATTTTTTTCTAACAACCAATAATATAAATAAATTCAAGTCAAACTAGAGTCAAAAGTCAACTGTTTCAAAGAACTTGAGACGGAGGTAGTATTAGATAAGGTCAGTCAAACAATAAAAATATTGAAAAAGAACTAATCAAATCCATATCGAAGTTTGAATCTAGCCGGAAATGATAGAAAAATATGGGGTAGATGGTTGAAGTGAATGAGTTAAGGAGAGGAGAAGGTGGCTTGAAATAATTGAATTGAAATGTTTGGAAATCCTAATTTCTCAGGTTAAAGAAAATAATATCACAAGTGTTTTGCAATATTCATTTTTCAGTGATTAATATATGAATTTTTTATTTTCAACATTTTAGTATATAAACAAAAGATCTTTATATATAACTAATAAATAAAGATTTCAATTTTTTTTTACTTTTTTCTAACAAACAATAATATGAATAAATTGAAATCAAACTATTTAAAAAAAGTCAACTATATCAAAATAATATAGGATTGAGGGAGTAGTTATTTTTACAAAAGAAATTTTAAACAATAAAAATAAACACTGTTAATACAAGTGTCGCGAATGTTTTACTCACTCTGTCTCAAAAAGAATGAAATATATTCTTTTTTAGGTAATCCTAAAAAGAATGGAACATTTCTATTTGTGGTAACTTCTTTATTAACATTTTTCTATACTACCTTGCCTATGCCTTCCATATCCCTCCACCCTCCTACACCGCCTCCTTTCATTCCTCCTACCATCTCTAGCTCAAAATTCCCCCACATTCTCTCCCTCTCTAGTATCTTCTCCTGCTCCCAAATAATCCCAAGCATCGGTGAGCGACACTTCCATTGATTGTCTTCAATCATCTTTTGATCACAATAAGATGTGACTTGAAAGTGATATGAGCGGAGATTTGATTGGGGATTTGATAGACTCGAGTGATGATTCTGTGGAAGAGGAAGGCTTAGTGCAAGAGCGGTGATTTGACGGTAGAGCGGTCAAAGACGATCAGGGGCACTGTTGGAATTGAGGGTGAAATCGAATATTAGTTTTGGGGAGGACCATTGGGCAAAATCGATGATTAGTGCCGGAGAGGAAGATTGGGTGAAATCGACGATCAGTGCTGGAGAGGATGATTAGGCAAAATCGACGATCAGTGCCAGAGATTCGAATGGCTTCAAGAGAAAAATAAATGAAAATGGTGAATTTGTCCAAGAGCTGAAAATTGTTGCTAGCTTCAAAAATCAGGCCAGGTCAAACATTTCAGTCATTGGGGGATAGAGGGAGTAGCAGTTTAAACCACTGCAAAATGCTAAAAAAGCTAAAAATATTAAGGTGATACTGAATTGGATGTGAAAAGATTCACTTTCCGCGGTTGCATTTTAATGTAAAATCTTTTACACAAAAGTTTTACTTTAATCAAGTGTTTTCATGTGCGAGACAATGGAAGCATGCTCTTTAATTTCGCTGAAATTTCGTTTACGCTATGTGTTGTATGTGGTATAAAAGATTTTATAATTTATTACTCCCTCTGTTTTGCATTAATTGACAATTTTACATTTTTTGACTGAAGTTTAATCTAAACATATTTTTATTAATATGTATTGAAAAAAATTCTTAAAAATGAAATTTAGAAACTATAATCTTTAAAGTTTCATTTTTATATAAAATATTCATATTTTTATAATAAATTTTGAAATAAGTAAATCACAAATTAATTGTTGTAAATAGTAAAATGATCAGTTTTTATGAAATGGTGTTTACATGATATACTGCAGCATATTGTGATATTTCATGTTATTTCACATATCGCTATATCGCTTAACATTTTTATACATTTTGTCGACTTATTGCCGTATCTCACATGATATGCATCACAATATGAAGTTTACTACAATGCATGATCAAGTATTCTTTTACCATTTTACATCAAAATACCATACAAAAATATAAAAAATGTCAAAATATAACTGTTACACATTTTTGGACATAAATATTAGTTTTATTTTTAATTTACAAGAAAAATTTAATTGGTAAATGATGCTAACATAATTGAGATTTCTAATGAATGCTACTTTAACTGAATATTACTCCTCATTTGTAGATTTTATTGACTCAAAACTAAAGTTTCATGACATAGGATGACTATGTTACTTTTGTAGAACAAGTTAGGACAAAAATGTTAAATTTTTAACCACCTAGGAATTCAATGTGGTATTAGAAATTATATTTTTTATTATAAGAGTACTGCTTCTTTTTTTTCTCATGTATCAATAATTATTTTGTTGATGAATAATATTTATTTTATTCTATATATTTCATTTTTTTTACATTTCATTTTTTTTTACATTTTTTCATATAAAAAAAATTAATGTCTTTCATATTGATGTGTAAAGTACTCTTGCATCTCTTGAGTAGTGGACATGTGGGGGTATTTGGCTGACCCCAATCACCTACGTACAAATACATAAAACTGGGTCAAAAGAACTATAGGGGCTGGTACCTTGGGGAGGCCCTCCAATGCTTAAATTAGTAAATGATGACATTATCGAAAGGGCAATAGGACAAAAGTTTCTTTGACTCAATGTCTATAAGAACTATGGGTATTGATGTGAGATGGTGCACTTTTGTACAATTTTTGGAAGCAAACTTGAGAAAGTGTTTCAAACAAGTAACACAGTATGCCGTAGGCATTTATCTGGAAGCATTCGAGGCTTATATTTATCCTATAAGAAATACTTAATAGTTGCTTCGATAGCCTAGGTGGAAACTGGTTTTCGGACCACAAGCCCCCACAAAAATGAATGAAAAGGTAGTTTGTGAATGTATCTCCTTTGCATTAGAGAATCATTATAATAAAGGTCATTATAATAAAGGTCTAATAACGGACGCACAGAATCTTAGCATCTCTAATTCATTGATAGGAAGAGTGAACTCAGTCCTAATTACTCTGATTATCGCTTGAGTATGGGCATTTTCCACATATGCAAATTAGAATGCATGTACCCCTTGGGGGGAGCTGGTTCACATGTAATTCAGAATTAGACCCGAAGGTATTGGGTTACCGATCCACAGGCTCAATAGATGATGAAGGCCCACAATAGCCTACATAGGCTCGAAAACTAGGGCATATGCCTATGAAGCCCACCGTTCAACTATTTATACAAGGAGTATCTCTTACTTTTAGACTAGATTGACACCACGGTCATTTACTGACTAGATTTATGTCTTTGTCTACAGGAAATCGGGGTCAACTAAGTACCCATGCGTGTCCACTACTCATCGGGCCTTTATGTATGTGTGTGTGTGTGTGTGTGTGTGTGAAAAGAATATATCTAATTACTTTAAAATAACATTCTAATATATTTTTCTGTAAAATTGGTAACAATATGTGACACAATTTAGTATACAATATTTATTTTGTGTTGCTAGAAACAAGATGCTTCATTCAAATTAAGAGTAAGTCAAACGATACTTTACAAACCAATAATAGCATAAGATTCTAAGAGAGTATAAGAAAATAAAACGGGCCACTAAAAGGCTACATGTTCCCATAATACTAAATGAAAGAAAAAGAAACGGATCAAGTTGAACCTTCCATGCAAAAATAAATAAATAAATAAATTTGGTATAGAAAACTCATAAATAACTGAAACAAAGTTTATACCAAACTAATAATAACTAGATAGTGCTAGAACTAACTAGGTATCAAAAGCTTGAAAAAGGCTATTTGTAAAAATAAAAACTATCTATAAAAGGAAAAACATTAATACACTCCAAGTAGAGTCAAGATTCTGGTGAACTCAAGAAAAAACTTAAACTCCTTGCTAGCTGTCTTCAATAAAAAATCTATCATGTGACAGTCTAAAATTGCTCGTAAACACTAAGATTTGAAAGAGATTATATCCACTATAAAATCCGATAAATAACATTAGATTATGTTAGTTAAGTAATAGAAAAAATGAAAGAGAACCAGCTAGATTCAGACCGAAACACGAATCTAGCCGAAAATGATAAGAGTAGAAGAGATGACGGATGAGAAGCCCTTTTTTTTTTTTTTCAATTCCTGAATTTTTTTCAATTCCTGAAGTTATATTTCCCATTACTAGGAATATCAATTACTTGCAAAAAAACTTATTTTCCAAGTATTATTAAGCAAAGGGCCAAAAGTGCACTTAGCCATGTTGTTAGCCTACGGTTACCCCGCGCCAACTAATGTGGACTTTCTTAATGTATTGATCATGCAGAGGATAATGTGCACCCATAGCCATGTCAAGGACTCACCCAGGGCACCGTGCAAGTAAATGACGATTAAAGAAACACTAAGTTTTAATATCTTAAAATACATCATGATTTCTCAAAGTATCTCAACAATAAATATGGATTGTTTTAATGTATATTTAGATTATTTTCTCTCCATATTGACTCGATCGAAATCTGCAAAGGTCAACAGTATATCATGAGCGGAGACAATTATGTTAAAGTTACGTGTTTTAGACTTCTAATGTGATTTATAATAATTGTTAACTAAAGCATATGAACTAATTAAAGAGAATTGTGGATATTTAATTGATTAAATTGTAATTTAGTGGCTTGATAGAATTACCATACAATGATATTTTTCCCTATTAATAGTTATTAAAATCCAGACTTGAGTCTTCAAAACTTAAGTTTCTATGACTTTGGTAGTAAAAACGTCTCTAGTCTTAATATAAAATTATATATAAATAGAAAAAAATAGACTCTCGACTTTAGTTAAAAAATTAGAAATGTTAAAACTTTAAATTTCTACATTATTAGGTTAGATTTGCTGAAATTGGCTTAAAAAAATGATAACAAACCAAAAATATATAAATCTATTGCCTAATTTAATCTTTATGCACTATTTCTCATCCTATTTAGAGTTAAATAAAAAAAATAAAAGACAACTGAAAAAAATGCAAATAATTTCTTTGTGCCACGCGATTATTCTCATCCAATACAACTTTGATAACCATGGTATAGATGTAAAAAATGTCAATGATGGTACAAGTGATTAAACAAATGAGTTTGACATCTCAAATGATAAAATGATAAAAGAATAAGATGAAAATGTAAACTTTGAAGATGATAATATTGATATTGTCATTGGTCATAATGTTCCATGTGTTTTATTAGATAATTGATATATTTTTAACTTTTGATTATAAACTATGGATTGTAAAACTTATTTTCTTGGATTGTATGTTTATAACAGATTACTTTTTTATGGTATTATAGTATTATCTTTATGGTATTAGAGTATTAGTAAGTGAAAATATTGTGTAATATGAACTTTCTAAGATAATTTATATATATGTTTTTCACCTATTTGTAAGAGTTTTTTAGAATTTCATGATTATACAGCTTTTTATGATTTCATGATTGTGTAAATAAATGCGACTTTGATAGTATTGCTTATAATCAATCAAATAACAACGTGATAGAGTAAATACATATTATTGAGAGCGAAAAAATTTATGATAGAGTAAATATGATGAGCATACCAAGAACTGGCATTCGAATGCATCAGAATCGCAAATTCTGAATGCACGTCTCAACTGAAGCGGTTAAGCTGCTAGTGCACCCGTCAACAATTAAAGTTATGTGTTATTGCTTTGTTCTCATATAAAAGTGATGATTTATGTAAATTATTAATTTATTAAAATCTTACACTTTAGAAAATTTGAAAATAAATTTTAGATTTTTTTAAAGAAAGCACTTTTATTAATTTTTTCCTTTTTTATGTTGGATAAGTTAAAAGTTAATATAAAAAATACTTAAATAAAAAATATTTTAAAAATATTTTTGTCAATAAATTGATAATGTAGGCGAAATGAATTCTATATAAAAATAATGCATGATGATTCATTAAATTTAATGTAAAGTGATTTGGCTCTAAATAATATGAGCTCCATTGTTAGCAATTAACACAAAAGAATTTAGAAAACAAACTATCTATGGATGATTTTTAGCTTTTACCTGAAGTAATTAGAAATTCATTATTAATAAATTATCCAAAACTCTAAAATTAATTATAAAAACATAGAACCTACAAACATCTCGATGTAGTTTGCTTAACCTACACTTTGCACCATTATTTTCAAAATATCTATACTTTGTCCTTACTTTTTCTAAACCATTTGTCAATAACTTTTATATTTCTAATTTAAACTATATGATAGCCATATTCTACTATTTCTTTTTACAATTAACTAATTTTTTTTTTTTTGCATTTATAAGGAATAAAAATTGACAATTTGACATGTTTATTAATTGTAAAAAATATTAAATAGATTAAAATTATGAAAATGGTTATCACGACAATTTAAATTATGGTTTTAAAAATTGTCACCAGACAATGTAAAAAAAATATGTTGTAAAGTACATGTTTTAGAAAATAAGAAGAGCAAACTGCACATTACACCAAACCACGCGAAGCTTTGCAATTTTCCCTATAGATATTGATACCCAAATAGACTTTTGGCCTATTAGGAGAGACATGACCCACTTAAGACGAAGCAAGGAGGCCTTGCCAGATACAAGTATGCCTCATAAGATGAGGAGTTAATAGGTCAACCATTGATTAGAGGGGCATGTTATGGAAGATCTCTATGATTGCGAAATCAATCATGCCATAAGAGAAAATCTCCTCCCCTATTGTTGCAAGATGATGAGGCCTACATAAGGAAGCTTTTAAAGAGAGGCCAGGTACGTTGAATATCCTGCTTCTTCATTTCCTAAACCTTTTCTCCTCCCACGGCCATTCACTAGCTTAAGCATCACTGGGTCTTTTGTAGGAACACACTCCCGAGGTCCTCTAACCTTTTCTTTGATTGCACATAGATGGATATCAAGCTTATCTTTATGGGTGTGAAGCATCCTACTCAAATCATTTGGATATCAACTTGGTGTGGTCAATGGGAAACTTGAAAAAGTAGTGGACACCAGGAGGTCATGCCTACTTAATAAGACTAGCTAAGAGGAAAATGGAGCAGAGGTCTCAGTGAGAGACCTTTTAGGTGATTCCTTAAGGAACCCGCTAAGGGACCCATATGTCCATGGGGGTTAAGGGATAGAGTTGCCCTTTTTGACATGTGTCCAGCCATGGGGGAAGACCCTTGTTGCTTTGCCGAACAACCAGTTTAATGCTCTGAAACACTCCTTATTAGAGGAAATATGTGAGTAGTTGCCATATAAGATTAATAAGGCTATCTCTAGAGCACCAAAGAAGGTGGGGGAAAGCCCTTTAGGGGAAAATAGGAAGGCAACCTCCCATGCCCAAAGATGTAATGAATACGCCAGAACAGTGATGAAAGGAGAAAGGTCATGAAGACATGAAAGTCAGTGACATTAATACAGTCCTCCGAAGGCTAAATGAAATGAATGAATGATTAAGGAATGAGCACTTAGGGGAAAAACGCTAAACGATAAAGGAACCGCAAAAGGATATTAACTACTTTTGCTATTCACAAATGAAATTCATAACACATATACTCTTATGGGTTTCAGATGCCAAAATTGGATTATTATAATGGCTTGACCGATCCTGTCAATTACCTCCAGAGTTATATAACTATAATAAAAGGGGCTACTGATGCTATTATGCTCAGAACATTCAACTCCACATTATTTGGGGCAGCCTTCACCTAGTATGGAACTCTTAAGAGGGAGAGCTTCACCTCATTTGACAAATTATCCCAAGAGTTCTTGCAGCAGTTCATGGGAAGCTGGTCCTTAAAGAAGACCATTAACTAACTCCTATATGTCAGTTAGGAGAAGAATGAGCCCTTATAAGACTACTTATAAAGATTTGACTTAGAGGCCCTTTAGATTTATAATCGCTCTTTGGACGTAAAATTGCTAGCTCTAACCAAGAGCATCCTCGCAAAATCATGTTTCTCCTGAGCCATCCAAGAGAATTCTACTTAAAGCATTGAAGAATTTTATAACTGGGCTTACTAGTACATGCAAGTGGATGATGCCAACCGCCAACATGAGGAAAAGGAGAAAGGCTAAGCGAGCAAGTCGTTAGTGGCTACCAAGAAGAAAAAGGGCATTGAGCCCTGTGTATACATACCTCTAAGACACCATGGTAAACATCCTTTATGTGCTCAAACAAAGGAATATGGTGACCAAGTGACCCAGACCTATGAGTTCATGATTCTTGAAAGATGAAAAAAATACTACATTTATTACAAAGATTATGGGTATAAAACTTGCCATTTGGTTTCGTAGCCTACATGCTTTTATTTGTAGGTCTTGTAGCAATAACCTTTTTTACTAGTATGAATGTAAGGTTTTAAAATACTTAGCATGTAAACTTATTGTATTGTGTCTTTATTATGAGGTGGTACTTTTTGCCCTCCTCTTTTTGCTAACAATGCCGGGTACCAGACAAGGGTCATTGCATTTGCTCTTAGAAAAGCATGCCTTCATTTGCATCTGGAGGATGAAGAACATTGGAGGCTAGTACCTATAATCATACATCTAAAGGCTGAAATGTAATGAAGGTTGAAGTTAACTTTTTCAATGTCTTGTAATTTGTTGGGTGTTAAATATAAGGGCATTCCCTCTTTTTTTTTGTTAGGTACATGCATAGCTTAGTGCCCCGTAGGGAAACCCATCCTCATGAGGGCCACGTGGGGACATCTTTTATTAACTCTACCCATAGTTTACACTTCCACGATCATCCAGTTCCTTGTTGAGTTTGTTTGCCCGAGGCACTTTGGCCCCTTTTTCAATTCTTCAGGTGGATGCTTCATGGCCCACCTCTAGATTATCTTTGGACTGTAAGAAGCAATTAAGTGAAATGTTTGTCAATTTTCCATATCTGTTAGGATTGTTGTCCGAATTGTTTTCAGACAAGGGGTCTTCCCTTGCTCTTTGGGCCTGGACTTGTAAGCTAATGAAATGCTTAAGTTATTAATTTAAATCAAGGCTCAAGAATCCATTTATTAAGAGTCAAGAATTTATTTATCAATAATCAGGCATTTGATCAATCATAAATGAATTCCAACTTATGTAGGGGGTTCCTTTCTCACTTTGTCTCCCCCCATGCTACTTGGTGGTCTTCAAAGGCCATTTTAGTGAATGGTCAGATGCTAGAGTGCTTCCTTTACTACCCATAAAAGAGGACCAATTTTTGGGCAACCTCACTAACAAGAGTTTGAAGGATGAAGTTCTGAAAATAACTTCCCATTCACCGGCCAGTGATAAGGATTATTTCTGTCAAAGAGTGGTACCCTGTTACGGAGCATAAAGGATGAATGCATATAGGCAAATGCAATAACTTAAAGGCTTAAATACCTTTGCGTGGAGGACCTCAGGTGTTTACACCACATCTGCTGCTAAAAGACCTCGACCACTCTCGTTTTACCTACGGCATGCTGGGGGTCCAATCATCGGATTGTTGCCACTTTTAGGACCTCAAAGGCTAGCTATGTAGGATCTTCAAGCTAACCCCTAGGGCATGTAGATTCATGCATCTCCTTGTGGACTCACAAAATTCAGTGTAAGCAAGGAGGTCATCTATTCGAATCTTGAACTATGCCTGAGTTGGTCTTCCAATAATGGCATTGTATGCTGATGGGACATTAAGTACTAATAATTCTATCATCTGGAAATGGTGCACTGTTTCCTTGCTCTTTGGGGCAACCCCTGTATGCATCAGGGGTAATTAGACTGTCCTTAATATTGGGACCTCTTCTTTTCCAACTCTCTAGTTGGGCCTTATCGTTAGTACAAGGGAAGACCTCCTGATATGGAGGGGCTCTAAAGCATGACTAAAGATTACGTTAACATTAGCTCCTACGTCCACGTAGACCTATTTTATATCGTAATTAGCTATATGGGTTATGGTTAGTAGCGGGCATGTGTGTGGTACTAAGATTCGAGATCCATCATCCCTTTCAATGGTTCATCCTATGTTTGCTGTCCCAACATGCGCAATGGAACCTTTAATTACTATTATCATTTTCAATGACTCTGATGGGCATATCATAGTCTCGATCTCCTGTTTTTTAAGACCGGTCTCTGCGGCCTTCTCTTCGCCATTCTTCGGCCCTATCTTCTTGGTGGGGTTCTTGTGCCCCTTGTCTATACGGAGATGATTCTTGGACAAATTCTCTTAGTTTGCCCTCTATGATAAGCTATTCCAGGAATATCATGAGTTCCCTGTAAAACTGTATTGTAGTTATGTCTTAATAATTTCAGTCTGTGTGTGACTTTTATTTTTATAGTTAATGGATATTTTAAATTATTAAATTTTTTTATTTTTATAAATGTAAAACAATTTTTTAAGAAAGTAAAATGTAAAACAGGGGTAAAGTTTATATTTTTGAAATAAAAGAGGTAAAGTGTAATATTACCTAAAATTGGGAGCAAATTGTGATTAACCATATTAGGGAGCCAAAGGAGTGGTATTCGAATTCGGTGGGCAACGGTGGGCGTGTGCAAAACCGAAACGCATCTAATTAATTGGGCACAATGAGCAGATTTGTGCCGGCCGCCAAGTGGAACAGAAGATGCTAAAGCGGAGGAAAAGAGTAGCGCAGAACAAATAAGTCCAAAAGCTTATTTTATTCTCTTTTTCAGCGTTTTTTTAATATGCAACTGCCATTTCCCACTCATAAGCAAGCGACAAGAAATTGTTGTTCACAACCTACAAGTTTAGAATTGAGATGACGTTCCAACTTGATCTTCCCTTTACACAATAGTAGATTAAACCATACCCGTGTGATGTAATGGAACAAATCAAGTGTTGTTCTTATAATTTCGGATGTAAATTTTTGGATAATTTATATTGAAAACTCGATGCAGATCATAGCTATTAAACCTAAAAATGGAAAAGAACAATAAAAAAACTTATTAATAACTTTAGAAATCTGCAACCGATTTATTTAGCATTAAATTGAATTAACTCAATATAATTTACTTTAATTTTTATAGATTCCTTACCTCAAACCAGTATTATTTTGAAAACTAATATTATATAGATACAATAATTCATCGAATATTAATCGTTTATATTATAATTAAAATTTATTTTTACTTACTTGACCTAGCAGGAGAAAAATTAATAAAATATTAATTAATTATGAAAATATGTTAATTAATGGATATTATAATTATATGGTTTTAGATTTTAAATAGTATTAATTATGGAAAGGGCCATAAAATGAAAATAAGTCATTTTGGATTAATATGATTAAATGCCTAAAGAGTTGTATCCTAGTTATTTATAGAATATAATATTTTGAAGGGAAAATCATCTTTAGGAAAGTAAAAATTAGAATGAGGACATAATAAATTTTACAATAGTATAGCAGAAAAATTAGTGGGACTTACCTCTAGCCAAAATTGATTAAGTAAACCCTAATGCTTTGAGCCTTAGAAAATAGGGAGAGTGTTGGGAGAGTTTACTGATCCATGCTTATTTACTTTCTTGTCTGTCTCTGATGGGAGACACAAGCTCATATATTTATGATAGACCAGAAACCCTAACCAAATAGGAATTTGCTATATTAATTCCACTCATCATGGCATTTACCATAATAGCAGATATCTTTTCCAAACTGAAATATCTGACCAAATTCGTTATGGTAAAAAATATTTAATTATCACCTCTATTTTAGTAAATTAATATATACATAAAATAATAATAGTAGTAATTTAGAAAACCAAAGTGGCATGTGGACCACACTTTAAGGGATTTTTACATTCTTGCACTTGGTCCACATGACATTTACTAAGGTGAGAAAATTTATAGCTTTTACACAATTTGATCAAGAATAGCTCTACATATGGATCATATCGGTCATACTCTTAATTAATTATTTCCTTCAATGTATCACAATATATATTACCATTCAATGGACATTTTATGAGAAAACAATTTCTCCAAAAGGGCACAACTTTATGTATTCCTACGGATACAAAACATGATACTCAATGTGCACATAAATCATGTTTTTCAAGAAACTTTATAGACAAATTTGTTTCTAAAGAAAACTACTAGAGAAACTCATTGTGCAACACCAATTGAGTTAAGTCCTATACATTTTACATGATCCACATACTGATTTGCCAGTAAAGCTTTAGTCATGGGATCTGCTAACATCAACGAAGTGCTAATATATTCAATGGCCAATTGTTATGCTGCCATTTTTTCTTTCGCTACCAAATACTTCATCTCTATATGCTTATTTTGACCTCTAATTTTATCATTATTTGCAAAGAATTCTACAGTTGAATTATCATAATATATCTTTATAGGTCTCAATATAAAATTGACAGCCATAAGGCATGGGATACAGTTCTTTAGCCATATAGCCTGTGTCGCAGCTTCATAGTAAACAATGAATTCAACCTCCATGGTGGATGATGCTGAAATGGATTGTTTTACACTCTTCCAAGATATAGCTCCTCCAGCAAGAAGGAATATATACCCGAAAGTAGACTTTAGTGTATCATTACATCCACCAAAATCATAATCCAAATATCCAACCAACTCCAAATGGTCAGAATACTTATAGGTCAGTATGTAATCTTTAATTTCTTGCAAATATCGAATGACCTTTTTAGTAGCTTTCCAGTGATACTTTCTAGGATTTCTTTGGTATCTACCAAGCATTCCTACTGAAAATACCTAATCAGGTCTAGTATAGACCTGCACATACATCAGACTTTTAATTGCACTAGCATAAAGGATGAATTCCATATGCCTACGCTTTAATGCATTTTGTGGACACTGATTCTGACTGAATTTATCCTTTTTTACTATGGGTGCCACTGATGGAGAACAATCTATCATACAAAATCTTTCCAAAACTTTATCAATGTAAGCCTTTTGAGATAGTCCTAAAGTCCTTCTAGGTCTATCCCTGTGAATCTCTATAATGATGACATAAGAGGCTTTACCTAAATCCTCCATTTTAAAGTTGTTTCACATCATAAAGTAGGCTTAAATCATAATTCACAAGTAAAATATCATCTACATATAAGATCAGAAATATAATTTTGTTCCTACTGACCTTAAGGTATATATAGCGATCCATGATGTTTTCTGTAAAACCATAAGAGGTTATAACATCATGGAATTTTAAATACCATTGGCGGAAGGCTTACTTTAGCCTATATATAGATTTCTTGAGTTTCCAAACCAAGTGACTTTCTTGCTCAAGAAAAAACTATTCAGGTTACATCATGTATACCTCTTCCTCTAAATATCTATTTAAGAATGTTGTTTTCACATCCATTTGGGGTAACTCAAGATCAAAATGAGCTACCAAGGCCATGATTATCCTGAACAAATCTTTTTATAGACTATATAGAAGGTTTCATAATGATCAATGCCTTCATTCTGAGTGGACCCTTTGCCAATAAGTCTAACTTTATACCGTTTAACATTACCTGAGGCATCTCTTTTAGTCTTATAGACCTATTTGCAGCCATTGGCCATTAATCCTCTTGGTAACTCAACGAGGTACCAAACTTTTTTCTTAGTCATTGACTCCATTTATTCTTTTATGGCATTAAGCCAAAGAAAGGAATTTTTGCCACTCATGGCATGTGCAAACGATTCTAGATCACCTTGTGGATCTTTTTAAACCCACCACTTCAAACGGATTTTACTCATTTTGGTGGTTAAGTTCTAGTGGGTGCCCTTCTTCATAAGCCATTTGTTTAGGTTGCTTTTCAAGAATACCAAATTGGTTGTTTTGAATAACAACCAAATTTCTTGATTCTACAGGCAACTCAGATGACTCATTTTGTTACTCAAATTCAATTTTATGAGGAACAATGCTCCTACTAGGTAGTCATAAGATCCTTAAGGAACTTAACATTTTTGGACTCAACAAATCTAGAGGTATATGAAGGATAATAAACCCTGTATCCCTTAGAGTTTACTACATAGCCAATGAAATAACCAATATTGTCCTTGAATATGATTTCTTCATGTGAGGATCATAAATCCTTTCTTCAACAGGATAACCCTATAGGTGCATATGGTTCAAACTAGGTTTCGATCCACTCCATAACTTAAATGGCATTTTAGGAACAACTTTAGTTGGAACCCTACTAAACATATACACAGCTGTTTTCAAAGCTTCACTCTAAAAGAATTCAGGTAAATTAGGATTACTAATCATGCTCCTTATTATGTCCATAAAAGTATGATTCTTTATTTTTAGCTATATCATTTTGTTGTAGTGTGCCGGCCATCGTATATTGAGCAATGATACCATCTTGCTAAAGAAACTTTACAAATGAACCTGACATTTGTCCCCTTTTTTGTATACTTTTCAAAATACTCACCTCCTATATCAGATTTAACAATCTTGATCTTTCTCTCGTTTTGCCTCTCAACTCTTGCTTATAAGAAATGCTTCAACTATGTCAAAAAGCAAATAAAGATACATAAATCTTATATGGTCATCAATAAATGAGATAAAATATCTTTGACCATTAAAACAAGGCAGAGTAAATGATCCACAGATGTTTGTGTGTATGATCTCTAAGGTTTTTAAGCTCTTCCTGACACCTTTACTGGTCTTGTTAGTCTGTTTTCTTTTTATACAGTCCACATAAGTACTAGAGTCAGTAAAATCAAGAGTTTTTAAAACTCCATCATTCACTAACTGTTTGATTCGCTCAGTGGAGATATGTCTCAATATTCTATGCCATAAAGATAAGGACTCCTATTTATGCCAACATCTATGTGCATGGCTAAATAGCCATTCTCAAATGTAGGATCAAGATCAAACTTGTATAAACCATCAATTAAAGTTCCACCACCAATGAAATTTTTATCTTTTAAAATAATAAAACTTGAGTCTTTAAACAGAAATTCATATCCAACCGAAATAAGTTCAGAAATTGAAACTAAGTTTCTAGAAAATGATGGAACATAAAACACCCTTTGAAGTTCCAAATTAAAACCATATTTCAAAACAAATCAGAAAGTTCCCACAGCTTTAACTTTGGAACAAGTTTGCTTGCCCTCATAGATGTTTTGCTCATTTCCTTGTGGCTTCCTTAGATCCAAAATGCCATGCATGGTCTTAACCACATGGATTGTAGAACCAGAATCAATCCACCATGTATTATGAAGAACATCAACAAAAAATGATTTATGACACGCAAACGAGATGAGATTACCTTTCTTTGTGAGTCGCTTCTTATACTTAGGGCTTTCTACCTTCAAATGTCTACTTTTCCTATAAAAGAAACAACCTTTTTTTTTATGGGTGTATTCTTTTCATGAAGGACATTGTTACCCTTGGCATTTTTCTTGGCATGAGTAACCAAATGAGCACTTTCCACTCTTTCATACTTTAAACTCTCTTCCTCCTGAACACACATGGTCAGAAGTTTATTTATTGACCATTTTGCCTTATGTGTGTTGTAGAAACTTTTGAAGGGATTATACTCACTATGAAGAAAGTTCAAGGTAAAATGTACCAAGAATGACTCAAAAATCTCAAGCTCTAGGAACTTTAATTGAGCTGCAATGCCCTTAATCTCCATAATGTGCTCACGGACACCTTTAGAACTATCAAAGATTTTGCTTGAAAGTTTTTTTCATAAGAGTGCTAGCCAATGCCTTATCTGAATGAACAAATTGTTCTTTAATAGTTTTCATATAATCCTTGACATTTAGATTTTCCAAAATGATGCCCCTAATACTCTTACTTATATAGGACCTTATGAGCATTAAGCTCAACCGATTAGATAGCTCCCACTAATCATAAAGGGTATTTTCCTGCGATGTACTTCATTGCATAACAGTAGTTGGCACATGCATACAAAACGCAAAATCCAAATCCATTAAAAAAAATATTTTCCTTCTAGTCAGGGAAATTGTCACCGCGAAGCACCAAAATGCGTGATGTATCAAAAGCAGTAACAATAGTTGCAAGAAATATTTACTTTAGTGCTATGAAATACATAAAATTCATATAATAGTAAAATCCAACCTTTTTATGGGTAGATTACAACCGCATAGAAATTACTATTATTTATTTAATAAGACTAGCAACCAAATATTAAGAACAAAATTCATCCATACCTATGGGCGTAGGAAAATTCCTATATACTTGTGGGCATGGAAAATTTCCTCCATACCTCAATTTCTTATTCTAACTTATACACAAATTGAACAACCTCCCCATGGGGTCAGGTCATTATTTCTATGCATTAGTTATAATTTAATGTTATATTCTTATGAGGTTTTATGCATTATTTTCCTTAAGATTTAAGATGCTGTGGCTATTCATAAACCATGTACACTGAATAGACCTCAATGACATTAAAAAGTTTGCTATTGAATGGAAAAATTACAAAAACCTCTCTGTGGTTTAGTCTAACCTACACTTTGTGTCCTTTATTTAAAAAAACCTACACTTTACCCGATGCTTCCTTTACAATATGTGATAATAACTTCTGAAACCTTAATTTAAACTGTTTGATAGCTATGTTCCAAAATTTTAAGATTTTTAATATTTTTTCATGGCTAACTGATCTTAAAAAAAATACTGATATGTATTTGTTAACAGAAAAATGCATTTACAGAAAAAAAATAACTTAAAATGTCTATTAATTATATAAAAATATTGTAAAGATCAAAATTATTAGAAGATGACTATCATATAATTTAAATTATAGTTTCATAAAATGTTATTAGACATTATAAAAGAAACTGGGGCAAAGTGTAATTTTTTAAAAATAAATAATGCAAACTGTAGGTTTGGGTAAACCTTAAGGCATAATTGTAAGTTTCCCTCTAAATTAATACCAGATATCCAAAAATGTTGACATAATTTATTTAATCTAATAACATCCAATTTATAACTTTTAGGCATGTATCACAAACATAGATACAATCAGAATTATCCTACTCCATAATAATTCGGTACATGCTTAGCCACAAAAAGGATAGAACAAAACAGAGATTGATCATTTTCCCATGATCGTATTCCAGCAATTAAACAAACAAGATAACTGAGTTTGTAGCTTTAAATCTTAAGACAAACTCCAATGGAACTAATATCCTAACTCATGTGCATAAATGGACGAAATATTCCAGAGGTGGAAGTTCATCAATTGGAGACATGAGAAAATTAATGAATATAATAATGCAAATGGTGGTTCGATTGGACAATAAAAAAAATCCATCTGTTTGAGATTAACACCAAAGGAATACATAATCATTATCTTCCATGAAGCCATTAAGACATGATACTAACAAATCAATAAAAAAAAAAAAAACCATTTCCGCTATCCGAATGCATGTCGATTGAGTAGATAAATACTGAAAATATAGTTTTACCTCCGTCATCAACCGATTTCACCAAACAATCAAACACAAACGTAGACTTTGACACCACAATGTAAGAAATCCTACAATAGTGCAGTGAAAAAATTAGTAGGACTTATCTCTAGCCGTAGTTGATCAAGTAAACTCTAATGTTTTGCGTTGTAGAAAATAAACAGAGAATTGAGAAAGTTTTCTAACCTATGCCTATTTACTTTCTTGTCTGTCTTTAACGGGAGATACAGACTCATATATATAGGGTAGACCAGAAACACTAACCAAATAAAAATCTACTACATTAATTCTACTTATCATGGAATTTACCATAATAGTAGGTATCCTTTTCAAATTGCAATATCTCACTAAATTCTTTATGATAAAATTTTTTAATTATCACCTCTATTTTAGTAAATTAATATATACATAAAATAATAACAATAATAATTTAGAAAACCAAAGTGGTATGTGGGCTACACTTTAAGGTATTTTTACAGGGGATTCTGTGGAGGCCTAAGAATAAAGGTTTAAGGAGCTATAGTGTTTAGCAAAATGTATTTAATGAGGTAGTTTTTTAGCTTATAGGTTAGGATAAAATTAAATTTTGTTTTTTTTCATGTTATTAAGTTTGCTATTAAATGTTTATGAATTTTTATTTTCTTAGGCATTTAATAAGAAAAATTCATAAAAATTCAATACTAATATTATGAAAATTTTATTTTCAATGGATTATTATGTTATATTAGCATTCAAATGAAATTAGTTCTAGGAAAAAAAAATTTAAAAATAAAAATAATTCATTTTAAATTAAGTTGACTTAAGTTAAAATAAATTAAATATAAATCTATTGTTTGTTGATTTTATGTCCATTTAATATGTCATTGCTTGAATTTTGTTTTTGTTGTCTTAAGTTAAAATAAATTGGATGTAAATTTGGATTTAGGACCAGGTAAGTGGATTAGCTTCACGGTCTATTTACCAATTTATCGTGGATGCATATATTATTGCATTTTATAAGTTGCATTATTATCGGTCTTGAATTCTAGTTAAAAGTAAATGATATGTTGGCAAGTCAAGAGGAAGAAAAAAACTTCTAAAACTAAGAGTGCCTCTTTTTGGCAAATTGGAAGAGATAAAGTGGAGGCTTTTGTAATTTTTCCATCAAAATCTCCTGAGCTCATGAAGTTTTGCAAGTTCAAGGACTTAAATTTACTGAGTGTTTAGTTATGGACTAACTTGTGCTTGTTGGATAAGGAGGGGGACCATTTGTGCAGTCAAGGCCAAGTTATATGAACTTACACAAATCCAAAAGAAAAAAAAACTTAATTAATGATAATTACTTTATATACTATTATATATCATTGTTTTAAGGTTTGATGCGGTTACACTTTTATTTATGGGTTAATTTTCAAATAAATTTAAGTACTTTATATGCGTAAATATAATGAAATTAAAAGAATTTTAGATAAAATTGTTGATAGTGTGTAACACCCCCATATCCCACATAGGTGAATTGTGGGAAGCCTTATGTTGATATATAGGCTCCAATTATAGAACATAAGCATCTAGCGCTTATCCTTTTCTAAAGAATAGCCCATGTGGTGTGGGCAGGTGTTCCGTTGACCAGTTCTGGATTTGGGTCGTTACAAATGGTATCAGAGCCGACCCGGGATCACGATGGCGTTGCATAGTGGGTATGCACATGCATTGTCTACCGGGACTGATCATGGATTCGGGAGGCTACTTGGCCAAGGGCGAAGTAGTCCGATTAGAGAGGTTACTTGGTCCAGGGAACCAAGTAATCCGATTGACCCCAACGGGGACCTTGGGTACATAAGGGGGGGAGTTTATAACACCCCCATATCCCACATGGGTGAATTGTAGGAAGCCTTATGTTGATATATAGGCTCCAATTCTAGAACATAAGTACCTAGCGCTTATCCTTTTCTAAAGGATAGCCCATGTGGTGTGGGCAGGTGTTCCGTTGACTGGTTCTGGATTTGGGTCGTTACAAAGTTAGGGGTAGGATTAGTTGACGCAATTTACATGAAAGGATAGCTTAATATTTGTATTCTGGCTATCAAGTTACTTCAATCTGTATATGCGGTCTAATAGGATTAGTTGACCCATTTTTCGTAAGGATAGAGTTTATTTATTATTATAACTAAAATTTTATTTATTTTTAGAAACCAATTTTTTTTATAGGTTTGGTATAATGTCATTTTGGCTGATAGTTATTAACATTTAATTACGTTCTATTTTAGTCCTTTTGACCATATATGTTACGTCTTAAGGTTATTAAATATTTTGTTTCAGGCATGAAATTATTAAAAATGATTTGATTTTTGATCTCTTATAAGATGAAAATTATTAGCTCAAGGTTAATGAACACTTTAAATCAATAGCTAATTTGAATTATTGGTTTTCCCTTTACAAAATTGATTTTATTCCATTTAAAAAAGTAAAATTTATAATTTAAATTCTCCATTAATTGTAAAAAAATAATGTTTTGGTTAAATTTGTTGGCAGAAAGTTTCTAGATAGTTTAAAGTATGATTTAAAAAGTTGGTTCGGAACAATTAAATTATGCATTCTAAAACACCTTTAGTAGGTTGGTGAGTAGAATAGTAAGGTGATTAAAGTTTAGGGACTGTAAGTAAACTTAGGATTTAAATTACTTTCCATTAACGTATTCTATATGGTAAGGGACCAAAATAAAAAGTTTTCAGAATAATACGAATATTTGGTAGCTTTTCTAGAAACTTTAGTTTTTCTTTTCTATGGATTAAACTGTGTGATCCCATCTTAGGAGGAACCTCCTTTAGCGCTAGTTTCTGAATATGACATAAAAAAAGTAGGTTTCTTACCACTTGAATCAGTCAGTTGTTGGTTAAAATAAGAAAAATAAAAAATAAAAATAAAACAATTTCAAATATCTTTTGCGGGAATAACTCTTAGAGAGTAGAGAAGCTGAAAACTATAGGACTTTTCTGTATCATTTAAATTAATCTACCAGCCATTCATAATCCCGCGCGTGCTGCGGTTGGGTTAATAGTTTGGTTAACTTACCAACAAAAATTAGGGCTGAGCATGGTTCGGTTTGGTGCGGGTTAGTAGCGGAACCGCACCAAACAAAAAATCCTTCGGTTCTGCAAAAATGCGAACCAACCCGAGAACCGAGAACCGATCAGAACCAGAACCATGGTTCTGGGTTTTCGGTTCTGGGTCCTCGGGTCTGACGATTCCACACCAGATCTCTTCCAACTCAACAGATCAACATATACAGCAAGAATGAGTAAGACTCTGATACAACAAATCAATATATACAGCAAGAACTTTACAATCTTTCTCATTGCCTCATCTTTTTCATCTATCTCTTGAAGAATTTGGCACTCTACTTGAAACCCTAACCCTTTCTCTGTTTCGAACTTTGAAGAACAGCTGAAGAGAGACGAATCGCGGAATCGGTAGCTGAGAAATGGAAATTGAGTGACAGATCAGACGATATTGAATTAAAAAATGGTAATACCCAATGTGGACCATTCATTTTTGTTTAAAAGGATATTCAAACCCCTATACTTTCTAAACTTTCATATTTACCCTTACATTCTACATAATATATAATATACATGTAAACTAATGTATAATTAAGCTCGGTTCGGTTCCCCTTCGGTTTGGTTCCACATGGAACCGAAACCAACCCAAAAACCGATGGTTTTTTGACAGATGGAACCAACCCACGAACCATGAACAATTTTTACCCAACCCAACCCTACCCACCCCTATTGGGTTGGGTAAACCCATGGTTCTACCCGACCCGTGCTCACCCCTAACAAAAATAGTTGGGTTAATTACAATTTACCCCCTGTGGTTTACAAAAATTACACTTTGATCCTTTTATTTCAAAAATCTATATTTTACCCCCTATCTTTTTAATACAGTCCAATGACAACTTTTGAAATCTTAATTTAGACTATACAATTGTCATCTTCAAGTAATTTTAATCTGTATATTATTTGTTATAATTAATTGACATTTAAAAATTATTATTTTAAAAAATAAAGGAAATATAGAAAGAAAAAAATTATAATTTAAAATATCTGTTAGCTATAAAAAAATGTCATACATATTGATATTATTATAAGATAACTATCATAATGTTTAAATTAAGATTTTAGAAGTTGCTTTTGGACTACATTAAAAAGGTAGGGGTAAAGTGTATATTTCTGAAACAGAAGAGGATAAAGTGTAATTTCACCTAAACTTCAATGGACAAATAGTAATTATCCCAAAATAGTTTGGAAAACAGGAGACATTGACCACAAGAATGTATTCCCTCCGTCTTATTATCTTTGCTCCATTTAATTTTTTTGAATAGTTAATTTAAATTTATTCATATTGTTATTTGCTAGAAAAAATTTTAAAAATATATTTAGAAATTATAGGTTTTGATTTATCATTCATGTATAAAAGTTTTTTTTATTTATATACTAAAATGTTGAAAATAAAAAAGCTTAGATTAATTGCTAAAACTGAATGATGTAAATAATTTGGGATGGGGAAAGAGTAATAAATAATTAATAATAGTAGCCACAACTTTTGAAATACATAATTGATAATAATAACATATGCATGTATCCTTAAATAAAAGTTCTGCCAGCATAATAGGAAAACTTAGAAGAACAAAAGGTCACGAGAGAGAGAGAAAGAAACCATCTAGTTGTAGGAGCAAACATGAATAAAGTTGCCCCAACAACCTGCATTTTTTATTCTTTTTCCCATTCTTATTAAAGCACTACACTTCTCCTTGCTAAAAGGAAGTGATTATTTCATTCTTTCATGTTTTTTTCATGCAAGTTTTATACTTCCTCTGTTCCACTCTCTTTGCTCTATTTCTATTTACATGGGGATTAATAACTGCCCCCCATCTGCCACACCATCGAATCACTGCCTTTGCTCACACTGTTCGATTATTCTCCTATCCCGTCATGCTTCCATCTGCCCCTCGCTTCACGCTTTTGACCTTACACTATGCCGTCTGATTACTCACACCTCGCTTCACACCTCTGTTAGCACTTTGCTTCATGTCAACTCTTGTACGCTGCCGACCAGCCTAACCCTGCTGATCAGTTGGTTGTTTTCCCGTTGCGTCGATTTGCCATTTGACCTCTTTGCTTTCATCCCCAACACATTGACTACCATTTCCATCATGTCAATTCCATCCATGACCTATCTATTGCCATCTTCAACCTTCTCGCTTCTATCCCCAAAGCGTCAATTTCCGTCCAAATGCATCGATTACTATCCTTGTTTAGTCAATTCCATTATCGACGCGTCGATTGTTGTCTCCAGCCTCCTTGTTTTTATCCCCCTTGCTTTGATCATTAGCCCGTTGCCTCATTCCTTCACTCTAGCTATTGCCGACTCCTTACCAAGAAGGAATCATCCACGCTGAGATCGGAGTCGGAGGAGAGAATTAAGCAATAAGTTTTAGGGTGGAAGAGAGGAATTAAGTGACAAGAGAATGAGGGTATAATTGTAAAGATATATGGTAAAACTTTTTAAAAAAGAAAATGTTTCAAAGAACTTGGGGCAACCCAAAATGGAAAGTGTTGCAAAGAAAGTGAGATGAACGGAGTATTATATATTCCTGAAAATTATATGAATAATTTTTTGATAAACAATTAAGGTTTTTTTTAAAAAAAGTTCTCACATTTTTCAATTCAAAATAAGAGAAATTATAAAAATTACATTCTTTTGAAAAAAATAATAATAAAAGTGTTTATTCGACCATCTTAAAGTGTTGGAAGATTTTTCACGAAGGTTTGGGTGAACCATACAATTTGTTTCGGTTTTTGTCTGGGTCATGTATACTTACCCTAGAACTTAAAGTTAACCTTGAGCTCAAAAGTAAAATTACATTTGCCCTCTAGTTTTCAAATCCACAATTAATCTTATTTAACTTTAATTTGTCTGTGTGGCTTCAGTTGAGTTGCTAACATTATCGATGAGCATGAGTTGGTTGGATTAGGTTTTTAGTGGAACTAAACCAACTTGAAAATAGTCATGGTTATAGAAGACTTCAACCCAGCTTGAGAACTAAGAATCAAATAGAACCAGGATCATGGGTTTGGGTTTTTTGGTTTTGATTCTCAATTTTTTGGTTCTTAATAAAATTTTTAATTTAAGACACATTGTTCCAACAAATTAAGGTATCCAAAAGCTCACAAACCAAAATGTACAACCTGTCACCTTTTGCCATCTTGTTAGTCAGTTGGCCGCCTGGCATATTTCCACCCATGTTTTCAAATCCATCCATTGGTTTTGCCACAAGTTAGGTTCACAACTCATTTCACTCTCCCCTGTGTGACCAACTATTCTCTGAGACGGTAACTCGTCGTGCTACTTTCCAATCACCCATCGTGCTCTATGAACTACTTAATTGCAATGGCTCTAGTTTAGTCTTGATCTTTGTTCTAAGGCATCATTCGAAAAGCGACCTCATCCTTATCCAAGTTCAGCACCTCCACTACTCCCTTCACCTCCTTCAGTTTAATTCCCTCCCATTAGCACAACTAGTTCATGAACTCTGATTCTGAGCATGGGTTAAAGTCGAGCTATAATTGTCCTAGTGGGATAGGCAAAGTTAGTGTTAGGTTTTCATCCAAAAGCTATAAACACCCTCATAATATAATTTTCAATGCATAAATACATGGACAATTCAGTGATACTGTAAAATCTTATAAAATATTTATACATACACCTTCAGGTTTGATTCTATTTGAAACCAAATCCAACCCGATAACTAATAGTTTCTTCTGATATGAAACCAATTTGTGATTCATGATCTTTTTTTACTCACCCAACCTAACCCAAGAGGGATATAATTAATGTGTGGTCAAAACCAAAGCTTTCACTGACCCCATGTCAAATATCAGGCATTTAAACAATGTATTGTCACCATGGTTGTTAGACAATGGACCAAATTGTTCGATCGAACCTGTCTAATAGTGAACCATGGCTCTTACCAACTCAGGTTTCAACTTATATATGACTAAAGTCAAAACCAGTCAAAACGACATTAAACCTCTAAAAATTGGGTCGAATCATTGATCTTGTAGACTATTTTGAACTAGGGTCAAATAGCAATAGAAAAATACATAAATTGAGAAACAAATATTAAAAAAAAGTCTCTCAGAACTTATTAGGAATTTGTTATCAAGTCCCCCATGTCAAACAAACTCTCTTTGGTCTTTAAGACTTTTTATTTACCCAACAACCACCTCATAAATATCATTTTTCTTGGTGATTTTTGCAGTTGCGGATCCAGAATTTTCTTAAAGGGATCAATTTATATACTTATAGAAATAATAAATTCTAATGTTCAATAATAAAACTTATGAATTTGCATATATACTTTAAGGATAAAACATATATTATTGCAATTGCTCTTGACGAGTTCTCATAGCTTGAAAAAAATTCTACAATTGTATCATTATTAATACTATCAAATACATCTTGTTCAATGTATACTTATAAACAATTATTTAAAAAATCATCTCTCATTTTATTCCACAAATTGCTCTTTATCAACTTCATTGCTAAAAAAGCTTGCTCCATGGTTGACGTTGCTACAGGTAAAATCAATGTCAGCTTCAAAAAAAGGTATACTAGTGGATAGATAAAAGTAAAGCAAACCTTTTCTTAGAAGAAAAAAAATTGACAAAAGCTACTTTTGTTTGTTTGTTTCTGCGGCTCGCTTGGCTTTGGAGTTTCAGAGTTCAACGCCAAAAATCAATTGGGGAGGGTGACTTGGTGAAGCCCTCTTGAATAGAAAAAGGCATAAGTTCCCTTTTAACTCCTAAATTCACATATTGTTTACTACTTGACCCCTAAACTTTGTGTTTTGCTAAAATTTTCCTTGAATTATTTCATATGTTTGAAGATATGCATGTGAGACAAAAGACGTTTAGTATCTAACTGCAAAGAACATGAAACTGAAGTGTTTAAATAAGGGCTTGACCAATAAAAATTTGCTAGAAAACTAAAGGGGGTGGTTCACGACTTGTCTTTTTTTTGGTAGAAAAGAACGACTTTTTATTTTTGTTTCTTATTTTACGGTATATTATAAAAAATAGGGGGTCCAATAAAAATTAAAAGGGGTCCAAGTATTAAAATATTACCCCTTATTAATATTTTTTTAACAAAAGGGGGGTCCATGGACGCCATTACAATCAAGTGCATCCGTCTCTTGATTTTTGTCAGTCTAAAAAAATAAGTATTTTTGTCTCATCAACCAAGTTTAATCTCAAACTACTTGTGATTGTCATTGTGATTAAGTTATCAAGGTAGAAGAAGAGGAAACAGTGGAGAAATTAGGGGAAAATGAGAAAGGTTGAAGTTGAGTTTGGCTACCGTTAGAGAGAGAAAAATGTTTGATGCCTCTAGGGCATAGATATTTGGATTGGATGATTTACATAGTTAGTCCTTGTAGTAGGTTAAAATCTTCTTTACAATCTAGAATACTTTTCAAGTAACAATAAGGTTCTTGCTAAGTTATGGAACAAAAAAATGGAGGTGGTTTTGGCCCGACGATCTAATTGGTTGAACTGATTTGACTATGAATCGGAATCCCTTTCGATTTGGAAAGTGGTCCAAATTTTAAAAAACACTAATTTTCATTGCAACAAGCAGTGGATTTAACTAGAGTCAACCCAATTTATGGAATGCCATGGATTCTTCATAATTAGGCACTTTACTGTGATAAAACATTCATTTTGTCTTGTCCTATTTTTGCCCAAAGAAGGAGAAATTTTAATTGAAAGATTAATAGGGGATTGGACAAGGCAATAGTAATGAGAAGTCTAGCTAAAGGTGTTGAGGAAAATTTGTACTTGTAACAGATCTTAGCTTTTAATAGAATGGTTAGCACAAACATTATCATTTTTGGGACCATGCCTAAAGCTGCAATGTGAGAACTTGAGAGCACAATTTTGGATAGCCTTCATAATAGGAACAATCCCCCAGTCATCATGGTACCCTTGGATGTCCTTATGAAAATTCAAGCTATCCATATCAATCTTTATCTACTATAATTTTAGTTTAATTGCTCTAGATACACCTTCTTTAATTGCTATAGCTTCTGCTATCAATGGATCAACAGCTTTGAAAAATCTTCCTCTTGCAGACTAGTTGGCCTTGATCAACTTATTAATGGGGTTTAAGAAGTTGCCGTTGTCGCACAATATAAAGGAAACATGAGGCAAAGTATAAGTTTCCAAAAATAAGAGTGGCAAAGTGTAAGTTAGGCCAAACCAAAGGAGGCTATTGAAAGTTTCCCTTTCTTTTTTAACTTGAAGCATCACTCTAAGATAAATTCTTCTTACAGCCAGTTGTAGGAGTGAGCATTATTTGGACAAAACAAAAAAAAACTAAAAAAAAAATTATTTTGGATAAAATGATTCAGTTATTTTGTGAAATTGTTTGGTTTGGACTAAAATCAAATTTCTTATATAGTTATCAAATATGTTATTATTTTTAATACTTGAAACCAAATAAATCAAATAAACTACATAGTAATAAATATTTTACCATGTATCATATTGGCCGAACATATATAAAGCTACTTGTTTTAATTTTGGATTGTACATTGTTGATCCTTCTTTAATTTTGGGGATGAGATGTAGAATTCTAAATATTTAATGCATTTTTAGGAAAAAGGAACCAAATAAATTGAATTGAATAAATGAAATCTAAAGTGGATAGTTTGGATCAGTTCTAACATGTAATTTGGATAGTTTGGATATATTTTATAAAAATCAAAAATCAACCAGATCTTTGTATTTGGATCAATCTCAAACTGAACGATCTGAATGATCACCCTAGCCAATTTTACACAAAAATTTTAGATCTTACCACTTCTAGAAACCTTGCTAACTCTTGCACTGCTTTTTGGATGTAATGGAATTTGGGACAAAAAGATGACAATAAGAGTAAAAAAGAAAAAAGTTAAAAGTCAACTTAATAATAAGACTATCTGATGTCATATTGGGCCAAAAGCCTAATACAAGGGCCCAGACCAAGAATCCACCAATTAGCACATGGTTTAGGGAAATTCAACCTAGTAAATTGACACTTAGTCCAAAAGGGAATAAGGCTCCTACATGTAACAGAAATCCTTCATCAATGAGACTTCCAAAGCCAGACGGATGGCATTTGGCTTTCTAAAATGGGACACTCACAATACTTCAAAGTACATTCTAAATCCTTACTTCAATAGCTAATTCAATTACTACTAGAGAGCTAAGTTAATAGTCGGAGGATTCCTTTGGAAATACCATTTGGGGCCCAGACAATGTTGTTGCATACAGGTTCTTGGTTCACTTCAACCAGTAGTTAGGAAGCCAGTTCATTAGGTTTGGTGGGTAGTAAACTATTTAGCCATCTATTTGGCATAGTCTATAGGAAAAATATGGTGAACATGAGGAAATCAATGTGTAATTAGGACCAATCAAATGAAGAGAAAGTCGTTGATAGAGAGCAGGAACCTCAGGAATCGGTGGGGGCCTCTTATGGCTAGGAGGTTGGCCATAAAATTATTAGCAATGAGCCCTTACACCTTCCCCAGACCTAAAAAAATGGAAAAGTCCTTGTCGTCATGTATGATGACCTATTTCAATCTTCCAACATCTGTTATTTGAACAACTGAAGGCCACTGTTCAACAGGAGATTAGGAGGCCCTACTTGGCTACAAGAAGAAGGAGTCAAAAGTCACCTGGTCCCTGATAGTGCAAGCAGAGCCTTACATATGGATCCTCTCTAGGCATCCCGGGCATAATTGAATCACTTGAATGTGATCTTTATTAGTATGATCCTTAAGAGGCTGGATCAAATGGAGAAGCTATTGAAGGCAAACAACCCCTTTCTTGGGAGCTAGACTCCCAAGGCTGGATCAAATGGAAAAGTGATTGAACGTGGACAACCCTTTTCTTGGGAGCCAGACTCCTATACTAGATGTTAATTATTTGTGGATCTAGCCTTTCACAAATGGTATCAATAGTGCACTAACTCTTGAGAGCTTCAGGGTGCCTAAGATCATTTTATATGATGGATTGACAGAGCTTGTCAATCACCTACAACATTATATTACTTGGGTGAGGCTAGAGCGACCGAAAGGTGCAGTTATGTACAGAGCCTTCAACTTGACTTCGATGGGGTTGACAGCGTTGTGGTTTATAACAAATCGGGGTTAACAGTTCCACTCTTTCTTGGATCTTTCATAGAACCTTTAACGTCATTTCCTAGGGAATTGATTGACCCCTAAAATGATGGTTCACCTTTTGAAGATATGATAGAAAAAAGATGAGTCCTCAAAGGACTAGATGAGATGCTTCAACATAGAAGCTGTATAAGAACATGATCTCTCCCCTAAATAACAAATTATTAAAATAATCTAGTGTTTGTAGAGACATTCCATGTTAGCTTAGGATCTGCAAGAGAATCCCATGAGGAATATTGAGGCATCCTTGGATCAAGTCATACGGTATGTACAAGTTGAAAAGCTTAACAAGCCAGTGCTTTCGAAGAAGCACTCGAAGCCAAAGGATAACGGGCCCTCTAGTAAGAGGGGTTGAAAATAGAAGACCTCACACACACCATTACATGATACGAGAACAAACATTTTGTATGCCTCGATGAGCTACAACATGGTGATGAGGCAGTCTCAACCTATGAGACTGAAGACTAATAAAAACCCTAAAAAGTACTGAAATTACAGTAAGGACAAGGGCCACGATATAAAGGAATGTTGGTAGTTATTGGACTTGATTAAGGAGCTAGTCATGGCAAGAAAAACATGGAATATTGTATCCAACCTTTACCAATTGACATGCTAAAAAAAAGGCATTGAAGTGTAAAAAGATGTTGAGAGCTAGCTAAGAAAGGGTGATGTGGAAATGATTATGGAGTTGGGAAAAGAGGGGATGAATATGCAAATGAAGCTCCACCTATCCCTAGTCAGCAAACTCAGCCATTTGTGTACCCCCGAGCTGGGTAGCCCTTCCTCTGAACTACAAATTGAGTACATCTAAGAGACATGCTGGGCAGAACTTAGGCAGCCAAGATGTTTCTAGACTCTTCTCCTCCCCAAAATTGAGAAGCTTCAACTCTTTAAGTTTGCTCCTTCAGTCCCTGCTGTTGCTTTTCGCTTCGTGTGAAACAACTGTAAGTACATAAAGATAATACAAAGTTAAAAGGGAAGGTGACCTACTTAACTCAGGTAGGGAAAAAATCAAGAAAAAAGAAATTTTTGTAGCATTAGCAAGAAGCCTAGGCATATAGCTTGTTTTTTTTATGATGACGAACGGTAGAAGACTTTTAAGAAAGAGGATTGGATGATGCAGAGAAGTGGCTGTTAAGCATCTCACGAGAACTTTATGAGTAGGCAAGTGAAGTGTTTATCTTGGGGTGTAGCATAGGTTTTAAAGGAAGACTAGTTTCTCTCAAATGACAAGATCATAATCCACTTCTGGATTGCAATGTATCCTAGGACTATGTAACTGAAATGCAATGTACCTTGCTTATTCCATTTCATTTAGGGGGTTTTGTTTCCATAATGGGCTTTGACCTACATACTGTGAAGGCCATTAGAGATTCACTCATGGGTTCATTCAGATTGGGGGAGTACATTAGAGAATTACTCATGGGTCATGACAACAGCTTGATCATTATGGGATTTGCTCAAATCAAGGAAGCAATTCCTATAATCAAAGATCCACTTGAAAATAAGGTGAGTTTTCCCCACTACCACCATGTGTCTAGGCCTACAATAATCCTTCTTCATGGGTTATGAGGTACGTTCTACATTCTGAAAAAAAGTGAATGGCAGGACGGTGGCTGTTAACTATATTTGAGAGATTAGGACGTGTTTGTTAAAGCTAGAAGCATGGCAAGTCCTTCATACATTTCAAAAAGGCCAATGAAGCTACTTATAGTCTTTCTCATGAAGCCCTTTCTTTTGACGATTTTAGTCTTTGGTTGGATATTTTTTTTTGTAATCCTTTTTGGCTATTGTAGCATCTGATTGTCTGATTCAATAATACAAGTCTTAGATCATTTTATAAAAAAAAATTATAAAAATTTAGTAACATTATAAAAATTTTGTTTTTCATGAGTGATCACACATACATAATATTAACTTTCAAATTAAATTGGTTATGGACAAAAAAGTACAAAACATAAAATTAAGCCATTTTAAATTAAATTAAATTAATTTAAATTAAAACGAACTAGTTTTGAAGTTGCACATAAACATGTTTTGTAATAGCTTAGTGGCAGTAGGTTTTCCTCACATGAACAATTGGCCCAATAAACCGGTGGAGAATACTTTCTATTTTTACAAAAAAGAAGTCCTTGCTCTTAGAAAACTGCCCTTGCTCCTGGTGAAATAGTTAGAGCTTGGTTCCAGAACACTTTCACACTTATTTATTTGTTAATTAAGAGCAAAGTATTCTATTAAGTATTCTAAGATATAGCAAAAAGTACAAAATACATAGCATAGAAGACATTCCAAAAGAAAAAACTAGAATTGGGAAAGCAACCTCGTCGAGGACGGACCTTCACTCTTACTTGATATATAGAGCATGGAGAACATTTCAAAAGAAAAAACTAGAACCGGGGAGGCCGCATCCTCGGGAACAGACTTTCATTCTTATTTGATATATATATATATATATAGTCGTTGAGCCCAGAAGTGAGATTGAGATTATCGCATTCCTCGTAGCAATCTTGGACACTGTACCCCCCGCCGCTGTACCTGATAAGCTTTACACAGTTGATCATGACTTGCGGTGCTGTTTTAGGAATTGATGGCAGACTTGGAACTGCAAGAATGATACAATAACCCTTCTATTACAATTTCAAATGACCCTAACAACACATGCATAAGACAAAAACAACGACATTTAAATTTTGATGTGGGCTTAAACTTGGCTTGACCCAGGCTTGAGATTCGCTTGAGACTCGATGGGGGCTTAATAGAATCAAGGGCTAATTGTAATTATTTAGATGGGGTCACACATAAGTGTTAAGTAGCTTCAAAGAGGGTAAAGTGTAACTAATCCTACATATAATAGTACTCTATCGACTAAGCACTAAACTAAAAGTTTTGAAACTTGAGGGCAATTATGAGGAGTCATGACCTAACTTTAGGTAAGACTAATGTAACTAACTTTCTTTCATTATAATGGCTAGATGATTGATGAGGTGAAAAAGAAGATTAAAATAAGTGATCAATAATATTACCAAATGTTCTTTTTGATATCGTGTGAAGTTCTTCTACAAAGTCTGCGCTCCATGTTGGCACTGTCAAACTTGAAAAAAAAATGCCTACATCAAAGAAATACATAATGATATTGATTACAGGGGAATCCATAGAATGAAAATGGGGCTAATTTTTGTGATCAGTGGCATCTATCCCTATATAGCTATATCTCCCATATTTAATTTTTTTTCATAACCTAAAAATTATTATTTTTATTATTATTATCATTATTATTACTGTTGTTGTAGTTATTGTTGTTGTTACTACTAATGCTACTATTTTTTTTAACTTTCAAAAGCAAACTGCACAATATATACAAATAAAAATATACTTTCTCTATCCAACATGATTTCACACTTTTACTATTTTCCAAAGGAATAAGGAAGTAATAACATATAGACATATTGTACAGAATTTATATATAGTATTACATTTACCTAACCAAAGGATCACAACTAAAACATAATAACTAGATAGATCTCGTTGAACTCACTGAGAAAAACATTTTTCTGAAAAATTTTAGGAGCAAGCCGAAAGAAAAGAAGCTTTTTTGAAACAAAAATCATGTGATAGGCGGGTGAAAGAAGGGGATGAAAACTCTGGTTTTTCAACAGAATTATGTCTGAGAATTTCTGAAGGAATGCTGTGAAGGGCATCAATGTTCATGGACGATGGATTGAAGATCAACCAAAAATTAAATCTAAGGCTTTCAGATTTTTCAAAGAAAAGTTCAGAGAACATCATATGTGTAGGCCATTGTTCTTCTTGGAGAAATTAAAAAAACTAAGTTAGGAAGATGCATCAAAGTTGGAAAAACCAATTGAATAAAAAGAAGCCAAAGACGCAATCTGGAGTTGTGGAAGCACAATGTCTTTAGGACTAGACAGGTTCAATTGTGGGGTTTGGAAGAAGTGCTGGCATATAGTAAAAAATGTTGTTATAAACTTTGTCAAAGCTTTTGAGTTTTCGGGCAAGCTTGGGCAAGGGTGCAATGCTTCTTTCATTACTTTGATTCCAAAAAAGGTCAACCCCATTGGTCGAAGTGATTACAGTCCCATTAGACTCATTGGATCACTTAAAAAAATCATTGCCAAGGTTGTGGCCAATAGACTTCGAACTAAAATTCAGCTGCTAATAAGTGAGACCCAGTCCGCTTTTGTTCATGGGCAGCAAATTCTTGATGATGTTCTGGTTGCAAATGAGTTGGCTCACTTCATTAAAAAAAAGAAAGTCAAGACTACACTTTTCAAGGTGGACTCAGAAAAGCCTTCGATACTGTGAATTGGAATTTTCTTATTAATGTTATGAGATAGATGAATTTTGGTGATAGGTGGATTAAATGGACTCAAGGTTGTTTTTGCTTTGCTTTGATTTCAATTCTTATTAACGGCAGGCCCATGTTAGAATTCTTAATGAAGAAAGGTCATCACCAAGGTGATTCCTTTTCTCCTTTCTTGTTCTTTATTACAGTGGAAGCTCTACATTGTTTGATTGAGTAGGCATTGGAATTATGGGAAATTAAAGGCATTCTTTTAGGTTCGAATAATGTGGTGATAACTCATCTTCAATTTGCTTATGATACCATTATCTTTGGAGAATGGAGTGAGCATAATGTTTTGTAATTCAGGCAATTTTAAGGTTTTTCCAGTTGATTTCAAGGCTAATGATAAATCTTGTAAAACATAGTCTAATGGGCATGAATGTGGCTGTAATTGAGGTTAAAAAATCTAGCCAATAATTTGGGTTGCAAAGCAAAAGGGCTACCCTTCAAATATCTCAGTTTTTTAGTTGGGAGCTTAGTGAAAAAAGCTTTAGATTGGGAACCAGTGGTTGACAAGATGAAATCAAAGTTTGCCAGATGGAAAATGAGGCTTATGTCTCCCGGAGCATGAATCACTCTCCTTAAATCTTGTCTCACGAGCTTACTTATATTCTTCATTTCTTTGTTTTGTTGCCCTCTAGAAGTGTTAAGAGTAGTTGAATCCTTGAGAATTTTTTTCCTGGGGTTCTGGACAGGGTAGAAAAATCAATTGGGTTTCTTGGAGTAAAGTGTTGGTGGACAAAAGTTTGAGAAGGATGAGTGTGGGTAGCTTAGAAGGGAAAAATGTTGCTTTGTTTTCGAAGTGGTGGTGGGGATTCAAATTAGAAAAGGAAGCTTTATGGAGAAAAGTTATTGTTTCGGCGTATGGAGATGAAGGTGGTCTAGGTCATAATTTAATTAATTCTACTTCGGGGGCTATTACGGGCATCTAAGAGGTTTTTTTGAGAAAAGGACATAAACATAGAAGATCGTATGTTTTGGTGAGTGGGGAAAGTGAAGATATTTGGTTTTGGTATGATCTTTGGGTTGGAAGTGAAATTTTGAGAGTTAGATTTCCTAGGATTTTTTTTTCTTTCATTGGAGAAATAAAGTAATATTTCAAGAATGGGTTCCTAGGTGGGAGAAGATTGGGTCTAGGGTGGGTGTTGGGGGAGGCTTGCAAGAGGAAAAGAGGTGGGAGAATGGAAATATTTTCTTTCTCTTTTGTCTTCAGTAACCTTGAGCTGGAACACTTCAGGCAAACTAATTTGAAAGCCCCCAAGGGATCCTTTTCCATTAAATCATTGGCCAAAAAGTTTGACCTTCATTTCGACATCGGAGGGCTTTCAACTACAGGTTTTTTGTGGAATGGATGGTGTCCTAAAAAAATCAATTTCTTTGCATAGAAATCTATACAAGGATGTATTCTAATAAATGCAAGTTTAGTTGCTAGAGGTTTTGCCTTGGATACCACCTATTGGTTTATAATGGAACTCAAGAAATTGTGGAGCACGTTTTGCTCTCTTGCCGCATTACGTTACAGGTTTGGCAGGTTGTTTTCCAATGGTAGGGCTTTGTTTATCCTGGTGCTTTTTGCCATCTTTTAATGCAGCTTCAACCTACTACTGTTAACTTGGCATCACGTAAGGCTTGGGATGTGATGGTAAAATGAACAATTTGGATAGTTTGGCTAGCTCGGAATAGGTGAAGTTTCAAAAAAACCCCTTTGGATCACTTGGAGTTGACTTCGTTAATTAAATCCACTTCTTATTTTTGGAGTTCAAAAAGATCAGGTAGGATATACTGTCTTTTATGCCATGGTGCCTGAACTTGGTCTTAACCTTGTAAGTTCTATAGGCTCTATGTGTTAAGTCTCTCTAAAAAAGTTATGTAGTCTATACTGTTCCTTCCCAACTGCTTGTTAGATTCTCAATAAAATTTTTCTGTTCACAAAAAAAAAAAAAAACTAGAGAGATGATACCTTATTAGTAAGATGAAAATTGAAGAATTATGAATAAAATTACAAAAGTGTTATTTATTTTAGAAAGAAAATTCTTTTAAAGAGTATAACATAAAATGTTATCATGAAAATAATGGAGCTTATTGTGAAAGCTAAACATAGTGATTAACACTATAAATTGTACCAAATAATAAAATTGTACCTCGCATGGTTAAATCCCAATATTTTTTAAAATGTAAACTAACTAGCTAAATAGGACATAAAGCTACTATATTGAACAACTAAGGAAACATGCCAATATATAAACTCTAAACAAACTAAAAAAATAGAAGACGAGAGCTGTCCTCTATGTAAGAGCTGTTGTGTAGCTACAAACCATATTTTCATTTGCTATCAAGTATCCAATCAGATTTGGAGAAGGTAGGTCAATGGTAGCATCTACAAACAAGGGTTGGAGCTGAGTTATTATAGGTATTAGTTGAAAGGCCAAGTATCCAGGGAAGTAGATAACAATTGCTTGGATAGGAAGACAAGTACTCTTGTAACAGCATGGGCCATTTGTAGAGGATGAAATAAACTTATGTTTAATAAAAAGTGATTTTCAGCCGATGATGGTCTTTGTAGAGATTCAAATGTTTTCTTTTGGCTAGATTTGACATAGGTGGCAAAATTGAAGTGTTCTTGGTTTGAGCGGTTTAAAAATTCATTGTTGGCAAAAAAAAAAAATGCATGTAGAAGATGGTTGTTTTCTTTGGTTGTCATTACTTTGCAGGGAAGGTGGATTAGAAGTTTTGAGTGGATTTGTGTGCAAAGGCTATATGGATGAGTTTATCCTTTTTATGTAAGTGGTTGAAGATGTAGGGGACATGGTAGGTGATAAAGGCACACATACCAGGTGCATGGGAGTAAAGTCAAATAGAAGTCTTTACTAAGGTGACATAATCCTTCTCTTTTGAGTTACTGCTCTTACTTTTACTCTCAACTGCCGCTCATGCTCACATTTTTAAAACACGTTTACTTGCTTAAATTCAAAAAAGTCACACATTTTCAACTTTTGCTTTCCGGATGCTTTGTGTTGCTTAGGTCTTCACTTGCTCGATTTACCAGTGTTACATTAGTTCTGGTGAAAAGGTTAGGCTGAAATCATTTATATGCTAATGGTGTAAACCGAGGAATTGTAAGACCATTTGGCTTCTAGGGTTAGTTTTTGCAAACTAACCATATAGCTATGTTTCTAATTTAAGGATTACATTGTAAGGTTTCAAATAACGTAGGGATTATTAATGCTAGTTTACCCTAACTGCCTTGAAACTATTGGGGAGTTATGTAGTTTGCAAAAGCCAGACGAACAATTTGGCATACTTATAATGACTCTATAGGGGGACCTATGGTTATTAAATCTAGGAATTACTAAATTGCTACATGGAGAATAGGTTTAGGAGACAAGATATGAGGTGTCTCTTAAGAATAACTTATTACGGGTGGTAAGAAATATAAACACTATGAGGGAGAATACTATGTTTTACGAGAGTACTCATGAGACACTTGTACCTTTTGATTGATATGTGCAATTTCCCATCCCTTATAATGGATTATCTAGAAACAAATGTGAATTTAAGCTTATAGTAGAGAGTTCAAACCAAGTAAAATGTTGGAGATTGATTTGTTGTGTGTGTGCAAATGGTATTAGACTTTATGGAATGGTCTGGTACATTATCAATTGTGACAAGTGGTATTACAAAATAGTGATGCCCAAGAAAATGCATCAAGTTCTCGGCTAGACACATATTGCCAACTAATTTTGAGGAAATTTTATTGTTGAAGACTAGGTTATTCTTTATAATCCATAATGAATATGCACAAAATAAGACACCTAGAATATATATCCAAAAAGACTTTGGTTTGTCTTAGATGGTGGTGGAGCTTGACGTGTAGGAGGTGGTTTGAGCCATTGCCACAAATGGGGAGGTTGGTCGGAGGCTTTCCACTATATTTGAGAGATTAGGATGTGTTTGACATTGTTGGAAGCTTGGGAAGTTCTTCATATGTTCTCAAAGCCGATAAAGCTACTTATTGTCTTACTAACATTATAAAAATTTTATTTTTTGTAAATTATTATAACTACATAATATTAACTTTCAAATAAAATTGGATAAGAATAGATGTCAAAATAAAAATTAAGTCATTTTAAAATATGTTAAGTTAAAATAAATTGGGTCTTAAGTTGCGCATAAACTTTTCTTGTAATAGCTGTGGAAGTTGGTTGTCCTCCCACGAACAATTGGGCAATAAAGTGACAGAGGATCAACTTGAATCCTGAACCTTGGAAAATTGATCAGTTTAGTCCCTCAACTCACTTATGCGCTCACTTGGCCACAAGTGACAAAAACGCCATTAAAGAGACAAACAGAGCTTCCTTCTCTCGTTCGTTCCCAATGTTGCCTTTATCTTCCCTTTGCCCACCTGGGTTTTGATTGGATTTCCTGACATTGCGGAGACCCAATAGCGGATTGACATCAGAGTCCCAATTGGAGACCCAATAGCAGATTGACATCTGCGAAATTGGAGACACCATGATTCTCTACCACCATTGACGAACGAAGCATGCAAAGAAGAGGAGAAGGCCTAGAAGTTGAGTATATTTTTCATCGTAATGATTCATCTGATTTGTTCGGGTGTTCTTCATCGGACTTGACAACGTGCATGATTCATCTGTCTCGAAGTGACGCGAGATACTATTGAAAGGAGCGGTGGAGGCTTAAGGTAGAGGTGGGGCGGAGGGGGGGGGCAGGAGGTTGCTTCGGTGTCGGAGGTAGGAGAAGTCGAAAAGGTTGTGGAAGGCAGAGATCAGGCGGAGGAGGGGGCGGTGGTGGTAGCTGCTCCGTTAAAGATGGATGGCGTGAGGATTAAGCCAAGTCAAGGGATTAAAGTGACCGATTTATCAAAGTTCAGGATTCGAATTGATCACTAATCAAAGTTCAGGGTTTGAGTTGATCCACTTTATAGTTCAGGAGGCAAACTGTCTGAGTCACCATAGTTCAGGGGAGCAATAGGTATTTAAACCTTTCTATTTTCACAAAAGAGAAGTCCGAGCTCTAAGAAAACGGCCCAGCTCCCGGCGAAATTATTAGAGCTTGGTTGCAGAGTTCCAACAAGGTCAAGGGTTCAGGGGCTGGTGAGAGAGAAAAGAATCAAACTTGTAAAAACAAATTGTAAGATTTAAGCCCATTGTATATAAAAATAATAGAATTTATAATTGAACGCATTCACACGTATTTGTATATTAAACGCAAAGCATTTATTAAGTACTTTGAGGCAGAGCAAAGGGTACAAGATACATAGCATAGAAAACATTCCAAAAGAGAAAATTAGGACTGGGGAGGCAGACTCCTCGGAAACAGACCTTAATTCTTATTTGGTACACACACATAGCATAGAGAACATTCCAAAAGAAAAAGCTAGAACCTGGAAGGCAGCCTCCTTGAGGGCAGACCTTCACTCTTATTTGACATATATGTGTATGTACATATGTGTGTGAGTGTCTCTGTATGTATGTATATATCCGTGTGACACATAGCATATATAGTTTTTAGGTCGTAATTTATTTCCCCTTGGTATATTTTTACGAAAGCTTAGTTATGTGTGTGACTTGATCCATTGGCATGATCACTTGGATCCTGCATTGTTTCATCCTCTGATGATTCACTGGAACCGCCACTTGCGCTACAGGTGCTCATGGAATCATTTGTGCTGTAATTATCATCAGTTGGGGGACTTCCCCCCATTGATGATTCACTGCTATCACCAGTTGACATTTGCCCATCCGTTGATTCGCTGTCAGTTGGGCTATCTGCAGGTACCGGTTGAAAATCGTGTAGTCGATGAACTCGCGGGTCACGGCAGCAGTAATAACGATTCTCAGTGCATTCCTCAAGCCCAGAAGCGATATCAAGATCATCGCATTCTTCGTAGCAGTCCTGATCAGTGCAAGCCCCGTCGCCGTACCTGATAACCTCTGCACAACTGATCACGACCTGCGGTACTGTTTGAGGAAGTGATGGCAGACTTGGAACTGCAAGAATGATACATTAACTTCTCATTGACAACTTTAAATGACCCTAAGGTGTATGTCTATATATGTATGTGTGTGTGTGTGTGTGTGTGTGGCATTTTTCCAACTTTACCTGTAACATGTAAACTACGAGAGGATCAATTATGCATGGTGAAGCTAAGTAGAGGGCCTAATAAGAATACTACTTCAAGAAAAATAAGAAGAAAGAAAATCATCTAATGTGATTGCGTGCTTTATTTTACCCTTTATTTCAAGCAAGCAATCAAATCAATATCATGTTATTGTTTTGGTACACTATTTTTATTCGATTCAAGGACTAGATATAAAAGCCCACATGCTATCTCTTGTTTTTCCAGAACTTGTACAATTTGATATATTTCATGACCCAAAACACGAAAAACCACGACTTTTAGATTTCATTGTGGATTCAGGGACCAATTGTCAGGGGATAGAATGTGGGCTTAAACTTTGTTCGGCCCAGGCCTGAGGTCTGCTTGAGACTCCATAGGCTTAACAGAATGAAGGGCTAATTATAATTATTTAGACGGGGCCACATATAAGTGTTTGGCAACTTTAAAGAGGATAAAGCGTAACTAATCCTACATATAATGACACTCTATCAACTAAGCACTAAACTAAAAGTTTTGAAGCTTGAGGGTGGCTATAAGGAATCACTACCCAACTCTAGGGAGGACTAATGTAACTGAATTCCTTTCATCATAATGGCTAAACGATCGATAAGGTAAAAAAGAAGACTAAAATAAGTGATCAATAATATTACCAAATGTTCTTTTTGATACCACGTGAAGTTTTTCTACTAAGCCTACGCTCCATGTTGGCACTGCCAAACCTAAAAAATAAATGCCTATGTCAGAGAAATACATAATGATATTGATTATAGGGAAATACATGGAATGAAGAATAGGCTAATTTTTGTGATTAGTGACATTTATCCCTATATTGCTATGTCCCTCATATTTTTTTTTATAACCTAGAAATTATTATTATTATTATTATTGTTGTTGTTGTTGTTATTGTTGCTATTATTGCTATTTATTGTTTGTTTGTTTGTTTTTTTTTTTAATTTCAAAAGCAAACTACACAATATAGAGAAATAAAAATATACTTTCTCTATCCCGTATTAGTTCACACTTTCACTATTTTCCTAAGGAATAAGGATGTAGTAACATATAGACATATTATACAAAATTTATAGTATTACATTTATCTAATCAAAGGATCACAACTAAAACATAAGAACTAGAGAGATGATACCTCATTGGCAATAGGAAATTGAAGAATTATGAATAAAAATATAAAAGTGTTATTTATTTTAGAAAAAAAATTCTTTTAAAGAATATCACACAAAATGTTATCGTGAAAATAAGAGAACTTATTGTGAAAGCTAAATGTGGTGCTTAACATTATAAATTATACCAAATAATAAAGTTGCACCTCGCATGGTCAAATCTCCATATTTTTTATAATGTAAACTAACAAGCTAAATAAGACATAAAACTATTATATTGAGTAACCAAGGAAACAAGCCACTTTATAAACTCTTAAAAAACAAACTAAATAGAAGCTGAGAGCTGTCCTTTGTGTAAGAGCTGTTGTGAAGCTACAAACCATATTTTCATTTGTTGTCAAGTATCCAATCAGATTTGGAGAAAGTGGCTCAATGGTGGCGTCTACAAACAATGGCTAAAGTTGAGTTGGTACAAGTTTTAGCTGAAAGGCTGAGTATCCAAATTAGTAGAGAACAATTGCTTGGATAGAAAGGCAACTACTCTTGCACTGGCATGGGCCATTTGGAGAGGAAGAAACAATCTTCTGTTTAATAACAAGAGATTTTTTAGTGATGTTGTCTTTGATGAGATTCAAATGTTTTATTTTGATTGGATTCGACATGGGTGGTCAAAACTGAAGTGTTCCTGGTTTATGTGGTTTAACAATTCATTTTTGGCAAAAAAAATTGGATTCAGAAGATGGTTATTTTCTTTGGCTGTCATCACTTTGCAGGGCAGGTGGATTTGTGTGGAAAGGCTATATGGATGAGTTTATTCTTTTGTACATGGTTGAAGATGCCGGGCACAAGGTGGGTGATGGAGGCAAGCGTACCAAGTGTAGGAAGTATAGTCAAACAAAGGTCTTCACCTAGGTGACATAATCCTTTTACTTTTACTTAAATGTAATGATTTTCTGCTCTTGCTCCTACTATTTGCTTATACTTTCTAGATGCTTTGTGTCACTTAGGTCTTTACTTGCTGGATATATTGGTGTTACATTACTTTTGGTGAGAAGGTCAGGTTGAAATCATTTATATGCTAACGATGTAAACTGAGGAATGGGAAGACCATTTGGCTTCTTGGGTTGGTTTTTGCATACTAACTCATTGTTATGTTTATAACCTAAGGATTATATTACAAGGACCCCTATAACTTAGAATTATTAATGCAAGTTTACCTATCTCCTTGATGATAGATAGAACTTCGGTATTGAAATGGCCGAATAAAAGAATATTATAGTACGACAAGTAATGGGAAGTTATGTAGTTTACAAAAGCCAAATGAACAATTTGGCATCCTTCGAATTAGCTCATCATGACTCTATGAGAGGAACAAAGGTAATTAGGCCGAGGAAATGGCATATTTCTAGATGGGCAACAAGTTTAGAAGACAAGATATGAGGCATCTCTTAAGAATAACTTATTTTGGGTGTGTTAAGAAATATAAATGCTATAAAGAAGAATCCTATATTATATAAGAGTACTCATAAGACACTTGTAACATTTGATTGATGTGTCCAATCTCCCATCCCCTATAATAGAATGTCCAGAGACAAATATGAATTTAAGCTTATAGTAGAGAGTTTGAACCAAGTAAAATGTAGGAGATTGATTTGTTATGAGTGAGCAAATGATATTGGACTTTGTGGAATTGTCTAGTGGATAAGCAATCATGACAAGTGGTATTGGAAAATAGAGATACCCAAGAAAAGGTATTAAGTTCTCAACTGTGCACATATTGCTAACTAGTTTTGTGGAAATTTTATTGTTGAATACTAGATGATTCTTTTTAATCCAGAATTAATATAAACAAAAGAAAACACCTAAAATATAAATCCAAATTGGATGTAGTGCATACCTAACAATTGAATTAGACTTGTTGGGTATTAAAACTAACCCAAGTGTGGAAACAAAAAACGTTGAGGTTGGAAAAGGGGATGAAAATGGACCTGTTGGCATGAGTTGTTGAAGAACTTGGATAGATTGACAGCTCGGACATGACATGTGACTAATGTCACAAAGAGGAAGCATGCACTTGAAAAACTAGTTCCTTGTTTGCCCATCACCTATCAATAAGAGAAAGAGAGAGAGAGGGTGTACAAACTAGTATTCTTAAAGAATGAAAGGAATTGTCTTTCTTGTGTACTTATGCATACTTTCCCAGTTCAACTGCTACCATGGGCTTTACACAATTGATTAGATCATATAGATAATCCATTCTGTTGACTTTAGTTCATTTAGAAGATGTAGTTAAAGATGGGAAATTTAATGATAACAAGGACATCAAACATCAGATAAGCAGAGTTCAAGGCTTGGAGAAAGGAATAGATAGAGGATTGTAGTGACACAATGGCTGGAGGAATGATATTAGTGAGGATCATAACATATGAAAAATAGGCATAACTTGTAAAAATTAGCCACATGTATAATACATATGAATGAATATGAATGAAAGAAGGAATGAAAATATAAATTGAAAGGTAGGATATGTATGAGAACATACCATTAGACTTCTGTAGATGCAAGGAACCAATGAGACTGATAAGAACCACAAGCTTTAGAGCATTCATGGTGATATCCCGTAACTCAAACAAACTAAGCTGTTTTTTTTGTAGTTTATTGTGAATGATTAATTTAGACCAATCAAGAACCAACTTATATAGCCATTGATTTAAATGTTGCTAAATCTGAATACGACAACCATCATTATTAATTAAATACATGCTAATTTATTTTTAACTGGCCAATCAAAAACTAATTTCAGGATTTTGGGGAACAATGGCATATGCTTATTGAAGAACAAGAGTTCCATAAAAAATATGAATACAAAGATTATTGTTACTTACCCTACAATAGTTTTTTTTTTTGCACAACAAGGAGTATATATGGATATGTGAAGACTAGTTTTTTCTCCTTCTTCTTTTTTCATAGAAAAGGCAATTATTTTTAAACTAAGAATAGCTATGAAAAAAAGTCAGAAGACCTATTACATAAAGTCATAATATTCAGGACCAAAGCAAATAGATTAGGCTACATATTTATAACTCTAGTTACATATTCCCTAGTGTTATCCCTATAAAAAATGTTTACTAAGAAGTCTAGGGGGTTGTTGTAGAGTACGAACGACAAGCCATCCTTTGGCTTACCTCTAGAAAGAAGATCTGTTACTTGAGTTTCCTATCAACATGAGCCTCTTATTTCTTGAATTTGAAGTTGATGCATCAGGTACTTGAATTAGACAAAATTGGCATCAGTATGGGTTTTAAAGTATTGTTGGAGGTTAGAGACTAAGTTGCCTTTTGGCAATCAGTCTCAATCTCCACTTGGATGTTCCCCATAACGAAAGCAAGTTGAAGGCCATTCCTCAAAGCACACATCTCAGCCTTAAGAGGAGTTGTGTGACCAATACTTCTAGCACAAACAATAACAGAAGTAGCATTTGTTAGTGTTGTGCCCAAAAGACAATCATGAGATGATTGTATTTTTGCACATTGAGTCATGATATTTTATTAAGGCATTAATCCAGCAATTATGTTTGTTGTTTTGTTTCTTCGTAACTTAACAAACATAATTGTAACCCTAGAATAATGATATTCTTAAACGTCCCTGGTCTAGAATTATTGTGGAGCGGGTTGCAATAATACATAATGACTAGCATATGTGGAGACTAATATGAGATATGTAGTCTACATATGGGTACAAGTTGGAGAACTTGTGTACTGGACCGACCCACCATGAGAACACTTCATGGATCGTTATATGAGTGTCATAAGTGATTCTCATAGTGATCATGGTATATGTAGTCCTTCGACCTAAGATCATCAAGGTTCCCTACATGTGAGTCACATATTTTGATACTTTCCTTTGTTGCTCGTAACTGAGTGAACTTGAAGGAGGTCATTGGGTATGTCACTTATCATGCGGAGGGATTTGTATGATCAAGATGGGATTTGTCCCTCCTATGTAATGGGAGTGATATCTTCGGGCCCCTTGATAGAGTGAGACTTAGAAAATGCATGGCCATGCTCGGATGAGTTAATATACGATATCAATGTTATCAGCTTAAGTTAGTTTACTCGGTAATCAAGAAACCAAAGATTGGGCTATACGAGAGTGACACATTCCATGTCTCGTGCTTAGTCTTGATATCTTGGACAAAGGGACAATGGCATATATCGGTGATGATCATAAAGGTTTAGTCGAATCACCGACAATCTTGTCACTTGGGTAGCAATGATGTGTTGCTAGACACCGCTCATTGCTTATGATCATAAATGTGATTTATGATCATTGCCAATGTGGGAAAAGCCTATTGGGTCGCACACACAAAGCTATTTGGATCATTAGAGTGCATGGGCTAATTATTTGGGTTATGGTTTCACTTTAATTTCGTATTAATAATGGGCCCAATAGTTGAACCATTATTAAGTCCGAAATTAAAGCCTAATTGGATTAGGGCTTTGAAACCCATTAGGCCTGGAAGTTGAGTCTCACTATAAATATAACTTCTAGTGAGAAATTCGCAGGTCTCCTTGCCCTAGCCTCCCAAAAGGACAGCCGCACTCTTCTCTTGCAATTCCTTGGAGGACGCAAGCTAGCACTGCGAGCGCAAGAGAAACGCATCTGCTGGGACGTGGTGGAAGCATGGTGATCCCGAGAGGCTCGTGTGGATACCATAAAGAGCCTGAACATGTCAACTGTTAGGTTTTGTGATTCGACTCTACAGTTGAGTGAGAGATCTCAACCGAAAATTAGGTATGAAAATTTTCGAACACCCGATTTACCCCGTTTCACTTGGATCCTGGAGGGTTTCGGTTAAATTCCGCTGCACTGTTTGGCTCCCGAAACCCAACAGCATTATGGTCCCTAAGTATTGCAGTAGTTTTATCATGACTATTTCCATTGACTGAAGGCATGACAGCCAACTTTGAAAGTACTAGGTTTAGGGGGTCTCATTTTACTTGTTTTAGACTTGAGAGCAAGAAAGGTAGTGCAATATTGGATAATATCATTTAGACCTTTTGAAGGTGACACATGAAAATTTTGAAAGCAAGTCACAAGTCTTATTTTCCAAACATTCTAGATAATGAAAGCAAATGATTAATTAATTGGAATTTTAAGTAAACCTGATGGGGTATCTCGTAAAAATTATCCACATGTATCATTAATATGAATGAATTTCCATGAAGGGGGTGAACAAAAATACAAATTGAAAGGTAAGATATAAAAACACACCTCTAAACTTCTACAGATGCAAGGAACAAACAAGAACAATGAAAACCACAATCTCCAAAGCATTCATGGTGATATCTAGCAACTCTAACAAAATAATATGTTTATTTGTAGTTCATTGCAAATGATTAAGTTAGACAAGTCAAGGTCCAACTTGTATAGCCATTTACATGAATGTTGGTGAATATGAATAAGGCAGCCATCATTGTTAATTAAATACATGCTAATTTATTTCTAGCTAATCGATAAAAAAAATAACTTGAGTATGGGGAACAATATCATATGCATTTTTTTTATATTAGAATAAGTGTTTTACAAGAACAATGATGATGAAGACTCTTATTACACACCTATAATAGTTATCCACAAGAACTATGATGAGAAAGGCTCATGTTACCTAACTGTAATAGTTTTCTTTTTTGGCACAACTAGGAGTATATTCGGATATGTCAAGCCTAGTTTCTTCCCAAAATAGTTGTTTGTAACTATACCTATCCCTAGAGGTGGGCATCGGGTTGGGTTGAGACTGCGATCGGCTCACCGTTAAACTCGGCATGGCTTGGTCAAGCCCGGTTCACCATGGGCCTAGGCAAGGCACAAATAAGAGTGTGGCAGGTGTGGGCCTTGTTCGACACGTTGTCAAACCCGTCCTCTCCCCTTGAATATGATAAAATGTTTTATGCAAGTTTTTAAATTTTAGAGTTAAAATTCATTCTACCCATTCTTTCAAAGTTTTTGCCTATTTTCACCAAGTTTGTTTTAACTTAAATCGATTGACTTCCAAATGACTTATTTTGATTCTTATGTCTTTTTTACCTAGAACTAATTTTAATTAAAATTAAACATTATGTAGCTGCATTAATCTATTAAAAATATAATTTGTATAATCTTACTAAATTTTTATGAAATTTTCTAGTTTAAGGTATTAAAAAAGAAAAATTCATAAAAATTTAACAACATCATAAAAATTTACTTTCAATTAGATTAATATATCTACATAATATTAGCTTTCAAATGAAATTGGTTTCAGAAAAAAAAATGTTAAAATAAAAATAAGTCAGTTGACTTAAATTAAAATGAATTGACTTTTTATTTCCAATGGGTTGCATATCGCTTATTTGGTGGTAAGTGCTTTCCTTGACCATAATTTTTCTCTTTTTCTTTTTTTACAGATGTTTAGTGCTAAGAGAAAAGCATATGCCTTTGCGGCAAGAGATGAGTCCCCTAAGGTGCAACCCTTTGATCATGGGGAAGCTCGTAGCCTAAGAATCATGGAGACTATAGAAGCCATGTCTAGTCTCAAGAAAGAGCAGTTCCTTCTTACAAGCATGCACACTCCCGTTGTGAAAAAGCATGAAAGGGCTAACAGACACAGGGATAAGTGTGTGATTGTTAATGCTGATCAGATTAGGGTAGGTTTTACTTTCCTATCCACCACTAATCTCCTAATTATGTAAATATTTCATAATTCCTCCCTCTTAATTGCCTTCAACTACTATTTGCACAATAATGCCTTTCTAGTGGCTTGTGACTTTGCAAGGTTAGATATTAACTGAAAGTGCTCTTTTTCTTTTATTCCCTAACCTTAACAGATTCGCCCCTACTATTTTCAACCTCAAACTGAACTCATTCAGCTATAACATTTCCTTTCTGATAGCCGAAGGGCTATCGCCTCTCCCAGTACGTACTTCCCGCCGAAGTTGTGTTCGGGAAGTCTGGCGTTAGCCGAAAAGAAGCACTGTCATTGACCTCGGCAGGAGCGAAGTCAAGCACCAAGAAGTCAGGACTTCGGCTAAAACGCTAGGAAATCCAAAGGTATTGCCAGCTCCTTCGGGGAACCAAACAGATCGCCTTCGGGACAAAGGCCTAGCCCTTACAAGCAGGAGAAAATCCTCCGAAGGCAGAACCACCGAACTAAAGGACTCCCCGAACTATGAGTATAACTCCCGAAGAAGGGCGTCCATACTAAAGGACGACCTCGCCCAAAGGACCTCGGGAGTACGGCATGAGCATTTAAGGAGTCTCTGCCATGTCACCCACAGGCGTTACATGCCACCCCAAACGGCGGTCTGACACGCCGACGCCGTCTAGGTCTTATCACGACCTGTCTTGGTTCAAGGCTCAAGGAGCCTGCCACCGGCTACTTATCCCCTACACCCAGAAACTCAGAGAACATCCGACCGAACAGATGTCGTCATCTGAACGAGCTGGGCACTCCTATAAATACCAGGGAACAGACCCTGGCAAATGGTTCGACTCCTCCTCCTTGAGAAAACACAAACAGGCAAGGCCACTAAACTTCCTAGTGCTCCCCCTCTTTCACCTCTCAGGACATTCACTAGGGCATCGGAGGCTCATCCCCGGAAAAACACCCCGGGGACCTCCTAACCCTCTTTTCCAAGTATTTTCAAGCACACTCCTCTGGGAAATTTGAGCTCCAGGCGTTCTCCTCCTCAGGAAGTCCTTCCCGAAGTCACAATGTCTTCCAACAAAGATGTCTCTGGGCATCATTTGGCGCTGTCTGTGGGAACCCATCCTCAGGTCGCCGTCGTTGAGACTCGGCGTTCCAAGGACAAGGGACTCCCGAGGTCCCCGTCCGCGCCTGAAGTTCAACCGGCTATTGAGCAAACCATTCCAGGGACTTCTTTGACGGAGGAGGAGCGTCATCTTGTCATCACCATGAGTTTTCTGCGCGACTTTCAATGGTCTGTTGTGGCTAAAATGACGCAACAGATAGACCGAAGGTGGCCGCAACCAACTCAGGCCCAAAGGCCTCCCTCATCAGTATGCCCTCGGGAGAAAAGCCCCAATCCAACCTGCCACAGTTCGGGAAGTGGGGACCCCCGTGAAGAGTCTTCGACAGAAAACATGCCCCTCGGGGCACGACTTGCAGGACAAGCGGCGTCTAAGCGACCTAAAGTCCCATACCAAAGGAACTCATCACCCGAGGTGAAGTCTCCATCCCCTCGGCATCGAAGTCACTCCCCGAAGAGGCACAGGCAATCTCCTTGCAACGAAGCCTACAAGCACCAGGAGGAAGAGCCTAGCGCCACGCTCCTTTTGGAGAAGATATTGGCGAGGTTGGACAGGGTGGAAAAATAGGTAGCCTGCAAGCCCGTCTGGGCCAGGCTATTTGGGACCTTCTGTGGGGATGAGTCTCCATTCACCTGAGCTGTAGTTGAAGCAGCCATGCCAGGTGACTTCCGAGTACCTCGGCTGGAAACGTACGATGGCCGAATTGATCCACAGGCTCATCTGACCAAGTATAGACGCAGCATGATGATGCACGGTGCCGACGACGCCACCTTGTGCAAATGTTTTGAGGTCACCCTCACAGGACCAGCAACAGCCTGGTACAATTCATTAGCTCCAGGAACCATCACAGAGTTTCAGGAGTTATCTACGGCCTTCACGCAACAATTCATTGGAAGTCGGCCGACGGCGAAGATGCCCGTCCAGATGTTCGACATAGCGCAAAGAAGTGGAGAAACCATCCGCGACTATGTCGAAAGGTTTAACAGAGAAGCTTTGAGTGTCCCAGACTTTCGGCCCGAAATACGCATCCTCGCGATGACACGGGGCCTTCGGAGGGATTCACAGCTGTTTTACGAATTCTCCAAAGACCCTCCGGACACACTTGGCGAGTTCTACCGAAGGGCCGAACAGCACATGACGGCCGAAGAGCTGAGAATGGGTGGACCAAAGTCCGATCACCACCGGGCCGAAGGATCCAGCCAGCAAAACCGATATCCAGCCGAACAGGCAGGACGACCTCGGAGAATGCGGGGAAGGAAACTCCCAACCTTCACACCCCTGAACACCACAAGGACCAACATCCTCATGACAATGGAAAGACAGGGGACCCAAATTCAGCGGCCAAGGGCCATGACCGCTGATAACAAAAAGAACATAAAGAAGTTCTGCCAGTTCCACCGCGACCACGGCCACGACACCGAAGACTGCTTCCAACTGAAGAAGTACATAGAGTCGCTGATCAAACTGGGTCAACTTCGGCGTTATCTGCGAATGCCTTCCCCGAAAGGGAGAAAAGAGGAGGAAGGAAAGGCAGATGACGAGGATTACGACTCCGACAGAAGGAGGAACCGAAGTCCAAAGAGGCGTCCTCCACCCCCGGCAGGGTTAATACAAACAATCACGACGGGACTTCCATCCTCGGAAAGAAAGAGGAAGGCCAGAGAAATAGCAGTCATGGAATATCAGAGTCCAACGAAGAAGCTGGCCCGAAAGGATGGTTCCGCCGTCATATTTCCCCATGACGACCCACTATTGGTCATGGCAAGGATAGGAAACTGGGACGTAAAGAGAGTGTTACTTGACGATGGATCAAATGCCGACATCCTGTTTTCACATTTGCTGCTGAGATTGGGCATATCCAGCAGCGACCTCAAGCCTGTCACCTCGCCTACCTTCGGGGTGGGACCATCCGAGCTACCCGTCCTCGGATGGATGGATCTTCCCCTAATGATGAAAGGGACTTCGGTAGACGGGACTGTTGAGTTATTTGCCTTCCACAATGACAAGGTTCATTGTCATGGATGTCCCTTCGTCATACAATGCCATCCTTGGAAGACAGACACAGGGAAATCTGCACATTCGCCCTGATGTGAAATATTTAACTGTCACTTTCGCCACCAAGGATGGAGACGCGGAAATCTTCATCGATCAGAGCGAAGTAAGGAAGGTGTTCGTCAAGGCACGAAAAGCTCCAGCAAACAACTTCGCACAAATGATGGAGGCAAAGGCACCAAAGAAGGGCGAGGCAGAAGATCCCGCGAAGGCGGAAATAGAAGAAGTGGAACTTGTCCCAGGCCAAAATACCCGAATAGGGAAAAACTTGGCCGAAGGTGACAAGAAAAAACTTGTATCTTTTCTGCTGACAAATAAAGATCTATTTGCCTACTCGCCGAAAGATATGCCAGGGGTAAACCCTGGCGTAATACAGCATAGCCTTAAAGTAAGTCCGGAGGCAAGACCTGTCCGGCAAAAGAAACGGAGCATCTCGGTCCATAAAAGTAACTTTGTCAAAACCGAAGTCCAGCGCTTGTTAGACGCTGGTGTCGTCAGGGAGGTCAAATACCCCGAATGGTTAAGCAATGTGGTAATTGCCACAAAAGAAGGAAGCAGTAAGCTCCGAATGTGCATCGACTTCAGGAACTTGAACGATGCTTGCCCTAAAGACTCATACCCTCTCCCACCGATAGACCAATTGGTAGACTCAACTGCCGAATACGGGCTCCTAAGTTTCCTAGACGCCTTCAGTGGGTATCATCAAATAAGGATGGACCCCGAAGATGAGGAGAAAACCTCCTTCATCACCGAAGGGGGAACGTACTGTTACGTCAGGATGCCCTTCGGCCTAAAAAATGCAGGAGCAACCTACCAGAGGTTGATGAGCAAGGTCTTTAGTGATCAAATAGGGAGAAATATGGAAGTCTATGTCGACGACATGATAGTTAAGAGCAAGCTGCCTAGTGACCACGTCGCGGATCTAAAAGAAACTTTCCACCAGCTCAGAACCTTCGGGATCCGCCTTAATCCCGAAAAGTGTATCTTCGGAGTGACCTCGGGAAAGTTTCTTGGGTACATGGTATCAGAAAGAGGCATTGATGCTAACCCAGAAAAAATTAAGACTTTACTTGAATTCCGAACTCCCGCCACAATAAAAGATGTGCAGAGACTCACTGGAAGGATAACCTCTCTTAGTAGGTTCATTTCCAGATATGGAGACCGGTGTCGAGCGTTCTTCAAAGTCCTCACTAAGGCAACAAAAAAGGAGGACAACCTTGGAAATGATGATCATCCTTGGAATAAAGACTGCCAAAAGGCCTGGGAAGAACTCAAAATCTACTTAGCCAGTCTGCCCACTCTGCGACAACCTCGCGAGGGAGAGCCCCTCGTGTTATACCTCGCCGTCACAGAAAAAGCTGTGAGCTCGGTCCTTGTGAAAGAAGAGGGGCCGAAGCAATGGCCGGTCTATTATGTAAGCAAGTCCCTGCACGGTGCCGAAGTCAGGTATCCCTTGCTGCAGAAAGCTATATTTGCTCTGGTACTAGCAGGAAGAAGGCTACGACCATACTTTCAGGCTCACCCTATCATCGTCCGAAGTAGTCTACCACTACGGGATGTCATGAGGAAAGTTGATCATTCGGGAAGGCTTTCCAAGTGGTGTATAGAGCTTGGCGAACACGACATCACTTATGAACCTCGGAAAGCCATAAAAGCTCAAGCCCTGGCAGACTTCATTGCCGAAGTACCGACCACCGAGGATAGCTATCCGGATCCTGGCGAAGGTGAGCCCGAATGGACTTTGTATGTTGACGGAGCCTCAGGGTCCGAACACCAGGGAGCTGGGGTAATTATTAGAGGTCCCGAAGGCCTAGAAGTAATGAAGGCTATCAAGTTCAGCTTTAATGTCACCAACAATATGGCTGAGTATGAAGCCCTCATAGCAGGATTGCGCCTAGCCAGAAAAATTGGCATAAGAAACCTGAAAGCCCACAGCGATTCCCAGCTGGTAGTTCGGCAAACGGCAGGAGACTACGGGGCAAAGGACCCAACCTTGGCAAAATACCATGACTTGGTAGCAAAGCTCATCCGGGAGTTCGACACCGTACGAATCGAAAACGTACCTCGACGAGATAATGCTGAGGCAGATTGCTTGGCAAAATAAAAAACATGCACCGAGGTGCTAAACCACTCGAGCATCACAGTGCTGAGCATAGTAACTTCGGGAAAAGGCTGGAAAGACCCGATAAAAAGATATCTCGCAGACAATACGCTCCCTGAAGACCCCAGCGAAGCTGCAAAAGTGCGAAGACGCTCCGGTCAATTCTTCCTAATTGGCGAAGAATTATATCGGCAGGGATATGCAAATCCACTACAGAGGTGTGTTGGCGAAGACGATACTGAAATGATCCTCGAAGAAGTACAAGAAGGCGCTTGTGGTTCGCACATCGGAACCGACGCCTTGGCGGCAGTAATACTTCGCCAAGGATACTGTTGGCCTACCCTGAGAAAGGATGCCAAGCAGTTCGTCTAGAAATGTGGTAATTGCCAGAGACACGCGAATATCCAGAGGACACCCTCGAAAATGGTAACTTCGGCTGACTATCCCTGGCCCTTCGTAGTTTGGGGCATAGACCTCATAGGACCACTCCCAATAGCACCTGGAGGCGTGAAGTTCTGCGTAGTAGCGGTAGATTATTTCTCCAGATGGGTTGAGGCAGAACCCTTGGCTACTATCTCGGCAAAAGAAGTGTAGAAATTAGTATGGAAAAATATCGTATACAGATTTGACATACCGAGGGTACTAGTAGCTGATAATGGATCCCGGTTTATAGACAAAGGGTTCCAGGGATTTATCAGTGACCTCGGAACAAAAATGCACTTCGCCCCAGTAGCTCACCCTTAAAGCAATGTGCAAGTAGAAGTATCTAACAGGACCATAAAAGATGGTCTGAAAAAGAGGCTGGGAGAAGCAAAAGGGAAATGGCCAGGAGAGCTCTAAAGTGTATTATGGAGTTACCAAACAACACCCCGAAGAGCCACAGGGGAAACACCTTTTTCACTCGTTTTCGGTACAGAGGCCATCATCCTAATCGAGGTAGTGCGACCATCAGTGCAGGTGCAAGTATTTGATGAAAGTGGAAACGACCTCGGCATGAGGACCAAGCTCGACCTCGTCGGCGAACACAGAGAAATAGCTAAACTGAGAAGAAAAGCATTTCAGCAAAGAGTGGATGTGGCCATAAACTTACGGGCCAGGCCAAAGGGAATCAAGAAAGGAGACCTCGTTCTCCGAAAGGCTGAATTTGCACCCCGAAGGCCATCCCACGGGGTACTCCGCGCAAATTGGGAAGGACCTTACCTGGTACTCGCCGAAGTGCGAAAAGGGGTGTACAAGCTCGGCGATCCCGAAGGCGTAGAATTGAAAAATACTTGGCATTCAGACGCCTTGAAAAAGTTCTATGCTTAGGATTTCGATGGGAAAATGATATTGTACAAATTAGAAAAAATATTCTAAGTACAAAAGTTTCTCAGAAAACTTCCTAAGCATAAATTGTACAAGTCAGAATTCCGCGAAGGTGATCGCCAAAACGAGCGCAGATATGATTTTCCGAAGTCTCTTGAGTGAACGTGTTCGGGACAATGGGAAATGAAAAATCTCGCAAAAAGACTTAGCCAAATTTTCTAAAAAGAAAAAGTCTTTATTGAAATGAATTTGGTTACAGAGAAGAAGGAGTGCCAAAGGGAGAAGTACAAAAAAGAAGGAAAAGAAGGCAAAGGACCCTAGAACAAACTAAGGAATCTCGGCGTCCCGGGAGCCACCAGCTCCTGCGTCCTTTTCCACCACTTTTAGCGCCGGGAAAGAAAAAGGCAAGTTCAGGTGCTCAATCTTGGACCAAGACCACCGAGGCCCCTCGGGAATGTTTAGGGCCTTCAAGAAAGAGAGGTCCAGATCTGGGAACCTCTGAAGAACTTGGTGCCGAGCGAGGCAAAACCCGTCCTGGAAACCAACCTTGGTCATCTGGTCGGATTTATCCTTCTCGACCCCAAGGTCCTCAAGGTCCTTCGTCAGATCTGCGACCTCCTTCTTCAGTGCCTTCATCTTCTTCTTCTTCGGCTCTTTCTTCAGCGGCCTTCTCAGCAAGCGCCTTCGCCAGGAGAGCCTCAGACTCTGACTTCTCCTTTTGATGCGCTTCGTTTGCCGAAATCAGCTCCGCCACCTGGGAGCCGAGGTCAGAAATCTTCTGGGAAGAGTCCTTCAAAAGTTCTTTTTTTTTTTTTTTTCTTTCAGGAACTCCTCCCGAACGGCAGTAACCTCCTTTTCTGCAGCTTGAGCCAGCTGCGTGTTCTGGGCAGCCAATTCCGAGCACGTGGCCTTTGTTTTTTCTATGACCTCTAAGGCCGAAGCTCGGAACGCCGTCTGCCTCGCCACCCGAACTCTGAGGAAACCAGCATACCCCAGCAGTTGCAAAGAAATAAAGGCAAAGTCAGTAAGGCAAAAAAGAGAGCCAAATACTTAGAAGAAATCAAAAGGAAAAAGAAAGACGTGAAGCATACCTGGGCAGCGTGCTCGGAAACTTTCTCGGCGAGGGAATCATCACCCGGGTGAGCCTCCGCAATGGCCCTGAAGGAGGCCTTGGTAAGGATCCCTTTCGAGATCTCTTTGGCCATTTGCTGGTAGTCTCCGGAGTACAAATTCATGTCCTCCGTAAACGACCAGAAAGGCTCATTCGGGATCTTCCCCTTCGGGATACGGGCATCCCGAAGGGCTCGCTTCCGGGCATGCTCGGCTACCCAACCCGGAGTTAGTAACTCCCCTGCACGGCAAAACAAAAAGCTGGTCAAGGCAAGTAAATCTCAAAATTCAAAAAATTGAAGGCATCACAGTTTGCTAGAAAACGAACTTGGTGGCACTTCGGCCACGTCGTCGTCAGAATCCAAAACCTCCTCGGTAGAAATCCCCTTGCCTTTGCTCTTGCGCCGCTCCTCGGCAGAAGGGGCCTCTACCAAGGCATCCAGAAGAACCTGCGACAAAGTAGGACTCCGAGGAGGGACGTCGACAGCAGCAACCTCGGGAGGCGGAGCGGTGGCAACTTCGGGCTCTCCGCTTACCCTCTCAAGAACGTCCGGCTGAGGAGGTTGAATAGTCTTCTTCGCCCGTTTAGAAGAAGGCCCAGCCCCAGTCGCTTTCCGCCTTTAGGAGACGGCCTTCTTCGTCTGCTCACCTTTCTCGGATTGACCGAGGAAAAGGGATTTGTAGAAGGCAGCAGTGTCGTCGCCCATCTCTGGAAAAGAAAGAAGACATCAGTTTGAGTTCAAGATGAAATTATAACAAAGGGACTCGAAGATAACTTACGCTCATAAAAAGTTTCGTAAGTAAATTCCTCCCGAAGGAGTTGCACCAGCCAGGAGTCTTTCCCAGTGATGGCAGGAGCCGGCATCCCAAGGTCTGTCTTGTGCTCATTCACTACCCCTAGCTCCTGAAGAAGCTCCCCAGTTATCAGCTTCCAATTGATGGGGAAGGGGTAGAGAGAGCGCGAAGGGACCTCGGAATCCCAGTCGGAGACGGCTCGGATACGTCTGTCGAAGTCCGCAAATACGGGAGCCAACTCGGGAGTCAGCATTATCCTCGGATCTATGACGTCCATCTCCAGCCTTCCCCAAGCCCACTTGGTCGGAACATGCGACCAGGCCTCCTCCATCTTCAGAAAGAAAAACTTTTGTTGCCACCCTCGCCAGCTGTCCTTAGTGGCAAAAGTGAACATATACTTTTTGCTCCCTGATCCCCGAGGTAGCATAAAGTAAAAGCCACCCCTCGGGACCACGAAGAGCTTATAGTACTGCATAAAGATAATGAAGTGGGGTTTTATTTTAAAGACGCCACACATACAGAGGAAGGCGTTAAAATAGCAGTACGAGTTCGGCGGAAGTTGATTTACGGCAATGCCATGGAATTGGCAAAAGTCGCAAATCATCTTCGGAGGAGGGTACCGAAGTCTGGCCTTTAGTTGGGCTCAGAAAATGGTAACCTCGTTACTATGGTTCGAAAAGCTAAATTGGTCAGAACGTGGCAACCTTGTAACGACATACGAGGGAAGGAAGAATTTTTTCTTCCATTTTTCTAGTTTTTCAGGAGTGGTGCAGCAAAGGTGAGACAGAAGAGGTTGCCAGCTCTCGGGAATAGGCATGTCGGCTGAAAAACGAGTTCGGAAAAAGGCAAAAATGACCTCGGCAAAAAGCTTGAAAACCAGAAGACTCGGGAAGTTAAAACCCACCAAATGCTTTGCCAAAATCTGGGTTTGAAGACGCCATCGTGAAAGGTGGCCGGAAAAAACTTTGTTAACAACACCGCCGTGAAAGCAGGAGAAAACGCAAAAACAGTTGAAAGGCAGAAGAGAGCAAAAGCAGAAGCAAAAGGATGTTATGAAGGAACAAGAGTATATATAGGCCGAGGGGGGTAGGCGAACCGGCATCATAAGTACCCCACGAAGGCGAACAGTCGCCATAACTGATTACTGAGCGTGAAAAGATGCGCCTGTTGTATCCGATGCAGCCCTCGCCAATGACAAACGTGCCACGTGTCAACAATCGCGCCAAAAGAGGGACACGGCTTTTGACACCCCTAAATCCTGGGCATGCCGCTCTAAACTGACACGCCTGGTTATGAGACACGACGTTACACAAACCTGCAAAAGGAAAAAAGTAGGTTACCTCGAAGACACCAAAGGACAGGCTATGGTCGTACAGCTTACGTCTTCGGACGAAAGGTCTGTCTTCGGCACAGGTGCTACACCCGAGGCCCAAAGAGGCGCCCTCCGAAAGCTGACAAACCGAAGTTTCCACTTCGGTTTTTTCGAGGGGGGCCTGTGATAGCCGAAGGGCTATCGCCTCTCCCAGTACGTACTTCCCGCCGAAGTTGTGTTCGGGAAGTCTGGCGTCAGCCGAAAAGAAGCACTGTCATTGACCTCGGCAGGAGTGAAGTCAAGCACCACGAAGTCAGGACTTCGGCTAAAACGCCAAGAAATCCAAAGGTATTGCCGGCTCCTTCAGGGAACCAAACAGATCGCCTTTCATAGAGCTTACTAAAGGTGGTGAAGGACAGGCTAAAAGGAAGGTTATCCCATTTGCTTGGTAGCTTTTGAATGAAACAATCATAGAGGTATAAAAGATCAGCCTTTCATGCAAAAGGAAGCTTGATCCTTACCCCCAGTTTGAAGGGCTAAGTGGTGAACTTTTGGACACCTTGGAAAGTGGGGTTATTTTGAGCATTGGGCTTTGCCCATGCTTTTGAGCTAGTCATTGGCTCCCCTACAATAATATAGTTGTGCATACTTATGCTTTTTTTGAGTTGCGTGGGTACTAATGAAGGTTTTAAGAAGGCATCCTACCGTCACTCATGCTTTCTACGGACGAGAAGCATAGTTGATGCATGGTCGCGCCCTTTGTAGATGAGAAGCATGGTTGATACATGCAGAGTACCTAGGCATCTTGCTAGAGCCTACCATAGTGGAGGAAGATGCGCTGACTTGGAAGGCATGGCAAAAAGCCCTTTGGGCCCTCTTCCCTTGTGGAGGATATTGACATTGATGTGAACAAAGCACCATGAGGCCATACCAGAAGTCCATTTTTCAGGTTATCATTGTAGCAGAGAACCCTTTGGGTTACTTTATAGGCTTTATCTAGTTTGTGCACTTTATTGTGTAAGACATGTGTGGTTAGCATTTTCCCTGGGTCTTACCCTTTGCATTTTTGAAGGACTTTCGCTAGCATGAGGCCATTTCTCCTACTTCGATGAGGTCGGTTGATAACTAAGGTCATACCTTGTTGTCAATAGTCAAGGCACTGTTGATTAGGAGTAGGTCCTTCTCAAGAAGATAGATGGTGGGGGAAGTAATGATTACTGGAAAGGCTGCTGGATGATTCCTAGCCTTTCGAACCACATGCTGCTAGAAGTCCTTAGGTGTATTTGAGCCATATTTCCTCATTGATGAAAATGAGTCTAACTTAGAGAGTGACTTTTTCTGATCAGGCCTGACTTGACGAGCATTATTACTACTAGCTTACGTGTATAAGGCATGATGCCACTTCCCTCCATGTAAGTGCCCTTCTGCTCATTGCATTTTTTTTGTCCTATCCTGATGCTGTCTTTTCATCAAGATGTTATGATCAAGTCACTATCATGGTGAATAGTCTAGCTGGTATAGTAAAGGGCATGGAGAAGACAAACTAACAAGCCACCTAGGAGAAGAAGTAGGTCACCGAGCGAAATGACAAGTTTTCCATAAAGGTGGATACACTAGAAAAGAAGAATAAGGCTCTAGAAGAGAATATCCGAAATTAGAAGTTATCTTTCCCCATCCCAACTTTTATTCTTGATGAGCCTACAATAAATGTGCACCATGGAAGCCGGAAATGATGTGCTCTATGTCCAAGTCTAAGACCTTTAAAGGAAAATAATACAGGCGAAAGATGGGGTGGACAGATGGCTTATCTAAGAGCTATTTAACAACTTCACATAGTGCTGTTATCAAGTGGAGTTGGTTGCCCCTGGTTTGGAACTATCTGGCTTGGACCTTTTTTACAATGTCCTTGGTAATCGAGGTACCTAGCATCAGGCGGAAAAGGTTGGCTCGAAGCATAGGATTTCATCCAAAGGGATGGTCAGGAGGTCCTTTGACTAAGGGTTAGCTCCCACCTCCATAGGGCATTTCCTATTGACCTTTCAAGTAATTTTGCCATCATCAATGATCTTTTATGCTAGAAAACGTTAAAGGATTAAGCTTACTTTTCAAGATTGCTTAAGGTTTTAGAATTTCATTGGGTTGCCCTTTTATTTCTACCTTCCACTTTAGTTTTATGCAAGCAAAATCTTGAACAACCCTAAAAGTGAAAAGATATCCTAAACCTTATAAAAACCCCAAATGCTAAACCTTATAGCTAGTAGCCTAATCCTTTATTTGATACCTTAAACCCTAAAAAACCTTAAAAAAACCCTAAACCCTAAGAAAACCTTGAAAGCCTACAAGGCCATTCGAAGGCAAATCTAATCAAATTGAGCATCCATTCTAGTGATTGAATAACAATTAATGTGTGAGCCATTGACCTTTTTAATTGCCTTTTCATTTGCTAGCTACACTATTAACCTAGCAACTAAATAGCGATTGGTTGCCTAGTGAATGACATTCAATCGTTATCTCGCACGATTATTGTAGAGAGATCTATTCATCTCCAATACTTGCATGCAGATGTTGAACATGTGGGAGGCAACATGTTTGAAAGTGTTTTAAATGGGGATGCCATATTTTTTAAGGTGAGTACATATCCTTTTGTATATGCATACCAGAACATTTACATTGCAAAGTAACCTGCACTTTGATTTTGTAGTGGATACTTCATGATTGGAGTGATGCTCATTGCATGAAGATGTTGAAAAATTGTTATGATGCAATTTAAGAAAATAGAAAATTTATTGCTTTCAAGGATGTATTTTCATTTGTGTCCGGTGACATTGCCATTAAAAGCAACAATTGTGGAAGTGATGTGTTTATGATGATTCAAAATCCAGGTGGAAAGGAACAGATATGGGAAGAGTTTATGGCCTTGGTAGCCAAAGCTGGATTTGGTGATATTAAGTTTGTACCATTTGTTTTTTACTTCTGGGTTATGGAGTTTCTCAAATAACGTCTTTAATTCTTTTTCAATTTTTCAAAAAAATAATGGTGGCAATTATACTGTTGGTGGTCGAAGATGCTTTGTACTGAAGTTTTTTTTTTTTGTTTCTCATCATAACAAAGTGTTAATAAGAGCTTTTTTAAATAGAAAAAGCTTAGGCACTTGGATACGTTATCATTTTATAGCTCGATTACATTTCAAGAATATTAGTATTTACTGTTGGGTCAGGCGTATTCATGCACCCAAAAGCAATAATTCTAAGTAACAAATTGTATTATTTTAAGGAATTATATGAGAATTAAACAAAAATATATATACTAAAGTCATAAGATGTCGAAAAGAAATTAGGAACAATGTCTTTCATGGTATCAAATTTTTGGGCAAAAACACGTTTTTTCAGCCCATCGCTTTTTCAATCAGCAATCACTTTTCTTCTAGAGCTTATTGTTTTTTTTTTTCGGTGAGGAGAAAAAATGATCGAATTTTTCATAATACCTATACTTCCATTGTCTCATTTTCTTTAAGTATATTCTTTTATCAGTAGAAACAATTCTTATTGAAGACCAACCAAGGAATTGATAGTGCAAATATTAAACAACAAGTTCAGGTAGTTGGAACGAACAACAAAGCCAGCTAACCCCCATATAATTACAAGAAATGTTACAGAAGAAAGAAAAAGCTTTTTTCGAACCCATGATGTCCAAATAACTAGGAGACTTGTTGTCAGATATCAGCCTAGTCCTTACCCTCCACAATGTCCACAACATAGATTTTACAACAACATCCTAAGCCTTACAAATGTTCACCAAACCAGTAGGGAAGAGTGTCCAATTTAGGAGTGAAGTGATGTTGTTGATCTAGTTAAATGGGCACCCCCACCATATGAAAGAGAGCCACCATATTTGGAATGCGAATCTGTAGTTCAACCAAAGGTGGTCAAGATCTTCATCAGTGTTGGCAGATTAGGCAGTTGTTGTTCTCCTACTTGCACTCATTTGCTGAGCAAGTTTTTCTTAGTAGTGATATGATTTTGACATACATTCTATGTAAAGAAATTGATCTTCAAGGGGCACTAGCTATTCCATATAATGTTATTCCACTGAACTACTTTTGGGCAATAGTTGCTTGCAAGAGTCTGCTAAACTTTGTCTTGAGAGTTCCTGTTCATATTAACACTAGATAGCATATCATATAGCAAACGCCATTCACCTTCTTCCATACCCCTAGCTTGCCTTCGCCGCTGACCCCCACAAACCTAAGTGTCCCCAACTTATGAACCCATATCCGGCACTCTACAATTGATATTGATTGCCAGTTTTGCCAACCCAGGAAGCCTTTACTTTAGTGAATAGTTCTTTAGCCAAAGATCTATCCAAAGCCTTATTTTTTCACCATTACGTAGCACCCCAACCAAAGCATTCTCCTAGCCTAATACCGCTGTCTAAAAATGTGCCTTACTTTGCATGTGCTGTACATGCAAATTTATGTACACACCCCTACTAAAACATGTTAATTCCCATTATGTCCCATTTATCTTTGGCTCAGCTCTTGTCTAATATCTTCCACTTCCAATCCTTAGGGTCCCATTGCTCCACCAATCCCCGCCAACTCTGTCATTGGCCGCTGACTGCCTTGTCCACTGCCAAGAAACTGCTGACTCCCTTGTCCGTTAACTCCTTCATCCCCGCCAAGATTGCATCGCCATAGCCCCGGCTGCTACGGGAATCGAATCAAAGAAATTGCCGACCTACTGTACATTCATTCGAAAACAATTTTCTTAACTTTATGAAAAACTCCAACCTACCTTGGTCCTTTAACTTTTTTTTATTTCTTATTTTGGTCATTAATCATTTTAGATTTTCAGTTTAGTAACTCTAATAGGTTTTATTTTTTTTTATTACAATCCTTTAAGTTTTCCCAAGTACATATATGTATACATGTGAAAAATGATATGGACAAATATATGAAAATATATGTATATAGAAATAATATAGGAATAATTTTAATATCACGTTATAATAAAGATAAATAAATAAAGAGAATCATACTAACATATAATTATATATGTTCAAAAAGATAAACTCATTTGTACAATAATGTCAAATACATTATTATTCATATATAAAAGTTTATTCACTTACATATGTGTATTGTATATATGTGTCACATATTTTGTACATATCTATCGCATAATTTATACATTGCGTTCATATATATCCGCTATTCAATTTTATACATACCTTTAATTTTGGCGAGAAGCGGAATTTGATGCATTCCTACCTGTTTTTTTATGGGAACTTGAACCTATAACATATCTATGATTTCATTTATACATATATCACACATTATTTATACGTATCCATCATTTTCTTTGTAAATCAAGTTTGCACATATCTAATATCTTATTTATACATACCTCTAATTTTTGCAAAAAACGGGATTTTATGTGTTAATATATTTTTTTTTACTAGAGGTTGAACCTATAACATATTTGTGATGTTATTTATATATGTGTGACATATTATTTCTACATATCCATCCACTTTCTTTATACATTAAGTTTGTATATATCTAGTATCTAATTTATACATATATCTAATTTCTGAAAGACAAAAGATTTGAGGTGTTCACATTTGCTTTATGTTATTGAAGGCAACCTTGAAATAAGACTAACTGATACCATACTAGGCGAAAAACATAATACAAAAGCCCAAACCAGGAATGATGCCCATTAGTGCATGGTTTAGGGAAACTCAACCTTGTAAACCAACACCTACTCTGGAAGCATATGTAAAATAAATCCTTTATCATTGAGAATTCTAAAGACAGACTGATCACATTCGGCTCACTAAAATGGGACCTTCACAACACTTCAAGGTGCATTCTAAAATCCTACTTTTGTACCTAATTCAAATACTACTAGAGCTATGTTGACCATCAAAAGGTTCTCCTCAAGAACACCATCTGGGGCCTAGATGATGTCTTTGTGTGCAGGTTTTTAGTTCACGTCACCTAATAGCTAGGAGGCCAATTCATTAGGCTTGGTTGGTAGCTCACCATTTGGCTATCAATTTAGTGTCATATGTAGGAACAACATGGTGCACATGAGGAGATCAAGGTGTAACCTGAACCAATTAGACAAAGAGAATGATGTTGATGGAAGGTGGAATTCCTAGGAATAGGAAGGGGCCTTTCATGGCTAGGACACTGACTGGAGAACTACTGGCGACGAGCCTCCACACCTTCTCTAAACCTGAAAAATGGCACAAGCCTTGCTGTTTTGGATGATGACCTATTTTAACCTTCCAACATGCATATTTCAGCAATTGAAAGCCGTTGTTCAATAAGAGATCAGGAGTTTCTTGCCTAGGAACAAAAGGAGGGAGTTTAAAGTTGTTTGGTCCTTGAGGGCATAGGAAGAGTGGTACCTGGAGATCCTTCCCATGCATCTTAAGTACAAGGGCTAGAATGCAAGTGATATCAGTATAATGCTTTGGAGGCTGGACTAGATGTTAGAGCGATTGAACGTAAACAACTATATATTGCCTAAAAAAGGCTAAAGGGAGCCAAGGAAGTAGTTATGGTCAGAGCCTTTAGCTTGACTTTGATAGGGATGACAACATCGTGGTTTAAAACAAATATGAGCCAATAGTTTCATTCATTTTGGGATCTCTTATAGACCTTTTAGCATCAGTTTTGAAGAAGCTGTTGACCATTAAAACAATGGCTTACCTCCTGATGATATAATAAGAAAAAGAAGAGTCCTCAAGGGACTATGTGAGACATTTCAACATAGAGGCCGTACAAGTATAGTATCTCTCCCTTAAATAAAGGATTATTGCAATAACTCAATGTTTGCTGAGAGAACCCAAGTTGGCTTAGGATTTACATGAAAACCCTATGAGGAATATTGAGGACTTTCTGGATAAGGCCACAAGGTATGTGCATGTTGTAGAGCTTAATATGCTAGCACCTTTGAATGAACACTTAAAGCCAAAGGATAATGGGCCCTTGTCCAACATGAGTGTTTGAGGATAGTAAACCTTATACATGCCATTATGCGATATGAAAGCGAATGTTTTGTCCGCCTTGAAAGGTGGCGACAAGGTGATAAGTTGGTTTCAACCTATGAACTTGAAGACAAATAAAAAGACTAAAAAGTATTGACATTATGGAGCTGATAGTGGCAAGAAATGCATACAAGGTAGTACCCAACCTTTACCAAATGACACACTAGAAGGAAGGCATTAAAGTGTAAGAAGTTGTTGTGTGCCAGTTGAGAAAGGGCGACGTAGAAATGATTATAAAGTTGGGAGATAAAGGGATGAATAGGCAAGTAACGCTCCACCTGTACCTAGTCAATGTACATGGTTATCTACTTGCTCCTGAGCTAGCTAGTCCTTCTTCTAAACCTCAAATTGACTACATTTAAGAGAGATGTTGGGCAAGATTCAAGGAGTCGAGGTGCTCCTAGACTTTTCACCTACCCAAATTAAGAAGCTTCAACTCTATAGGTTTTCCCTTTCTAATCTCAATGACCATCTTTCCCTGCTCAACTCAGATGGGACAAAACTCAAGAAGAAAGAAATTTTTGTAACATTAGCAAGAAGTCTAGGCATATACCTTGTTTCTTTAATGACAAAAAGTGATATCTGAAGAAATATTGTAGGCCTAGACAATAGGTCTTTTTTGATGACAAAAACATAGACAACTTTTGATAAAAAAACTAATATCAAAAGAGATTGAATGGGCTACCTGAGACCTTAGAGGCAGCTAATGTATAGAAAAAAAAATTAGGGTGTCCCAGAGTTGTGTGGCCAGGGAAAACCCTATAATGTTTAAGTTGCATGGGTTAAAGATGAGTGTGAGAAGCTTAAAGAAGGCTTTTGTCTAGAATGTAGAACATACCCATGGGCAACCGGATCTCATCAGCAGACGACTCAAACGGTGACGGTGCAAGTATTTTATCAGTATTCTTCTTGCTCGACTTAATCGGGTATCATGATGGTAGGCTCTCAGCACTAGGTTCCCGTATCCATTCATCCCCAGCCATTTCTCAGTTTGAGTGGGTCCGTGCCGGTACCTCAGTCAGCACAGTAGCAGTCGGATTATTCAGCAAAGGTATCTGCCTAGCTTCATGTCGTAGACCCTTCCCAGATTGAAGCTCGTGTACCTGAGACGCAGGATATCTCAGGCGATCGTCAGCCTATGACTGCACATGATCAACCTCAAGAGGATGCTACTGGTGACCATTCCCAAGCACCATCTATGACTTTCAATTTCTCTAGTTTATTATTTTAATTGTTGGACAAAAAATTCTTTTTTTTATTTTATTTTCTTTGAATAATAACAATATTCCAATTTTGTATTTATTTTAATTGTTTATTTTAGACTTTCTAAATTCTTTGTTCATTTTCTTCATTATAATATATATAAATATATATATATTTAATATTTTAAATTATTTATATACATACAAATTTGGGTCAGTGGTTTCTGATTTAAAAAAGTCAACTAGTGACTAAAAAGTCAGTCGCAATTAGCCACTGAAAGTTTAGTCGTTAGTTTGAAAAAGTAGCGACTGACAGTTTCAGTCGCTATTTTCAATTGCTAGTCAGTGGCTAGCCATTTGCAACTGATAGCGACTATTTCTTCAGTCGCTAATCGACTTCTGCCTTATAGTGGACTATTTATTCTTTCTATGCCATGAATATATCCTTTTAAAAGCCCCAAGAAAATAATGAAGCTAATAGAAAAAAGTAAAGAAGAAAAAATCTAAAAAAGGTAGACAAATATGAAATTAAAAAAGCACAAATTATACAAAATGAAGAAAACAAGGGAAAAAAGCAATTGAAAGTGATAAATAACACTTGAAAGTAAAAAAGCCTAATCAAAGAGGGGGAAAAAAAAGACAATAATCAAGTTTTTAAAACGCCAAAAAAAAAAACAAAAAAGAAGAAAGACTAATTAAATTTTAAAAACAAACAACAACAAGGCCAGTTCGGCAAGAAAAGAATTTGGTTGGTATATAGGGTGGCACAAGAGTTACATTTTCATATAATCCAACTTAAGTTGACTTAATTTAAAATGATTTATTTTTATATGTGCATTTTTTTTTTGTTAAGTTAGTTTCATTTGAAAGTCAATATTATATAGGTGCATTAATCCTTTGGGTGGGGAAAACCATCAATTGCTGGTTCAAGTTGAACACGGATATTGCGTTGGGACTGCTAAGGGTGCTAGGGGTTGGTGCGGACATCCGAGATGCTCAAGGGGCATGCTGTTTGGCTGCAAGGAAGACTGGGTGGTTGGATATCTTTCATGGGGAGAGCGTGGCATATCTCTGGAAGGTCTTAAATTGGCTAAAGACATTGGTTTGTCTTGGTTGTGGAGCTTGATGTGTAGGAGGTGGTCCGAGCCATTGTCACAAATGTGGAGGGGAGATCCTGGGCTTTTAGCTATATTCGAGAGATTAGGACATTTTTAGTAAAGCTGGAAGCTTGGCAAGTCCTTCATACATTCCCTGAAGCTAATGAAGTTGCTCATTGTCTTGTTCATAAAGCCCTTCTTTTAACGGTTTTACTCTTTGGATGGACCTTTTACCGTCACCTTTTTCTACCATTATAGCCTTTGATCGTTTGATCCATTAACACAAGTCCTGTATCATTTTATTAAAAAAAAAAAAAGATAATTAATAAAAATTTAATAAAATTATAAAATTTTTATTTTTCATAGATTATAAACGAAATTAGTTAAGAGTAAAAAAATATAAAAATAAAAGTTAAGCCATTTTTAATTAACTTAAATTAAAATCGCGCATAAACTTTTTAACAGCTCGGTGGAAGTAAGTTGTCCTCCCACGAACAATTGGCCGATAAAGTGGCAGAGGATCCTTTCTATTTTCACAAAAGAGAAGTCCTAGCTCTAAAAAAACCGCCCCTGCTCCTGGCGAAATGGTTAGAGCTTGGTTGCAGAGCTCCGACAAGGTCAGGGGTCCAGGGGCTGGTGAGAGAAAGAAAAGAAATTGGAAGCCTACTTGTAAAAATAAATTGTTTAGCCGTATCATATATGAAAATGATAGAATTTATAATTGCATACCTTCACACTTATTTATTTGTAAACTACTGCCAAAGCATTTTATTAAGTACTCTAAGTCAGAGTAAAACGTACAAAAGTACATAGCATATAGAACCATTCAAAAGGAAAAAACCAGGAAGACAGCCTTCTTGGTCACTCTTATTATACATACATACATACATACATATATACATACATATATATGTATGTATAGAACATTCCAAAAGAAAAACTAGAACTGGGAACGCAAACGTCATCTGGGACAGCCTTACCCTTATTTGATACATATATATATATATATATATATATATATATATATATATATATATATAGACACACACACACCTATATATGTTCGTGTGATACATAGCATATATAATTTTAAGTCGTCATTTATGTTTCCTTGGTATTAGGAAAGCTTAATTCTGTGTCTGGCTTGATTCATTTCCATCAGTTGATTCCTCCATTGATTGATCATCATCTGTTGACTCATCGCCACTAGTAGTTACCGTACTGGTGTCCATCGATTCATCGCTGGTTTCTGTGTGGTAAGTTTCATCATTTGAGGAATCGTCATTCATCGATCCATTGCTACCATTTGTGCTGTGGTTATCATCAGTTGAGGAACCCTCATTCATTGATCCATTGCTGCCATTTGTGCTGTAGCTATCATCAGTCGTGGTATCCTCTTCCATTGAGGAACCGCTAGAAGGACTTGGGCCATGTCCTACCACTTGAAGGCTTCCCTGTCGAACAACTTGCGGATCACAGCAACAATAATAACCATTCGCGGTGCAGTCCTCCAGCCCAGAAGCGAGGCCAAGCTCATCGCAGGTCTGGTAGCAATCAGTGGCGGTGCACGACGCGTCGTTGTACCTGACAATCTCTGCACAACTGATGATGCTCTGCGGTAATGATGATTGAGGCATTGTTGGCAGACTTGGAACTGCCAGAATGATACAATGTCAACTTAACTTCCTCTAATGTGATTGTGTTTTCTTCCTTCAACCGACCAATCAAATCAATAGAATCAAGGGCTGATTATAATTTTTTAGTCCTTATTATTATTAAAAGGGTTACATATAAGTGTTAGGTAACTTTTTAAAGAGGGTGAAGTGTAATTAATCCTGCATATATATAATTAACTCTAGGCAGGACTAGTGTAATGACCTTTTTTAAGGTAAAACAAATTAAAAGAACAAAACAAAGTCTTGTGATCAAATAATATTACCAAATTTTCTTCTTGATACCACGTGAAGGTTTGCTACTAAGTTTGCATCCCGTGTTGGCACCGTAAAACCTGAACAATAATTACGTACGTTAGAGAAATGCATAATGATACTGACTATATATAGACAAATTCATGTGGTGAAAACGAGGCTAATTAATTTTCTCATCAATGACATTTACCGGTATATAGTTATATCTCCCATATTTAATTTTTTCATAATCTCGAAATTATTATTATTATTATTATTATTGTTTTTACTTTCAAAATCAAACCACACAATATCTAGAGAAAAAAAAATAATACACTTTCGTTATCCCACATTAGTTGACACTTTTACTATTTTCATGGGGATTGAGGTAATAATATCATGTAGACATATTACATAGACTTTTACAGTATTAGTATATATTTATCTTATCAAACGATTACAGTTAACACATACTCCCTCCATTAAAATTCTTCGCACAATTTTAACTTTTTTAACTTAAATTTGATTTAATTTTTTATATTAATATTTTTATTTTTTGAAAATATTGTATTTAGAAACTATAACACTTATAGTTTTTATATTCCTGATGAGCTTTTCAGTGAAAGTCAGAAGTTAGCTTTGGTAGTCAAGGCCCCTACTCTATTCAGGAGGGGGAGTATTTTGGATTTGTATACTAAAATATCCTATGGGTAAATTACAATTTGCCTTATGGGGTTTAGCTGAAATTACACTTTACCCTTTCTATTTTAAAAATATACACTTTACCCCTAACCTTTTTAATATAATCCAACAGTAACTTCTAAAATCTTAATTTAGACTATACAGTAGTTATCTTCAAATATTTTCAATTTGTATGGTTTTTTTTTATAATTAGTTGACATTTAAAAGATATTGTTTTAAAAATTGAAAGAAATACAAAAAGAAAAAATTGATAATTTAAAATGATCATTTACTATAAAAAAATATCTTATAGATTGAAATTACTGGAAGATAACTATTGTAATGATTAAATTAAGATTTCTAAAGTTGCAGTCGGACTGTATTAAACAGGTAAGGGGTAAAATGTATATTTCTCTAATAAGAGGGGCAAAGTGTAATTTTATCAAAACCTTAGGCAACAAATTGTAGTCTTCCCATATCCTGTTGCTAGCCGGAGGATTGCCATGTAAATTATACTTCCATTTTTAAATTTAATAAAATTTCTTACCTTGTTGTTCAAAAACAAAAAGAAAAAAAAACTAAATTAAGAAAAGCAAACACGAATTGAGGAAGTTCACCACTTAATTATAATGTAAACTATCCAATTTTTAGGAAAAGCATTCAAGTACATATTTTATATGAGAAACCACTTATGTGTTAGCGTTTATATGAAATTATCCAAAATAAATATTTAAGAACATAAAAAATCAGCAATACAGAACAATAATCCCAAGACAAAAATCAGAAAGTATGAAATCCCAAGGAAAAAACAGCAAAACAAAATTCAACAGAACAGATAACCGCGTACCGAAAAACAAAAAAAAATGAAAAATAAAACAGAACAATATCATCAAACCATGGTTTTTATAGATGGGCTGGGAAGGAATCATTCATGCTCCTCGTTGTCACTACTCACCACAAATAGCCAAATTATTCCAGTCTAGCAGCTCAATAATTTATTTATTTATTTTGTATGTACATAGAATAACTAAGGGTTTTTAAAAAAAAATAATCTATGGCATATAATAAACCATTTAAGGCAAAAATGAATTAAAAAGCACAAACTTCATTAATTACTAATTTTTTTATATATAATTAGCCAATTACACATAAAAATTTTATATTGTATTTAAAATTTTTAAGAACTAAAATAATTAAGGAAAAATGTAATTTTTTTTGCCAATATCAAGACGGGAGAGATGACCAAGATGATCAAGAGATCCGGCACTACCTATTACTGCTGGTGATACAATATGATAGGACTTATTTATTCCTATCATTTTCTCACTGGTTCGATATGGTGCGCCATTTTGAAAACTGTGGTGTGGCTCGTGTATACCTAAAATCAGCCAGTTGAAAATCACTTTTTTTTTTTCCGTATCAATGTGAAAAAAAAAAAGGAAAACAATTTCTTTGATTTAGAATAGGGATGAAAATTGATTTAGAAAAAGCGTATGCTAAGTTGGAGCGAAACTTTATAAAACACACGTTGGATTTCTTAGGTATGGCGCCCTCTGCCGTGAGGGATCTTATTATAAATTGTATTTGCTCTACTGAGTTTTCTATCCTATTTAATAATTCCATAACTTAGAATTTTCTTCCTACAAGGGGTTTTTACTCTAGCCCATACTACTTTAGCCAACATGGGACATCACCATATGCAGACTATGAAATTACACCCAAGAACTTGTAATAGTATTGATAATATCTGTAGAGACTTTTTATGGGGTTCTTCTAGTGAGAAGAAGAAAATTCATCATGTTAATTGGGATACAGTGGCCAAGGCTAAAAGCTCTGAAGGGCTGGGGATCAAGCTCACGTTACTAAACTTGCTCGAGATGTCAACCACAACAAACATAAGCCTGAATAAGTATAGGAGATCTTCCACTGTGTTAGGAAGTTCTCCTACTTGCAAAGCTCTTGTGAAGTCTGACAATACTCTTAGTGGTAGCTTGAAACTTGTGCTTAGTGGTTTTGGCACCTCTTGGTGGTGGGATAACTGGCTGGGGGAAGGTAATCTTAGATCTCTCAATCAAGCTCCCCTCACTGAGAATGAGGATATGTACTCTGTTAAAGATTTAAACTCAGGGGATAGGTAGTTTTGGGAGAAAATCTCTTTGGATCTTCCTGATGCTATTAAAAATAAAATAAACTCCATTGCTCCTGCTCTCTAGAACAACCTAAATGATAAGACTATATAGAGATTTTCTAGATTTGGAAATTTTTCTTAAGTCTGCTTATTGGGCTCTCTTCTTCTCCTAACTCCCATGTAGCTACAAACTGGAGTTGGATCTGAAAAGTTCCAACTTTACCCAAAGTCCAATGTTTTCTATGGACCATCCTTCATGTGAAAGTCCTCACTAACTCCCACTTAAGGAGTAGAGGTATTAATGGCAGTCCTACTTGCTATCGTTGCAACATCCATGAAGAGGATTTAATGCATCTACTGTTTACCGGTTCTAGGGATACTGGTATCTTCTCTAGATTGGTTATTCACTGGCTACCTGGGATAGAGATTCCTGACCTAATAAAAGATGATTGTTCTAATAACAATCCCTCTCAACATGGCCGTATCCCTTGGAACTTTCTTTTATCATTCTGTTTTCGGGAAATTTGATCAGATAGGAATAAAACCCTTTTTAAAAATGCTAATATCTTTGTAGACCTGCTTGTGAAATAGATTATTAATAGAGGTGTTGAGTTCTTTGCTTTGGTTATTGCTAATGATGTGCCTACTCAGGCTAAGCAGTTCGTAAATGTTGGGTGGATCTCCCCTATATCTGGCTTTTTGAAACTAAATATTGATGGTTCTTTTCAAGATTCAACTTTGAAATCAGGTGCTGGGGGAATTCTCCGAAATGAAAAAGCTGAATTCATCACAGCCTTTTCAAGAAATGTGGGGGGTTTGCTGATTCCCTGAAAGCTGAGTTGTGCACTTTGCGTGAAGGGTTGAAGCTGCCCTTACATTTCAAAACATTCCTTGTTCAAATTGAGATGGATTTAAAAGTCGCAACTAAACTCGTAGATCTATCTCAAGAGGTTCCTATTGAATTGATGCCTTTAATCTTCGATTGTAGGTCACTCAGGGATATGGGACAAGTTCATCAAGTGAAACATGTGTTCTGGGAAGGCAACATGGTAGATGACTTGTTGGCTAAGAAAGGAGCTAACCAGCATCATGAAGAGACTTTGATCTTCTGGAAATGTCACACTTTTTGTTTTTTTGGCTTTACTATCAGATGCTATGGGAATGACGTTCCCTAGGTCTTGCAATGCTGCCATATTTCACCTTTCTTAGAAGGTTTGGATACTTTGTCCTTTCCTATTTTGTTTTAATGCATTCTTTTATTACAATAAAAAAAAAAAAAAGAGATAACAGTCTGGTGGATAAAAACCGAAACCATGAATACCATGGTCTGTGATGGGTGGGTACATTGGGTGGGTACACGAGTAAAATTACCTGTGACAGGTCGAACATAGGCAGCAAAGAATACCCATCTAATGGGTATAACCGGGTGATGGGTAAAGGATATCCGTCGTAGACAAATCTGTCCTGTCTATCTGTTAAACTTGCCAAGCTGAAAATCTCTAATCCTTTAGACTCTTGTGATTCTCGTTTATTGTAGCAAGTAGCAACTCAAACCCACCGCAAGCAATCCACAATCCTTACCCCTCCGACTCGCTTCCTGCCTCCAGTAGCCACCACACACTGGCCACTATTTAGGCACTCAACATTCTCTCCACCGTTACTATCGTCCCTCTCTCAATCGCTCACGGACAGCTCTCACCACCATCCATCGGACCATCGCTCACTTTCCTTCATCTTCTATTCTGTTGACTGGACTCTGGTGCTTGTGAATAGTCTCGTCTCTATTAGGTAATTTAATAATTTGTTTCTTCTTTAGCTCCGGTATTTCCTTTCAGATTGGAAAATGGCCTTCTGTTGATTGAAGGGATCTTGTGTTTCTTATTGTGTCTTATTGTGCTTTAGCCCATTAAGGACTCAAAGCATTCAATTTTCCGGGGTTTCTCGGCTGATCTTTTGAGCTTTTTCATATTAGAGCATATGGATTGGTGGAGGCAAAGTGTTACATCCTCCTAGAACTCTTTAGTGTGTGTATAATGGAGCTATTCTTTGTACATTTTCACAATTGGTAGAATTTTAGGCTACTACATGTTGTTTTGTTTGATTTCAGTTGTCTATTTGTTTAAACGATAAACTCTTGTTTGGAGGTTTAGATGAAGTGTTGGATGAGGAACTCGTAAAGAGAGCTTTTTATTCCATCTATTTAGTAGTAGCAGTAGTAAACACCAATTATTAGTTTGTGAAAAATTGTTTGCTTCGTTAATTGGAATCTCACAAATAGCTGCTGTAGTATTAAGATGAAATTAAACTGTTCAACTAAGTTTGATTTTAAAAACAGAAATCTTTCTCAAAGCAAAAATCTTTTCTATTTCTTTCTTTTCTTTTCTAGATTTGGATTGTGAAGAGCTTTTTGTGGCAAGTTCCAACATTACACAAGTACTGCACCTTCCCTAGGTTTGATTTTATATTTGTGTGCATAACATGGATATATTGTACATGTTTGCTTGAATGTATGTATGTGTGCAAGTATGTTGTATATGTTTGTAGGTGTATATATAAACATAATGTGGTAAAATAAGGGTTTTGCTAGAGAAATTAAATATTCTAGTTTAGCTGAAATAGAAATGGGAAATGGTTATAGAACGGACAGTGATTCCATGGGTTGATGACGGACAACTTACAGCCGCTTATTTGAACTTAAGAAATTAGAAAACCTACTCATCCATTTGGCGACGTTTTGGAGTATATTAATCTAGCCATTAAAGCTTTAGGAAAAAAATTGATTCTGGTCCTTAATGTTTTACTTCGGCAATTATAGTTATCAATAAAATCTCATATTTAATTTTGGACAGATTATAGTAAAGATTACTTACTTTCCCCTACCTTTTTTACATTAATTATCTTGCAGTAATTTCAGAAATCTTAATTTAAACTACATAATAGTTGTCCTCCAATAATTTATAGTTGTATGGTACTTTTTTATAGTTTATTGACATTTTTACATTTATAAAGTGAAAAAAATGAAAACTTATAATGTCCATTAATTGTGAAAGAATTATTGAATTAAGGTTTAAATTACTCAAAGATGTTTATCATATAGTTTAAATTAGGATTTCAAAAATTGTTGTTGGATAATATAAAAAAAAAGTAGAGACAAAGGGTATATTCCTAAAATAGGAGAGGAAAATTATAATATCACCTCAAGGGATAAATTGTTGTTGAACCTTTAATTATGAGTATTTCCCCAAAAAGAACTAAGTGAAAACAAAAGGAAAAATTAGTTCTAGAAAAAATTGTAGAAAAATAGTGGATTTTTATTTTTATTTTTTATTTTTTGCTTTTGCTACACATATTTAACGTCTAGTATCAATTTTGAATTGAATCAATATGACAAGTTCAATTTTGTAAATTTCAAATTTTATTACTAAATTTGTTATTCTAGTTATACTATTGTTTGTGAAGATTTACACCCAATTCGTTTTAACTTTAGTTGATTTACTACAAAATGACTTATTTTTATTTTTACATCTTTTTTACTTGAAACTAATTTTAATTAAAAGCCAATATTATATAGTTATAATAATCAATTGAAAATATAATTTTTATAATCTTACTAAATTTTTATAAATTTTTCTAGTTTCAAGCCTTAAAAAAGAAAAATTCATAAAAATTTAACAACATCATAAAAATTTACTTTCAAATTGATTATTGTATCTACATAACATTGGCTTTCAAATAAAATTGATTTCAGGTAAAAAAGATGTAAAAATTAAAAAAAGTTAATTAACTTTAGCTCAAACGAATTGGCCCTTATATACACACTAGTATTAAAAGTCATGTTTGTTGGCAATCTATTAGACTATAGGCAAAAGTCATATCGTAGAAAAATAACGAACTCTAATGCCTTATGAGTGAGCTATGAAAAGTACTGAGGAGTTCATACTATTAGAACAACTCCAACTGGTTTTCCAAAGTCCGGGCCAACATAAAATTGGGAGCCTAGCCCTTGTTTGTAATTATTTCTGTCGCTTACAGACCGTCAAGCAAATTTCATCCAATAGAAATATACGGGACAATTTTTGAAAATGTTTGAAGAACTTACTTGAAATGTCAAGCAACCAAAGGATTAGGTGAATTAGAACTGTGGCACCCAAAGCAAATCAAGTGGGAAGGGGAAGTTAGTAAGATTTTTCAAATCATACTGCTATATTTTGTTGTTTAATTACCTTTTTTGTTTATGTGGACAATGACTTTTGTGATGTATTTTGTCATATTTTATTGTTATTGGATGTTTAGTATCTGTGTAATGTATAAAATATTAATGTTTAAATTTTTATTTTTATGAGATGTTACAAAGGCAGCCACAAGGGCAGATTGCCCACAGGTCACAAACAGGTGAGATTTCTCACCTGTTGGCCAATTCCTATGAAGTGGCAGGTGAGAAAATATATTCCTAAGAGAGAGATATTATTTTTCTTTTGCAAATTCCATTCAATATAGAAGATTCATTATCCATAGAAAGAAAGAAAATAAGAATTCAAGCTAATTTGGGTTACTTGATAGCTTTATTGTTCATAAAAAAATTTTTAAAAAAAAACCCGATATAAAAATTTTTAGTTAATTTGGTAACCGAATTTCAAAACCGAAATCGAACTGAAATCGAAATTTTTGTTATTTGATTTTAACTGAAACCGAACCGAATTACCGAATTAACCAAACCGAATTTCTAAGTTATTTTGGTTTTTCGGTTTTTTTTGTTTGAACCAAATATTGATCACCCCTAAGGGGTACCCAGTGGCCAATCCACCTCATTGCTACATTTCTAATTTAAGGATTATATTGCAAGATATAACTTATGGATTATTAATACAACTTTATGCTAACTGCCTTGATGACAAATAAAACTCAAATATTGAAATGGCCAAAGAAAAAAATATTGTTGCACAACACCTAGTGGAGAGTTGTGCAAGTTGCAAAAGCCAAATGAACAATTTGGCATCCTTTGAATTAGCTAACAATGACTATATGGGAGGAACTAAGGTTGTTAGGCCTAGGAAATAGCATATTACTAGACAGAGAATAGGTTTAAGGGACAATATATGAGGCGTCTCTTAAGAATAACTTATTCTAGGTGTGGTAAGAGAGATAAATGCTATAAGGGAAAATCCTGTGTTATACAAGAGTACTTATAAGACACATGTACCTTTTGATTGATGTGTACAACTTCCCATCCCTTATAATGGTCTGTCTAAAGGCAAATGTGAATTTAAGCTTATAGTACAGAGTTCGAACCAACTAAAATATTGGAGATTTATTGATTATGTGTGTGCAAATGGTATTAGACTTTGTGGAATGGTCAGGTGCATCATCAATCATAGCAAGTGCTACTAGAAAACAATGATACCTTAGAAAAGCTTTCACATTCTCAACTATGCACATATTGCCTATTAGTTTTGAGGAAATTTTATTGTTGAAGACTTGGTGATTCCTTATAATACAGAATTAATATGGACAAAAGATGGTACCTAGAATATAAATCCAAATTAGCTATAGCATATACTTAACAACTGAATTAGACTTGTTGGGTATAAACCCTGATCCAAGTATGAAAATTCAAACAAAAACTATTGGGGTTGGAAGAGAGGATAAAATGAACATTTTAGCGTAAGTTCTTGGAAAAGCTAGCCAAGTTTACAACCTAGACAAGACATGTGACTGACATCATAGAGAGGGAGTAAACATTTGAGAAATCTAGTTTTTGGTCATCTTATCACCTATCAATAGAAGAAAGGAATAACGGGTATGTAGATTAGTATTCTTATAGATTGAAAGGAACTGTTATTCCTATATAATTATGTATGCTTTCTTAGTTCTATTGCCACCACCATGGGCTTTAAACAATAGATCAGATCATATATATATTCCTTTGGATTGTCTCTGGCTCATTTACAATATGTAATTAGATGTTGGGAATTTGATGATAATAAGGACAACAAACATTAGATGCTCAAAGTTCAAGGCTTTGAGGGAGGCATAGATGGGGGTAGATGCCACAATCCCCCATTTATGCCTCCCTCCAAGCCTTGAACTTTGAGTACAATGGCTAGAGGTGCAGAAGTTTTGAATGAAATTAGTGAAGATCATAGTGCATGATAAGATAGGGATAACTTGTGAAAATTAGTCACATGTATGATAAATATGAATGAATGTAAATGAATGAAAAATAGAAACATAAATTGAAAGGTAGGATATCTATGATAACGTACCGTTAGACTTCTGTAGATGTAAGGAACCAACGAAACTGATGAGAACCACAATCCTCAGAGCATTCATGATGATATCCAGCAACTTTAACACACTAACTTTTTTCTTTGTAGTTTATTTTGAATGATCTAATTTAGGTTAATCAAGAGCCAACTTATATAGCCATTGATTTAAATGTTGTTGAATATGAATAAGACAACCATCACTAGTAATTAAATACCTGCTAATTTATTTCTTGCTGGCCAATCATAAAATAATTCTAGGAGTTAGGGAATAAAAGCATATGCTTATCCATAGAAGAATAAGAGTTCCACAAGAAGTATGAACATAAAGATGATTGTTACTTACCCTATAGTTGTTTTTTTTTTTTTTGCACAACCATAAGTAAATCTAGTTCTTTGAAGACTAGTTTCTTCTTCTTGTTTTTTTTTTGTAGAAAAAGAAATTATTTTAAAACTAAGAACAATTAGGCAAAAAGCTAAAAGGCCTTTACATGGAGTCACAATGTTCAGGACCAAACCTTGTGGATTAGGCTACATATTCACAGCTCTAGTTACATATTCTACATTTTCATCCCTTCAAAAAATGTTCACTAAAAAGTTTAGGGGATTTTCGTAGAGTACAACTGGCAAGTCATCTTTTGGCATACTATTAGAAAGAAGATCAATTGCTTGATTCTTCTATCATAAAATGCCTCATATTTCTTGGACTTGAAGTTGCTACATCAGGTACCTACAATCAAACAGCACTAGCATTAGTGTGGGTTTTAAAGTTTTTCTGAAGCTTAGAGGCTAAGCTGCCATTTGGCAATTAGTCTTAATTTGCACTTGGATGTTCCCTATAGCTAAGGTAAGTTGAAGGACATTTCTTAAAGCCTACATCTCCAGACTCGAAAGGGGTTGTGCGACCAATGCTTCTAGCACAAACAATGACAAAAGTAGCATTATGATCCTTAACGATTGTAATAGCTAGACCTTGTTAATTTATATTGATTGAAGCATCACAGTCAACTTTGAAAGTACCAAGTTTAAGGAGCTTCGATCTTACCTGCTTTAGACTTAATACCTGAGGAGAGTTGTTTGGGCACTTGATAGCAAAAATGGTAGTGTAGTCTTAGGTCATATCATTCATAGCTTTTCGGTGGAGACACATATAAATTATGGAAGCAAGCCACATGTCTTCTTTTCCAAACATTCTAGATAAAGAAATGAAATGATAAATTAAATGGAATTTTGAGTAAACTTGATGGGATAACTTGTAAAAATAAGGCAAATGTATCATAGATATGATTGAATTTGAATGAATGGATGAACAAAATACAAATTGAAACTTTGAAAGGTAGGATATGAGAACACACCACCATACTTTTGTAGATGCAAGGAACTAACAAGAACAATGTGAACCATAATCTTTAGAGCATTCATGACGATATCCAGTAATTCTAACAAACTAATTTGTTTCTTTGTAGTTTATTGTAAATGATTAATTTAGGCCAATCAAAGATCCAACTTATATAGCCGTTCACATGAATGTTGGTGAATATGAATAAGACAACCATCTTTGTTAATTAAATACAAGCTAATTTATTTCTAACTGGTCGATCAAAAAAATAATTCAAGTATGGGGGAACAATAGCATATGCTTTTTTTAATTGAAGAACAAGAGTTCCACAAGAACAATGTTGAGAAAGATTGTCATTACCTACCTACTATAGTTATTTTTTGGCATAACCAGGAGTATATCCGAATATTATAAGGTTTGTTTCTTTTCAATACAGTTGTATGTAACTGTCCCCAATCTTACCCCTAAACTATGATAAAATGTTTGGTGTGAGTTCTTAAATTTAAAAGTTAATTTTGTTCTACCCATTCCTTCAAAGTTGGTACACTACCCATATATGGACTACAGTTTAGGCTTTGTAAAAATTAATGTAGAGCGCTAATCTTATAGTAATTTATCTCTTGAACTTGTCAAACAACTAAGTGACTAAAACTTGAGCAACATTCATGTTAATTAGCCTTTAGAAATATCACTATGTTAACATGGTTTTTTTTTCTTTTGGACAATACCTCAACTTTTATTAGATAAGATCAATAAGAAGCTTGATAATGCACCTAGTAAGACCCTTTACACAAACTTTGATTGTAAACATATAAGATTAAAACTGTTAATTAATATACTAAAACAAATAAATTATTGTTGACACCAATTGTCTAAGACTAAGATTGGATTTAAAACCCATTTGAACATTAGCACGTGACTCAATTTCAATCGATTCAAGATCCATATATGAGACAAAGCTTGAAGTTTAAACCAAACCTCCTCCACCTTGAATTATTTATTGTTGAATACTTTCTTATTCTTGCTTTTCCATATTGCCTATAATATCAACATTAAGACAACCTCCGCTACTGCTTCATATGTTCCTCCCGCCACTATTGTCGTTTCTTGGGGTGTTTTCTAAATAGTTGATAAAGGTCTTTCAGCATTTCTAGAAAGTCAGTAAAGGTTCAAAAAATTGTCACCAATGATACCTTTTATTGTAGTGATTAGTAAATATTGACTAAAAAAATTGGATGGCAACAAGGAAAATGTTTAGGTTAATGAGGCATAGAAATTAAGGAGGATTGATGAGAATGAAGACTGAATAAGCACTGATATAAGGATGATGACTGTAAAAGGATTATAAATGTAATTCTATAGAAATATGAATCGTACAAACAACCAATCAAATCAAATATACTAATGCCAAGAATTAGAATTCCTATCATACATTGGTTACCATCCTAAGGGATACATGTAAAAACTTTTTTTATGAAAAAATATATGTTAAATGTTTCATTCTTTAGGCTCTGAAAGCATGAGTTTAGTGACCTTGCTCCCATAGAAGTGGGGGCATTGATAAGGAGGTTGGAACAAATGGAACAAACATTCTAAAAGATTCAAGAAGCCAATGCACCTATAGTATTTTGAATACCACAAGTGGAGCCATTTGATGGGTTAACGAATCATGTAGATCACCTAAAATGGTGTCTGATGGCTATGGAATTTGAAACAACCAATGAACCCACTATGTGCAAATCATGTGATTGTACTTTAACCTTAATAGTTGGTTTAGAACACAACTCATTGAGGAAAAATAGAGTCTTTCATTTACATTGCCTAATGTTGTGCCCGAAGTTTAGGTTTTAAAACACTTGAATAACACTCACAAGCGCACAGTTACCACTTCTAGATAATGATAAGAAAGGTCAATCTCATAAGGAACGATTATAATTATGTCTAAATATATTAGCTGAGAATATTTACCTAAACTTTGCATTGGAACCTTGGTCTGTCAAACTTTTGATTTCCTCTTCTCCATAAACTAGTCAATAGAACACTCATTTTAGTTAATTAGCATATAAGTGGATAAAGTTCTAAGACTCTCTAATTGCTGGTATAAGACTTCTTTATTAGAATTTTACTCTGTCAAGTGAAGTTCTTGAGGCCCCTAAACTATAATTTGAGTTCTAATACTAATTGAATAGCTTATTAGTCAATGAGGCACTAATTCTTGTTCATTATACCTTTGAACCTTTGATTGTTTCTCAACCAATCCCCTAAGCTCATACTTCTTCCTCTTTTGTCCAACCAAAACATTCTCTCTTAAGACATGCTTAGATCTAAAGATGTGCTTGCCAATTATGGCATAAATCATCAAGCCAATAATGAATACAAGAGAAAAAAACAAACAAGCACCATGAGAGTTTTGAGTAAATACAACATCTGTTAAACAAAACTTGTCTGAAACAAAGTAGTAAATCCTAGGAAGTAGAAAAGATCTACTTCTCACTAAACATAAATATCATCTTAATCAAATCTTCCACTAATAAATCATGATGATATGAGAAGAAAGGAAAAAGAATAAACCTAATTAGAGGAAACTTTATGAGGGAAAAATCCAAGTCTCCATGGCTCATTGCTTCATGGGCTCTCTTCCTTGAGCTTCAATTTCCTTTTTGCTTGATGGTAAGAACAATAATGTAGGAAATATCAATAACAAAACTAGATCCCCCTCCTCTCATTTCCATAAGAACTAGGCATAGATTTAGGATAAGGCTTGGGTTAGGTGAGTTTAGCCCTAATTGTGGTCAAGAATATTGATTCTCAACCAAGACGATGCATGGATTTGGATTTTTTTCGAGTAAGTGACCATTTGCCAAAATTAGGGTATTAGGGCATTAGTGCAGGGCAGTTGAGTGCTACAATTCCTAGGGGCTCAAGTCCTACATTTTAGAACTACAATGCTGAGGCCTTGAGGACTCCGTCAGGGGAAGTGTGACTAGTTTGTGGAGCTGTCGCACTGCCATTAGTGCTTGAAGCCATTTGGCTGCTTAAGCTTTTTTTGCCTTTGCTCAATATTGATCACTCCCAATGCTTCCTTCACCTCTTAAGACCTATAAAAATGAGCATCTAAAGTAAGAAATTAACAAAAAAATGAAAATTTAAGATTATAATTTTAGGTTAAAATAGAGTATTTTGTCAACACATCACCTAAAGTTTTATGTAGTACTCTTTCCGTCTTGTGAAATCTACTCCATTTACTTTTGCACAAATATTAAGAAAAGTGGAGAACTTTTTCAGCTTTCCAATTTTGCCTTTCTTTTTCACACCCTCAATTTTCTTTTGCTTTACTCTGCGTTTTCATTCTTCTTTCTTCTTCCCAATTTCTTCTTCTTTGTTAATTTCCAATTTCAATTCCATTCTTCTTTTTGATTTCATTCTGTGTTCGATTTATGGAGCCATGGGTGCTGGTTCCTTTGCCTTGTATCTCCACACTGCGCCGCACTTCACAATCGCCGATCCTCACCTTGCCGCGCATCGTACAAAGGTTAGAGATTGGTTTATTGAAATGATATCTCATCGATCTGTGCGATCACCTCATTCTCCGTCATCTCCCTTGGCCTCCCGCTAGTCATCTTGTCGATTTGTCGATCTGTCCATTGCTTTCGATCTCTTACTGTCCTCTTGCCATCCTTCACTTCTGATCGCTTGCATCCTTCCTGTTCGATCTCTCGACGTCATTTCTGATCTGTCACCATTCTTCATGTCTGATCTTTCATCATCCTCTCATCCTTTCGTCATCTTCTTGTTTGATCTCTTACTGTCATTTTCTCATTCGATCTCCACCTTCTGTTCAGGCCCATCTGTTCGTGTTCATCGTCCATTCATCTGGGTTTTCCCGGTGAGTCTAGTAAAGGGTAGGATTAGTAGAAGAATTAGTCCTAAGGATGAAAAGGTGCTAGGTTTTTTTTAGGTAGCTCGAGTTTGAGTTGAGGCTTTTTGAGTTAGGCCCATTTGAGCCCAAGCTCGAGCCAAAAATATACTCTTAACTTTTTTAGCGCCGAGCTTAAGCCTAAAGGAACTCGGCACCATGGGCTCGTGGGCCTAATAGGCCTCACCTATTGTCTTTTTCCCACTAGGTCTGATTCTTAACCCTTAGCCCCCTTACCTCTCACCCTTACAAGTTTTAATCTTAGCCTTCGTGAGTCTTGGCTAACCCACCCACCCATGCAATCGGCCACCACCAAATAGTGAAAGCACAATAATGATGAGAGCCCTTTGAGCTAAGATGGATGGTGATTAGTGTTTGTGAGTGGTTAATCTTGGCCGCATCTTTTCTTCTCTTCTCCATTGTTGTTACTGCTAGTCGCAATAAGCTTTAGTTGCTTCAGCTCTCATTCAGTCATAAAAATCGAAGGGTGAATCATTGGGTCCGATTTGTTTGGTTAACAAATTCTCCCCTGCAAATTTCCCTAAACTGCAAGATCAGTTGGATTCTTTATTGCCAAAGCGTGTTTGCATTCCTGAACTACTTCTTCATTGTCCTTTGCAACAACTTTTCATGCCTCGAGTTGACGATAGCCAAGGCTGCCGACGATCGCCAACCTTTGCAGTCTAGTTGCTTGTCTTAAGAAAGAAGATGGCTCATTTGTAAAGTTTATGAAATCAGGGTAAAGTAGCAAAATGATTAGAAAGTTTGGGATAAGATTTAAAACTTACCCTTCCCTCGTTATTTATATACAAAATTACATATTCAATATCCATCTTTTATCTAAGTTATAGTTTGAGACTAAAAATATGTATGTGTCATTCAAGTCCCACAAGCCCTCAAGCCCAACCCGAGATCGAAAAATTGGACTCGAGTGATTAAAGCTTGAGCATAGGTGGTATGGGCTCGGGCTCAACCCAACCCCATTCACAACTAATTAGTCCACAGACGACTTGATGGGAAAATTATAAAGGCCCCTTTAATGTCCTCTAATTTGTCAAAAGGGACACTCCTAGTTCAAATATTTACAAATACAGTATCTCATCTATGCCTTGTGCTTCAGCAATTACATATCTCATCTATTTTAGAATTTCCAAAAAAAAAAAATTAAATAAACTTAGAAAATAGAGAAATGGGAATTTCATTTTCCATCCTCGTCTCTCCATCCTGAGAATTACAATTGTTTTTCAAGTGCTCATTGCTGTTATTGATTCTTTCAAATTCGGAACAGAATTACAATTCTTCTTCAAGTGACGGGATGGAAAAGAATCCTCGTTACCTCACTGCATTCTAAGTTGAAGCTCGAATCCAAAAATTGACCCAGAAAACTGAAACCCAACTAAGCTCATCGTCACCAAGTTTCTGTCGCCGACCGTTGCTGACTGTGAAAGGAGATCGAGTGGACTTGAGCAAGTCTGCAATCTACCGGCACTGGGGCGGACCAGCCAAAGCCGGCAGAACTCCGATTTCTGGGCAAACATCATCACTCCCGACAGCAGTCCAACTACTTCCACAACCTCTAATAGCAATTGAGGAAGACCCACGCATGCCAGAAACAAGCAAACAACGAACCTGAACGGCGGAGCAACGCAGCGGGGTTGCCGCTCTTCAGCAAGAAAGAGCAACTCCACAAACTTCACAGACGCCTTTCGTCTCCGTTTGTCCAATTCCCCAAACCATCACGCAAACTGTCAAATGCAAGTCCCGATCACGTTTCTGGTGAGACTTAAAATTGTTGGCCGTGGAGAAGCAACAGAGCAGCAAGAGAGAGGAAGAAACAAGGCGGCCTCCACCGAGTCCAAAGCTGCTCAGGACTATTGGAGAATACGAGGCGTCTTTATCAGCCGGCAGCATCGTTGAGAAGGGTGACTTTTCACGCTCTCTCCGCCTCCCAAGCCTTTCGTCCTCCCTTTTCCCATCTCTCGCCAGCCATGGAGCCGTAAGGGCCTTCCTCTTTATCTTTTAGTATCACTTTTTTCCGTCATTGCTTCTCTTTTCGTCTATGATTTCTGGACTAGGCACTGTTCTTGTTGACTCCGACTTAACAGGGTTCAGATCTTACCGCGCTGGGGCTAATGGAAGAAGCTGAGGATGTCTACATCAGGATTGACTTGACGGTGGCCAGGCGCAAAAGATTAGCGGCGGGATTCGTAGGGAATCATATAAATTGACGATGACGAGAACAGTGTTCCAAGTGTCATCGAGGGAAGTAGAGGAAGAGAGAATCCAAAGCCCAGAAATCGATGCGATAGATGATGGCAGTGGATGCAACTCCATAGTCGAAGTTTTAAGGAAGATGATGGCTTGTTTGTAAAATTTACAAGATCAGGGTAGAGTAGTGAAGGATCAGAAAGTTTGTGCTATGTTTAAAGATTTTACCTACTCTGGCACCATAAAATTACATATTTATTTCCATAGTTCATCCAGGGTATAATTCCTCCCCTGAAGATTTATATGTATCATTGTTTCCATTTTTAAAGTCACGTGATGTTATGTGCAGGGTGAAGAAGTTGATGACCCAATTTACCATCTTTAGGGAGTTGAAGGGGCATTTTGGCCATTTATTTAAAGTAAATCTATTGTTTATTGATTTTATGTCCATTTAATATGTCATTGATTGAATTTTTTTTTTCTTGCCTAGCAACCCCATATTTCTCTCTGAATTAGGAGCAGTCAGTGAAATATTTACAGTTTTAGTTTTATTGTGGCATGCATGTATTATTGCGTTTTGTAAATTGTAGCTAAAGGTCGTCACAACACCCGGACCATGAATATTTTATCTTTCTACTTCTGGTTGGTATAAGATGAGTCTAAAATCAACCATTATGTAACTAATAAAATAACCTCTATGCTTCAAATTATTATTTCTTAAAGTAAATATTCATCCCATCCTTCACTTCTTTTAACAGCTCAAACCAATAGCCATTTACTACCCACCATTTATATATTTGTAACCAAACTCTAAAACTTGTATCACAACTCAAAATTTGTACTTTCTTTATAAATATTAATTAGATTATTTTTAGTAGCATATAAAACTAAATTCCTAGACTCTTGTGTTTCTCGTCTCCATCTACTGGCTTTCGTCAGCACCGTTGTCCCTCATGCCAAGACCATCTATATGGAGCTTGTTATTCAATGTTGATTAAAAAAATTGGACAGAAACAAGAAAAATGTTTAGACTAGGTAGGGTTTTATGTTTATCAGCTAAGAAATTAACTTTATAAAATTATAAACAGCTAAGAAATTGACTTTATAAAATTAAAAATAAGCTACCTGAGAAAGATTTACTTATAAACTACACCTAAAATCAGGCCCATGACTGATCGAATGGGCTGGAAAAGCCTAAAGATGGAATGCTGAGGAGTTTGAAGGTTGAGGAGGCCTAGAAACGAGGAAAGAGGACTATGAAGGCCCAGTAGACGATGATATGGGGACGATGACCATAAAAGAAGCCTTTTAACAGAGGCTCTTAGACATTACTTACCAAGCATTATGAATCTAATTCCGTAGAAATATGGATCTTGAAAATACGGATCAGAATCCGCATTAGAGATATCGTAGCATGGTTATCCTCTTTATGGATATATGAACAACCATTTTACATAAACAAATATTTGTTGCACATTTCATTCTGTTGCCCCTTAAAAGCACGTCTTTAGTCACTTTGAGACAAGAAAAGTGGGAATATTCATAAGGAGGTTAGAACAAATGTTCTAAATGATTTAGGAGGCCCGTGCACCTACAGGATTTTTTGAGTGCGAAAAGTGAAACCCCTTGATGGGTTAATGAATCCAGTTGGTCACTTAAAGTGGTATGCGATGGTAATGGAATTTGAAGAAACTTATTAAACCACCATGTGTGAAGCCTATTATTGCTGATTAAGCTTAGTACTTGGTTTAGCAGGCAACTCAATGAGCACATACAGAATCGCCCATTTACCAATGTTTTAAAAGCTGAGCCGTTCATGAAACCGGCAAGGTATCTGGTTCAAGGTCAGACCAATTTAACCGTTTGGGCCGTCGAGTCAAAACCACAATCATGTTTTTATTTCATGACTTAATAGTGGCCTTATTGTCACTTTAAAAATTGTTTGACTAAAATGAAATTCTTGACATAGTACAAGGACTAGCTTCATAAATAATCAAATAAACCTATCAGTCCTCACTCACTGGACAGACTTGTGGCTACTAAGGTCTCGTTTGGGAACAGCTTTTGTAATCAGCGTTAGAGTTTTAGATAATTTATTTAACGGTTGTGATGAAAACGCTGAAGTTAAAAGCTAAAAGCTACTATTGGATAGCTTTTTCAAAACTCTAACGCCAATCGCTGACGCTAATGCCAAACGGGGCCTAACTCTCCTATTTCATTCTCTCCACAGTGGCGCTATTCTTGTCATCTTCTCCATTTTAATTTCCCATCTTTCCTTTTTCTCTCATTCCCTAATTACTATGTTGATATCTTTTTCCTTGTATTTGATCATGAAAAATCTCTTCAATGTTTTCTTAATTCTTTCTCTTTGGTTCCTCATTTTGTTCACCACCACAGCAACGACAATGAATAGGCAGGGGCAGCGACGAAGACGCGGAGCATAGCAGTAATGAGGTGAGTTGGGCAGTGATGATGGACGAGGAGGGCGAGGCTGTGATTATCAGACTTCTCTCTTCAAGAATCAAATTTTTTGTCTTTCTCCCTCCTCTATGCCTCTCTCACGCGTAATTGAACTGAAGGGACACAAGCATTTTCCTTTTTGTCTTTTTATTTTTCTTGTAATCATTAAAAAATCATGTCAGATCGACAGTTCAGACGGTTTAACGGTTCCAACCAGTTCCTGACCAAACCTTATATGAGCTGATAGCCGGGCCGAAAGGAAGACCGGTTCATGATATGACCGGTTGAACGGGGTAGTTCGGTCCGGCTTTTACAACATTGCCATTTACAGGACCCAATGTTGTGTATGAAGTGCTTAGTTTATTGGCCATGGGGACAAATTGTAACAAAAGGCAAACTTGCTATGAAAATAATCATCGCCAACATCATCAGAAAAAATATCATGAGTAATTAAGAATCGTCATTATATCAAGAAAATACTGTGACGATTTAAATAGTCACAAAAAGAGCGATGATTCTGTGATGAAGTGGAAAGCAATGATGATAGTGGCGATTTTCCCTCGATCACAAAGCGATGATTCTAATCCTAGCAAACACTAACCTTGATTGTTTTGATGATTAATTGTTTCTATTTCTTTTAAATCCTGATTTTTGTATATATACTTAATTAAATTAGTAAATTATTTTAATTTTAGTATATAATGTTAATATTACAGCATATTATATTAAATTATTATAGTTGAATAATAAAATACTATTAATATAGTTATCAATAATTTATATAAATATGTCTAATAAATACATAAATATGAAAAAGTCCTAAACCTTAATGGCACCCTCACAAATGTGGTGGAATCGAATTGCCCCGCACACTGCAATCCTCAGCTCCAGTCCCGAAGGATCCAGATCGTAGTCCGGCTGGAGCAACTGAAGCCAGAATGACTCAACTCTATATAAGCCACTCGATAGCAGTGAAGACTGCAGCATTTGTCTAGCACTGGATCCACGCATCAATGTTAGCATTTACTTGCTCTAAGCTATTGCTCATCTCCTAGACCCGATTGCACAGAGCTGCATTCTTCGATCTCAACTAGGCAATATCAGCTGGTTGACCAATAGTGTTTGCCTACAAAATTGCATTAGTTAGTTTTCAATAATTTGTATAACTTGTAAGAAAAAAAGTTTCCAGTAAATATGTCCAATTTAAATTGCCGCTGGTGTCTGAAAGTGTTAGGGTCCACAAAGTGAGGTGGGAGACCTAAGATGCACCTCTTTTTTTACGGCTCACGAACCTCGTGCCAACACTCCTCGTTGAAAGGCTCATGTCATTCACATTCTTTCATCTGCAACAACTTGTTAATAATTAACAAATGAAATATTATTATATAATTAATGTCAAATAAATGCGAAAAGTGATGTAGGACTTACAATCTGGTAATATTGCATCTCCCTAGGGATTGAGCCCATTGAGAGCTTATTGACCAACTTCCCGACTTTAGACCATTTATGCCACTACTCTTTCTACCAGTATTCACACATTTGCTCCTAGAAGCGAGGGTTGTATGTAGGTAGAAGTACGACCACAGGAGAATAAATTCGAGGTTTTGGGAATTCCACCCTAGGATTTGTCCAATCGCACTGTCTTTCCATTTGTATACTCGATTCTGAGTGGAATTTGAGCAGTGCTTAAATATGAGCCGATGGATATCGATGAAGTCCCGGGGATCCAACTGATAAAATGATTGAAATTACAGACAAACTAGTTAGACATCAATCACCGATAGTCAATGCTTAAAAAAATTAGTTACGAAACTTGCATTTAGTAGGGTGACGTGCTCCTTTACATATCTCAGGTGGGACCTCCATCCATGTAGGCTAAGGCCCATTCTATAACCTCCAGGGAATGCATAACATGGTCTGTCAGACAGATTGATCAACCAGAATGCTGTAATTAGAGATTAAAATTTTAATTATTTCAAACAAATAAAGTTTAGGGGTTTTAAGAAAACTTTGAAAATTTGGTATACTAACTCACAAGGGACTATCATCTGGTGCTCTAGTAGTGGAGGAGGTGTCCATAAGCAAAGACATCGGGTTCGTCTCCTCGAATGGTTAGAGGCTTGTAAGGGATCAGCAATTTGGTCATCATCGAAGGTCTTCTTTGCGGTAGGCTTTTGCTAGGCCAAGAATCCCCTCATCGGCTGCTGGGCCGAGGTGTAAAGGCTTTCCTAGTGTTTCCTCTACATTAAATATTTAGGTAAGTAAATCCCAAGTTATTTTCCTCAAATAAGTTTTAATAAGCAAGAAAAGTAAGGTTAAGTTAAGTTCTAAAGAGTAATAAGCACCTAAAGGGCAAAATGAGTAAAATGGTATTTTTGGCTCAAGTTAAAGGCATGGCTGTAATTTAAAAGAAATTAGGTCCATGTAAGTGTTTTGTGCTAATTAAGTTAGGACCATAGGTATTTCTAGTCATTTGAACCAAAAGTGGACGTTAAAGGATAAAAATGTACTGAGTAAGAAATTGAGCTATTGTGTCTTATAATGGCATAAGTGACTTAAAGGAACGTGTTTGGGTAAGAAAAAACCTTTCTTGGGACTAAGAAAGATTGTTTAGCGGAGGTTTAAGTGGCCTAAGTGAATCAAAATTAAGTTTGAGGTCCAAGGTGACAAGTGAAAGAGAGTTGGGCTAAGTTGGTTATAATAAAGGAGATGGAACTATTCATCATCTCCCCATCCACCATTTTCGTAGCTCTCATTCCTCCACAGCTCTCTACCTCCAAACCTCCCAAATCACTCAAGTTTCTGTGAAAATAGAAGGTCCCAAAGCTATCCTAACAAGCCTTTAGCTTGTTTTTTGTGGAATTGGTGTATTTGGAGTTGTTCTTGCAAGTTTTTTATTCAAACCAAAAGGTAAACATCTTTGATCCTTTTGGGTTAGTTCTAAGCTTATTAAATGGTTAGAAATGGTCTTAACTTCATGCTCTTGGTGTCCAGTTTGGATGAATTCAAGCTTAGAACTTTAAGAAACTCGTTGGAGCTCGGGTATGCTCATTGCTTGTTTCTAGCTTTTAAGATGATTTGATGTAAGGGATTTAAGTTAATTCAGCTCAAATAATGCATAGAAATGTAGTTTTATGTGTGTAAATGAATTAGAAACAATACCCATGTGAATTGGCCTTGGGATGGGAAAGTTTGAGCAAGTTCGTGCAAGTTTGCACGTTGTCGAGTAATGCTGTAATGCATTGGCGACATGTTGCCGGTAAGCCTCAGGATTCCAGAGCATTGATGCCTTTGGCAACGTGTCACTAATGACATCACCAAGGCATTAGTACCTCAAGCTCGGGGCATCCTAGAAATGTCTCAAATTCTTGGTTATCATCCCTAGGCTAATTTAAGATGTTTCATAGCCTTAATTGGGTCTAGAACTCATTTCTAAGTTGGGAATTACGCATTATTTAGGTGGTAGCTAAGTGGTGTGGTTAAGGTAGGGTAAGTAATGGTGGCTAAGGGGGTTAAAGTGCATAAATTGGTAAGGGAACACTAATAGGATTAAGGCAGGTTCAGATTCTTTGCCAAGTGGAAGGTCATAGACCTTCGGGCAATGAAAAGGAAACCTAAGAGGATCCCAACCAAACTTTATGGTTTGGTAAGTAAGCCATTAAGGAGCCTTGAGCTAAGCTTAAAGAGCTTGGTAAGTTGAATCACATAAGGCAGCTACCTTGTATAATAAGTTAAAGAAAGAGACGGGTAGGGCAGGAGTAAGCTGTGACCTACTCTAAATAGACCATCAAGGCGGGCAAGATTTAAGTAAGTGACGACTTGCTTTAAGAAGCCCGTAAGATGACTTCATAGGGTTAGTTAACTGCAAGCATAGGATACGAAGGCCAGTATCCAAGTACCCCAGCCGTATGAGCTCACGGCAAGTCTAGCACCTATGGGTGTAAGGAAGTCCTAAGTGCATTTGCATGTGCATATTTCATCCATCCATCCATCCATCCATTATTTGCATTGTTTGTTGTTGTTGTTCTTATCCTTGTTTCTGGTTGTGTTGTTGATTTCTTGCTTTGCTTTGTATGTTATATATATATATATATATATATATATATAAATATTTGTATTTGTATGTTAGTTGTGTTTTGCATACTTGCATTTCTTTTCTCCTGTAGGTACCAAATCCCTTACTGAGTACTTTTGAGTACTCACTCCTTAAGTGTTGTGAAGGTTAAGTGGGTTAGTTGGGCTTAATAGTTGATAAGGGACAGCTATTAAAGTTAAGTTTTATTAGATTGAAGGTATTTTCTAAGTAGGAAACTCTATGTTTCTAAGCTATTTATGGCATAAGCTAGTATTGACCAAAGTGTTTGCTTTACAGTTTGAGGCTAAACGAGTACAAGGAAAATGTGGCTCATCACTTGAACCTAGCTTGCTTGGGTGAAGAGCTAAGGATGGATCTTAGTAAATTTTTGTTGCTTCTATATGCATGGTATATTCATACAAAGGGATTGTCTCTACTAGTGTCCATTAGTGTGTATAACACTAGGGTTACATTTGGGTGCATATAAGATTGAGATGTATACCCATAGTTGTTACTTGTAGTTAGAGCAACTAAAGTTTTTATGTCTTAGCTTGTTTTCACTTATGTTTTATAAAATGGTGCCACAGTTTTCTTTACAGTATTCTTTATAGTTTTAATTTATTGTTATCACATAGTCAGGACAATGCATGCATATTTCCTATGTAGGGTAGGCTAAGTAACTAGTTGGACGTAATAATTTAAGATATTTCATGAGTAATAACTTGCCAATTGTAACCCAAGTGAGATCATAGTTCCTTAAGAGCCTAGTAGTGTTAGCAAATTAGGGCACTAGGGCCTTGTTCCACCTCATAATGACCCCTTTCTGATAGCTATAGTGCAAAAGTATGTGGAAGGAATGCCCAAGGATCGTTGAAAGGGATCAAATCTATGTTGAACTAGCAAGCATATCTATATTATGGCATCCTATCCACAAAGTCCATCAATGGGCGGTAAATGCCCTATTTGTCATAGTGGGTCTGTAAGGCTAATGTCAAGCCCTCGTTGTGTAAGGGTTGAGGGCGCAATGTGCAGGTGACAAACTGCTAGGTAGGGGCAAGAATAGTTATTGGCAGCGCAACTGAACAGGAACCACCAACCTGGCATCCAATGGATGACGTGCATCCTAGCTAGGGCATGGGTCCGCCTATCCAACCCAGAGAACCCACATCCTCGCACTATCCTAATTTGTAAATTTATAAATTAATTTTAATTATATTTTTTATCCAATAATTTTGGAAATTTTTTTAATTAAGCCCAAATACTTTAATTATTTATGATTATATCCAATAATTTTGGTACTTCTTTAATTAAGCCCAGATACTTTAATTACTTACGATTTTATCCAATAATTTGGTACTTTTTCAATGAAGCCCAAATACTATAATTACTTACAATTTCATCCAACAATTTTGGTACTTTTTCAATTAAGCCCAAATACTTTAATTACTTACTATTTTATGCAATAATTTTGGTACTTTTTCAATTAACCCCAAATACTTGAATTACTTACAATTTCATCCAATAATTTTGCAACTTTTACAACTAAGCCCAAATACTTTAATTACTTACAATTTTATATATCCAATAATTTTGGTGCTTTCTCAGTTAAGCCCAAATGTTTTAATTACTTACAATTTCATCCAATACTTTTGAAACTTTTTCAATTAAGCCCAAGTACTTTAATTACTTTCAATTTTTTCTAATAATTTTAGTGAAATTTTAATTAATCGTAAATACTTTAATAACTTATGGTTTTATCCAATAATTTTGGTACCTTTTCAATTAAGCCCAAATACTTTAATTATTTATGGTTTTATCCTGCAATTTTGGTATTTTTTTAATTAAGACCAAATACTTTAGTTACATACAATTTCATCCAATAATTTTGGAAAATTTTCAATTAAGCCCAAATAATTTAATTACCTTTGATTTTATCCAATGATTTTGGTGCCTTTCAGTTAGGCACAAGTACTTTAATTACTTACAATTTTATCCAATAATTTTGGTACTTTTTCAATTAAGCCAAATACTTTAATTACTTACAATTTCATCTAATAATTTTGGAACTTTTTCAATTAAGCCCAAATACTTTAATTACTTATGATTTTATACAATAATTTTGGTACTTTTTCAATTCAACCCAAATTCTTTAATTACTTATGATTTTATCCAATAATTTTGGCACTTTTTCAATTAGACCCAAAAAAATTTAATTAAATATGATTTGATCCAATATTTTTTGTACTTGTTCAACTAAGCCCAAATACTTTAATTCCGAACAATTTCATCCAATAATTTTAGAACTTTTTCAATTAAGCCCAAATGCTTTAATTGCTTATCATTTTATCCAATGGTTTTGGTACTTTCTTAATTAGGCCCAAATATTTTAATGCTTACAATTTCATCCAATAATTTTGAATTTTTTTCAATTAAGCCCAAATACGTTAATTACTTACAATTTTTTCCAATAATTTTGGTACTTTTTCAATTAACCCAAAATACGACAATTACTCACAATTTCACCCTATAGTTTTGTTACTTTTTCAATAAAGCCAAAATACTTCAATTAACCTACAAAATCATCCCTAGTTCTAAAAAAAACCAGAATATCCATAAAACTCATCTGTAACTATCCAATATGTACAAAAAATACCATACAAAATTATCCATAATTCTGCAACAACTTTAATCACAAACTCATTCCAAGAGATTAGATAAAACCTCAGGAAATATACATTTGACAGAGATAATGATAGCTATTGAGAGAGAAACAGTTCGGATATTGGAGGCGAGGTTGAAGCCAAGGAAGCGAGGAGGCTGGAGACGAGTACGAGTAGGTGAGGATGCTAGAGATGGAGACGAGGAGGAGAGGATAGAAGGCTGGAGACGGAGACAAAGAAGCTGGAGATGGAGATGAAAGGAGATGATAGGAGGGCAGAGGAGGCCGGAAACAAGGAGGTGAGGAAAGCAGAGGGCAGATGAGAAGAGATTAGAGAAGGAAGATGGCTACGATTCAAAATGAGAAGAGAAAAGGTTTTAAAATATCTACCAGGTAAGGACGATTAATATCCTCTCCCTTTCAGTGATAATTCAGCCTCGATTTAATGCCAAAATCGAGGCTAAATCGTCACAAAAAATCAAAGGGGAGCTATGATTTACCCATTTGGTACTACTCTCTTGACCGTCAGTGTCACCACCCTTTTTTGCAACGACTAAAATCATCGCAGATGTCTCGCCCAACTTGGCCCAGATATTTCATTTCCCGCCCAAATATTTTGGAATTTATTTTCAATTTCCTACAATTTTTCCGCGATAGGTTATCAATTTGTTACAATTTACCTTCGATTTATTTTTTTTTTTCTGTACAGTTTGCCTATGATGATCAACTACAAAACTATCTATAAATCTTAAAATTTTTTTGTGAAATTAAAAATTATTGAAAAATTTCAAGGTCTGTTAGAGTAATTATTATCGGTGACTAAAATTAACCACGTTAAAATTCAAAATTTTGGTACCTAATTTCATGAATTAAAATAGGTTAGCGGACTAATGTTATCATCTTCACAAATTTGTATCGAGATCATTAAACCTACTAAATATGAAAATATCAAAAGTGTAAAGTTAAGGTTAATGTTTAGGGGTTAGCTAAGATTAGGGTTAAGGTTAAGAAGTTTAGAATTTAGGGTTTGGTGTTTAGGGATTAAGTTTAGGCTTAATTTGGAAGTCTCCAAAAAGTTTGGAGTTAATTTTTAAATTTAAAAGTCTCCAAAAAGTTGGAGTTAGGGTTAGTGTTATGGTTACAGTTTAGGGTTTGCAGTTAAGATTAGTGCTTAAGATTTAATGTTAGGGTTAATGTTTAGGGTTTGTGTTACGGTTAGGGTTAGGGTTAGTGTTTAGGGTTATGGTTTAGTGTTATTGTTTAGAGTTAGGGTTAGTTGTAGGGTTTAGGGTTTAGGGTTTAAAGGTTGTGATTAGCGTTGGCATTTAGGGATTGGGGTTTAGGGTTTATGGTTTTAGGATAAGGGTTTAAGGCTTAGGGTTAGTGTTTAGGGTTATACTGTAGTGTTACATTGTTTAGTGATAGGGTTAGTTTTAGGGTGTAGAATTTAATGTTTAAGGCTAGGGTTAGGGCTCAAGGTTTAGGGTTTTAGGTTAAGGGTTTAGCATTTAGGGTTATGGTTTAGTACTTTTAGGGTTTAGGGTTAAGGTTAGTGTTTATGGATTTGTTTTTTTTTTTTAGGCAAAAGAACAAGTATGTATTAATAAGGACCTCAAGGAGGTTTAAAATTTACATCAGCCGCCTGTTGAAGGGCATAGACCGAAGAGGGACACATTGTCCAATTCTTTCTCTTCCGGACACTCGCCCATTTAGCTATGCACAAAGCACATTTATTGGCTGTTTCAGACACTTTTTGGACAGTACAATCAGAAAATGAATTTTGCAGCATTCTAATGTCAGAAATTAAGGGGCCAATTCTCCAATCTTCTTGATCCCCTAATCTGCCGATGATTTCCTGATCAGACGCCTCAATATCTACAGCATTATAGCCTAGTCGAAGCAAATCCAGAAGCCCTTTCCTGACTGTTTCCCCAAAGGCTGCTGGTTTGTATATGCTGTCAGCTACCCCCGCCTGGTTGTACAGCACATTCCCCTGCCAGTCACGGGCCAGATACGCCATTCCCAGCGAGCTAGCTTTGCGGACTACAGCTACATTGAGCTTTATAACGCCCCTGGTTGGTTTGCACCACCTATCTAAATGAGTATCCCTGCGTAAAGGAGGATTTGTATCACCCACTTTCTGCTGTGTTTGTTGAAACTCAGCAACAGCACTTTGTATCCTGTAAATGATAGAGGCAGGGTTAACATTTTTCTTTTGGAAAATAGCCTCATTTCTTGCCAGCCAAATATACCAGCAAGTATAAGCAATAGTAGATATAATAAGCTCCTTATTTTCCCCTGTATGGTGAATAGCACAACAGAATTCCAGAAACCATTGATCAAAAGTTAAAATTTCAGCATTATTGGGTTTATAATCCAAACATACAAACCAAATGTGATGTGTCCATTCACATTGCAGCGCCATATGCTCCACAGTTTCATCATGCATACAAAAAGGACATTTAGGATTTATCGAAATACCTCTTTTGGCCAAGTTTAGCCGAACAGCAACTCCATTATGGCAGAGCCTCCACATAAAGTTCTGAATCTTAGGAGCACATTTAATTTTTCAGATTATTTCCATACACTAGAGTTTATTTGATGAGAAGTTGAAGCACAAAGATTAACAGAATGATATATTTTCTGTACCCTGTATGCCAACTTTACTGTGACTCTACCAGTCCTATCATAAGGCCAAATTACCTTATCTTTCCCTGGGTTATGACTAATGGGTATCTGTTCTATGGCTTGTTGTTCCTCTGTTGAAATGTAAGGAGCTATTTGACTTAAATCCCAGTTATGAGTGCTGGCATTAATGAGGTTATCTACAGTCATATTTCTTACAGCTGCTGGAAAATTCATGCTCTTTTGTAGCTTAAAATCTTTGAGGTTTGGAATCCAAGCATCATTCCAAACTGAAATTGACTGTCCATTTTGCACTTGCCAGCAAACATGATTTTTTAGGAAATCTCTACCAGCTAAGATACTAGCCCAGCCCCATGACGGTTTTGGTCCTTTTCTAGCATTCCAAAAATTACCATTTGGGAAGTATATACTTTTTAATGTTTGGGCCAAAATCGATTGGGGCTGAGACTCTATCCTCCAGGCAAGTTTCGCAAGTAAGCCAATGTTCATAGCTTCTAAATCCTTAAACCCCATCCCTCCATTATCTTTTGTTGAGGATAAACAGTCCCAACTTTTCCAGTGGATACTCGAATCTAAATTCTTCTCATCCCACAAGAATTTAGCCATTAAGGATTGAATATTATAACACCATTTTTTTGGAAATTTAAAACAGGCCATGGCATATGCTGGTATGGCTGAAATGATAATTTTAAGCATGATTTCCTTACCTGAGTATGACAGTAGAGCCTCTTTCCACCCTTGTATTTTTTTGATGATTTTGTCTCTAAGGAAGGCCAATGCCTCTGTCTTTGACCGTCCCCACAGGGTAGGTAGGCCAAGATATTTCCCTGGATTTTCTGCCTTGGGAATTTTCAAGAAAAGACTAATTCTTTCCTGCAGATTTTTAGGAGTATTAGGACTAAAGAAAATAGCAGATTTTTCAAAGTTTATACACTGGCCAGAAGCCTGGCAATACTTTAACAGAACCTGCTGTAAGTTGTGGCCATTTCTGACACTAGCCTTAACAAAGAATAAGGAATCATCTGCAAACAACAAATGCGTTAGTGTGGGGCACTCCTTATTCAGTTTAATGCCTTCTATAAAATTTTGATCTGCTGCCCTTTTCATCAATTGTGATAAAGCCTCAGTAACCATGATAAACAAATAAGGTGACAAAGGGTCACCCTGTCTTAACCCCCTAGTAGGCTTAAAAGTTTCAGTCTCTTTTCCATTAACTAACAGAGTATAGGACACTGTGGTAACAATAGTCATAACCCAACTAATCCACCTAGAGGGGAATCCCATTCTTCTCATGATGCCTTCGAAAAAAGACCACTCCACACGATCATACGCTTTTTGCATATCAATTTTAATAGCCATATTCCAGTCTAAGCCTTTCTTTTTAGCTTTTAGCATATGGAAGATTTCATGAGCTACTAGAATGTTATCCTGTATTTGTCTACCCTTAACAAAAGCATTTTGCAGAGGAGAAATTATCTGGTTCATATGAGATTTGAGCCTATTAACTAGAACCCTAGATATAATTTTATAGCAGTAGTTACACAAACTAATTGGCCTAAACTGAGTGACTTTTTCAGGATGGGGAATTTTTGGTATAAGCACAATAGCAGTTTTATTTAGACTAGGGTTTAGAATACCTTGATTAAAGAATGCTTGTACTGCCTTGGTGACACTCCCTCCAACATCATCCCAATATTTTTGGAAGAATATCCCAGGAAATCCATCTGGCCCAGGGGCTTTTAATGGAGCCATTTGAAAAGCAGCAGCTTTAATTTCTTCAGCTATCACTTCCTTCTGCAGGTGCTCCTTTAGGTCTTGCTGAATCACAGGTTTTATATATTCCAGCACCTCATTTAGTCCTATAGGTCCTTCAGATGTGAAGAGCTTCTCATAGTACTGCTTAAATGTGTTTGATATATTTGCCTCCTTATCAATCCACAGACCATTTTCATTCTGAATCCTTAGAATTTTGTTTGAGGCCCTTCGCTGAATTGTGACATTATGGAAGAAATTAGTGTTCCTATCCCCCAATCTTAGCCAGTCCACTCTGCTGCGTTGCTGCCAGTACATCTCTTCCCTAGTCCAATGCTCCTCTATTTGTTTAATAATAGGTCTCTCATTCCCTGATACTGGTGTATCTGAACCATCTTGCAGCTCCCCTAGCTTCGCAGTTAAGATCTCAATTGCCCTTTTGTTATTAGGGTAAAAGGTCCTGCTCCATTTAGTCAAAGCTCTGCCACACCCATTCAGTTTTTTCTGAAGGCCATACGTATCATTCCCTGTGTACATATCCCAAGATTGCTTGATGACCTCTTTGCAGTCTGGTTCTCTAGTCCACATATTCTCAAATCTAAAATTTCTCTTTCTGGGAGCACTTTGAGCCTCTGAGGTCAGAATTACAGGGCAGTGATCTGAACCAATTTGAGGACAATGGTACACCTGAGTGTCCGGGTATAGAAGCCTCCACTCGCTACTTACCAAAGCTCTATCAATTCTCTCTTTTACAAGACCGTCTTTTCTGCCATTTGACCAGGTAAATTTTTGTCCCTGAAAACCAGCATCCTGAAGTCTTGTTTTTAGCATCATTTCCTGAAACTCCATAATTTGGTTTTGATCTTTCAGTCTGCCTCCCTCTTTCTCATGCTGGGCAGCTATGTCATTCCAATCCCCTATACATAACCAAGGTAATGATATTTGCAATGCAAGTTGCTGCAAATCTGCCCAATTCTTTTTCCTATTACTGAATTTTGAATCTGCATAAATCCATGTAATACGGCTGATGTTCCCCATTCTATCAGTTACTCTTGTATCAATGAAATTCTGTGATTTTAGATCAACACATACATGCACATCATCTGTCCACCAGAGCGCAAGCCCCCCAGATAATCCAACAGGATTTACATAACAAGCATTCTTGAATCTAAATTTCTTCCTATTTTTTTCCAACTTGTCCATTTTATTTCTTGTTTCCATTAAGAAACATATCTGAGGATTATACCTCTTTTGGAGCCATTTGAGGTGCTGAACTGTCAGGGTTAGCCCCATACCCTGGCAGTTCCAGCTTATTAGAATCATGATGCCAGGGTGGCTGTAGGGCAGCCACCAAACCCATCCTCAGCTGTAACTTCCTCTCTGGCTCTTTTTCCATTATTCTCCTATTCAGTATTTTTCCTTTTGGGAGGTCTCCCTCTCTTTCTGCCCCCTCTCTGTGCCACATCTTCATATGACTCATCCTCCTCTGCTGCAGTATTCTCAGAATCAATTGGGGTGATAGACAAGTTAGTGTGTTGTACTTGATCAGCCAGACTTGTTACTGAATTATTAGTCTTGGCATGTACCAATGCTGGTATCACTTTTTGGCCCGGCTGGTCAGTTTGGCAGTCAGGAGAACTAGATGGTGATACAAGGTTTTGCCCTGATATCAATTGATCAAATTGTTCCTCCCATGTGTTATCAACATCAGATAATTCATTGGAGAACTTATTCTGCCTTTTGTGCCCTACTAATGTTCCGGGTAATAGCTGATCTTGTCTTGCTGGTAGTGGTTTGGTCATGTCCTCAATGACTCTTGGCACAGGAACTCTTAACCAAGGTCCATACATCTATTGTCCAGTGCTCAACAGAACTGGCTGTGTAGTGAACTTGCAGCTAATATCAGAGTGGCCAAGTCTTCCACATGCATAACAAAGATCCCCCAGCCTTTCATATTTTGCTGCAATCCATTTTTTACACCCCAGAGGTTTAGGTTGCCAAAAACCCGCCTTAATAGGGATCATAACATTCAGCTTAATCTTGATTCTAAGGTAACCCCTACACAGTTCCCCTAAACTTCCAAGGTCCTCAACATCCAAAACATCTCCAAATTGCTTTCCTATAATAGCACCATTTGTCTTAGTCATTAAGTTGAGTGCCAATCCATGTATCTGCACCCAAAAAGTAACCTCTGTGAACTTCAAATCCTGTAAAGCTTGATTAGGCATCCATTTTTTAAGAGCAAATATGCATCCCATGATGTTCCATGGGCCATCAGATAGCACTCGTTCAACTTCTTCACACTCCTTAAACACACAGTGCATTGTTTTATCATCCAAAAAATTAACCACTTGAACCCCGTAGCTCTTCCAAATCTTCAAAAGGATATTCGTAATACCTTTCTGGTTCAATCTCTTATCAGCTATGATCCTACCCAACAGAGATTTTATCTGCTCGCCAATTTCCACCTCCGGCTGTAGCTCAAGAACCAGTTCCTCCAGAAACTCTGAACCAACATTGGAGAAAGAATCACCTACAGATGCCTCATCCATTCTTAACCGTATTGTAAATAGAACACCTATCAAGTAATATTAGATGAATCATATCAAGAACTGAATCACTGAATCAACCTTATCACAAAAACAGGAATCAAGAATCACAAGCTCGTAATATCTTCAGGAACCAAGGATCAGTAATGAATCAGTAACATACTCAAGAATCAAGGATCAAGAATCGGCAATAACCTCAATCAATCGTAATGCAATCAAGAATCGGTAATGTATTCAAGCAATCAAGAATCACTCAATAGCATCACTCAAGAATCACAAGAGTCGGTAATGAATCACATGAAACAACAGATTCAACCAATAGATTCAAAAAGAAAACCTATAATCCGTAGCGTGCACAAGAATCAGTAATGAAATCCAGAATCAGTGAATAATCAGTAACTAAATCCAGACTCAGATCAAATATATCCCCAATCCAGCGGCGAGAGCCACTACAGACAAACCACATTAACTATACAAACCTCTTCCACACTCAGAGATTCCGATATGGACTCCGCCTTTGTCCAGATTTCGAATCCACCTTCAGGTTGCCCGCAAGCCTTCTATACCAGGATCGCTCGAACAATGCCGACTCAAGAACCTTCCCTACTGCTTTCTCTTATGCACAATCAGATAGAGTACTTTGTTGCGACCCTGATTTACCAATGTACCAAAGAATCCGTTTTCTATATCAAGCGAACAGATCTGAAGTTAATTTCAGAGGAGCTCTCATTTAGAGAGGGAGACTCTCACGGGGAGAGAGAACTGTTTCAGATATTATAAAATGGGATGGGCATAAATGTAGAATTTTGAACTTGGGGATCGAAAATAATGATCTGTTTCATGTTTGGGGTCTTGAGCCGCTGGCGGCGGATCGGCTAGCGACGGTGTCTCCAATATATGAGGAATTTTCGTTAAGAAAAATTTTCTAAACTTGCTCCCTTAAAAAACGTTTACTCCGGTTTCCAAAAATTCTATGGTTTAATAAAGAAATTTTCTCCATAATTGCTAAAATTGAAAGTGAATTTTTATAAATAAATTTCTCATCAATATTAAAAGTATAAATTTGAGTTGATAAGAGATGAAATTTTTTAATGAAAAAAAATATACATTGTCAACCCGTGTAGTGTTGTATCTCACAGTGTTATTTTTTTATTATAAGTAATTATTTTAATAATAAAAATGTAACATGAAAATAGCTAAGCTCAAAATTAAAATAAAGTGAGATTTTAATTAATTATCATAAATTCATAGGAATTTTTTAGTTATTTGATTTGATATTAATTTTATTGCTAAATTTATTAAAAAAAATATTCACTACAAAGTGTGGATCAGCATCAAACCTTGTTGTAAATCTACATACTAATGATTATTCGAATAAAGGGCCTATGAAATTATGTTTCAGTCCGTGTACGTTGAGCCCAAACCACAAAACTATCAGGCTTCACATTAGTCCTTCAACTTTTAAGTGTATTACAAAAAAACACCCTGAAATAATAAAACGTCGCAGCTACACCATACTTTTATGCTCTTAATCTTCATCTTGCTCATTCAAGTTGTTTTCGTTCTTGGCAAGGTGTTGCTCATTCAAGTCCGAGACCTTGTTTTTGGGTCCTTTCTATGGTGGTCATTGGTGCTTTTCATCTTACTCGTTTAAGTCTTACAAATTGCTCATTTTCTACCACAAATGCAAAAAAAAAAAAATGTGTCAATAGACTATGGATGAAAGGTTTCAACCCTAACCCGAAACCCAACATGTAGGGTTGGGTCAGTGAAGTAAAAAACAATTATTTGGGTCAACCTGAACCCGACCCTATTCAAAAACTTCAAAATTAGGGTTGGTTCGGGTAAACCCAAAACCACCCGATTGACCCGATTTTAAAATTTTCTCATATACAAAGCCCAGCCTATGACACTAATTTGCTTGGGCCCATTACACCTAAGCCTAGCTTAACCCTACAATTAGCTTAAACTAAATGTAACTGGTTGGCTCCCAGGTCCAAATCCTCATCCCATTCCGCCGCCACTCTACCCTACAGCAACCTACAACGTTTTGCATCTGCTACTTCACTCAAATTTGGTCCACTACCCTCATGCCACTGTCTGCCCTCCATTGCCTTGCGTGCGTTCACCCTCCGTCACCTCATGGTTGCCTGTCCCTTGCCCTTACCGTCTTTGGTCCTCCGTTCATCGTCCTTGCAGGCTTGGGTCCTCTATTTGTTGTCCTCGCCGTCTTGCGTCCATCGTCCATCACTCTCCCTATTGCCTTTTCCTTTATGCGTTACATTGTCCCCTTCTGCCGATTTCGCATTGTTCACCGTCCTTCTTCATCGACCTTCGTGGAAAATGAGGCTATCAGCAGTGAGGTGCAGGTCTAAGTAAGGTAAACCCGACCTTAACCCTATATTTTTTTGTTAGGGTCGATTCGGGTTTAGCCAATAAATAGGGTTGGGTCAAGTTATAACTTTCAAATACAGAAATTGCTTGAAAAAATCAGGTTCTGACCCGAACCTAACCCTAATTGGAAATTTATAGCCCTACAACAGATGAAAAAAATGAAATGTATCAAAAAACAAGACAAAAACATGATACTTTTGGTTATGAGCTGTTAGGCCCCAATTCACCCTTACCAAAACCTTTTTGGGACGTTAATACCAAATTTTAGTTTCATAGGGTGGATTAGAGCATGACAACCAACATACTTATCCCTAAAGTTTAATTATTAACATGGTAGGACTTAGGTGAAAGTTACTAATTAAACCCTTTACATGAGGTCCTATTAGAATTATAGTTTAACAAGTTAAGTTATAAGTTTAACATGTTAGGTTGCAAGTTTAATATGTTAATTTTATGGGTTCACCTAAGTAGACTTACCTTGGTGTCTATAGGGTACATATAGGGTGCATATAAGTAAGCACAGGTGGGAATGTAGGCTCATGCATGGTAGGCCTACCTAAGTATGTACTAGCGGGCATGTGTGTGCATGTGTGTGCCCCAGTGTACTTAGGAGGCTTACTTTAAGCCTTCCTAATGTGCTTGCCAGCTCATCCAACATACACACATCCATGCATACATACATTCTAGGTTTCATTAGTACAAACCATGCATGCATTTTCTAGCTCATTACACTTGGTGCCTTAAAAGGCTTGCCTAAGCCTAATATGTACTACTAAGGCACATGCCATGTACTACTCTAGTCCTTGTACCATACATATATACATGCATTTACATATTCAAAATTTGGCATCCTAAGGACTACCAAGCCAAAATTACATACACCCAAAAGTTTGGCTACTTAAGTGGCATGCATGTTACATAACATGGCTATACTATTCCAATGCCAACATACACTGAAACCTCCATTTTTATTTGATATCTAGGAAGCATGTTTATTATGAGCCTTCGAGTCTTTACGAAAACTAAGACAATACCAAATGCAGCCAAACGCATTACAGCCATCAAAGCCTACAAACGAATTTACAACCATTAGTTCATAACATGAACGTTCAATCTTTCTTTCATAAGCCAACAAACCCAAGCCATAACTCTTTATGCATATACCTTTTAAAGAGGTTCTTTAGCCTCTATTCTTCCACTTCTTTACCTGAAATGGGAAGAATAGGGCATGGGTACACAAATACTCAGTAAGAGTTCAATATGGCACAAAGTACCTACAAAATATTCAAAACATTATCTTATACATAAACCTCCAATTTCTCTTTCTTTTTTCTTGATTGGGCAATCTCTAACCCAGTGTTCTTGAGAACCACATTTCAGGCATCCTTCTATAAGCCTATAACATTGTTTAAAACCATGATACTTTCCACAAGTTTAGCATTGACGCCTAAACTTCTGGGGTTCCTTTTGTCTTTTTTATTTCCTTCCAGGCTCAACTCTTCCTAGCCTTTCCCTGGCTCTCTTATTGCTACTTTGGTGTCCCATAAGAGCTCCTTTAGTGTTTCCTGTTGCAGGGTGGTGAAACTCTTGCTCTAATGTTAGAACCCTTTAAACTGCCTCATAATAATTCTTGATGCCAATATCTCTGAGTATTTGTCTCAACTCATGCCTCAACCCTCTTATGAACCTTTTAGTGCTTAATTCTTCTTGTCCATCATACTAATGAGCATATCTAAAGAGACTGTTGAACTTGTGCTCATATTCTCCTATAGACACATTTCTTTGTTCCAATAGATCAAACTCCACTTGCTTTTGATCCTTAAAAGCTTCACTAACATACTGTTGTTGGAACACTTGGAGAAATTCTACCCAGCTCATAGGTTCTTTCTTCCTTATGGGCTTCCTCTCATTCTTACTCATATATGCCATTTGTACGATCCTCCACTAAAGTTCTACACTACCTTATAGCTTAAAATTGGCTAGTAGTATCTTCTGAGTGGATGTAACCTTCATTCTTTAAAAAACCTTCTCTATCTAGTAAATCCAAAACTCAATTTCATCTGGATCACCATTGCCTTTGAAAACTGGGGGTTTAAGTGCCAAAAAACCTTCCAGTTGGCCTTTCTTTAGATCTCCCCTTTTTGGTCTTTTTTTTTCCTATTTTAAAGGTCTTGAATTTTTATTTAGAAACTAGCTCTTTAGAGCTTTCGAAAACTGGCTTCATTCTTCTAGCAATAGTGCCTATCTACTTTCTTCTTCTATTTTTATTACTTTTCCTAATTTCTAACCGCAGCTTTTTACGCCTTGGATTCCTTCTCTCATCATCCTGTTCCTGTTCTTCATCTGCTTCTATTTACTAGCTTGTTCTTCTCTTATTCGTTCCTTTCCAGGCCTCCTTCCTATTCTTTCTTCTTTTTATTCTTCCTCAACCATGGCACCTCTAGATGATTGGGCTTGACCTCTAGTAAAGGTCTGCATATCTACTACAAGCTATGCAAAGGCAGCTTGTATCATTCCCATCATATGTTCCATTCCTTGTTGGCCTAGTATAGTAGATTCAGGCTTTATGGCCCTATTAGGTGTTTCAGTTCTACTTTCAGCCACCTCTCCATCCTTAGACTATTGATCATTCATTTGATCAGTCCTAATGTTCAATTGATTCTCCTTTTCTCTTTCACTACCTCTCGTCATCATTCCTGCAAAACATGAGGATGGTTGATACTCATCATAGTGGGAATTAACCTAACAAACCAATAGGGTCTTATACAACCATATCTCCGACACCAACTCCATCAGGCCCTAGTTCACCCTAACCCAAAACCTTTTAGGAGGTTAATACTAATTTTAGTTCCATAGGTTGGATTAGAGCATGACAGCCAGGATACCTATCCCCAAAGTTTAATTATTAACAAGGTAGGACTTAGGTGAAAGTTACTAACTAAACCCTTTACATGAGGTCTTATTAGAATTTTAGTTTAATAGGTTAAGTTGTAAGTGTAACATCTTCAGTTACAAATTTGATGTGTTAATTTTATGGGTTCACCTAAGTAGACTTACCTTGGTGCCTATAGGGTACATATGGTGTGCATATAAGTGAGCATAGGTGGGTATGCAGGCTTATGCATAATTGGCCTACCTAAGTATGTACTAGCGGGCATGTGTGTGTATGTGTGTGCCCTAGTGTACTTAGGAGGCTTACTTTAAGCCTTCCTAATGTACTTTCCAGCTCATCCGACATACACACATTCATGCATACATACATTCTAGGTTTCATTAGTACAAACCATGCATGCATTTTCTAGCTCATTACACTTGGTGCCTTAAAGGCTTGCCTAAGCCTAATATGTACTACTAAAGCACATGCCATGTACTACTCTAGTGCTTGTACCATACATATATACATGCATTTACATATTCAAAATTTGGCATCCTAAGGACTACCTGGCCAAAATTGCATACACCCAAAAGTATGGCTACTTAAGTGGCATGCATGTTACATAACATGGCTATACTATTCCAATGCCAACATACACTGAAACCTCTATTTTTATTTGATATCTAGGAAGCATGTCTGTTATGAGCCTTCAGATCTTGACCAAAACAAAGACAATACCAAATGCAGCCAAACCACTGCAGCTATGAAAGCCTACAAACCAATTTACAACCATTAGTTCATAACATGAACTTTTAATCTTTCATTCATAAGCCAACAAACCCGAGCCATAGCTACTTATGCATATACCTTTTAAAGAGGTTCCTTAGCCTCTATTCTTTCACTTCTTTACCTAAAATAAGCAGAAGAGGGCATGAGTACATAGATACTCAGTAAAAGTTCAATATGGCACTTAGTGCCTACATAATGTTCAAAACATTATCTTATACGTAAACCTTCAATCTCTCCTTCTAACCTACAACCAAAGGTAAAGAAGACACAAAAGAGACAAGGAACAACAAAATACAAGATACTTATAATCACAATTTAAAGATTAACACATGCAATCAATCAAAGAGGCATGCAAACACACACACACGCACACCACACACACGGTTTCACTTAAACTTAGCAAGCATTTCTTTCATTCAATTAAGCATATGATCATTTTGAATTAGGTCAAATTAACATAGAGCTCCAGGTAAATGAACAAGTTCAGCCATACTTGATCAAAAACCCTAATGCTTGCCGTATGCAAACTAGCTAGCCTACCATAGTGCTTTAGCATACATAGCCCATTTTTATAGCTCCTAGGATTATTTGACCATGGCCATCACCTAGGGCAGCATCCACCCCATCAAAATCCAGGAGAATGGGCTTCATTTGAAGCCTTGCCTAGCTCAGAATTGGTAGCAAAGAGGCATGAACACTTCAACGCTCCACACACACCTCCATAGGCCTACTTATAAGCCACCATGTTCGATTTTGCTCTTCCATGCTTCTATTTTTCTTTTTAGTGGTTTACAAGAACTTTAGCTCAGATTTTCTATAAATTACAGTTGCATTTAATGTCCAAGAAGCTAACTTTGAAGAAAATTAAGTCCAAGCGGTGGAGTATAGCCGGTTTAGCCTTGGCTGCTAAGCCATTTGGCTATTCTTTGGTCTAATCTTCCATAAAGGCTTTATGTAATTTAGGTTATTTTATTAACCTGTTTAACTCTTTTAGTAGTGCAAATTAAGCACCCACTTTGTGCTTAAATTCATTCATTTAGGTCCCCAAAGTCTCATGTAAACTTATAGGTACTCTAGATGCACCCTAGGGTGCTCCCCACTTTTCTTGGGTGCCCTTCACCTTTGTTTGGCCTTCATGGAAGCCTTATCTTCATTTTAATCTTAATCTTCAATTTTCACACAATTCCTTCCAAATCATTTGGCTTTAAAGCCTCCACAATTACATAAGTGCACAAAAAATGTGTGCTTGAAAGCTACCTTGTGCCCCTCCTTGGTGTACCCTAGTGCTCTTGGCTTCTTGGCCATTCTTCTTTCAAATTCTAATTCCTTATTCCAAAGCCTACCTTGGCACTTAGTTTTACACATGTTTGACTCACAAATATGGCACTTTTCT